>CM053036.1:119174776-119191983 GCA_028564925.1 Lithobates sylvaticus
CTTATGCATGAGCTTCCTATTGCTGCCCAAGTGAAAGATACAGCTGACTTGAGGTGTATATACTGGGATAAGCGTGTGTGGGTTGGGACGCTAACCATACAACACAGGATTCAGTCTGAGACATGCAGCTGTTAGGATGAGATTGGCTTTCCTAGGAAGACCTCTGTGCTGTACGCGTTTCATGGTCTCGTATAATTTAGAGATCATGAATATCTGGTAAGAGGCTATTATTTCACTAAAGCGCGTGTGGAGAATTGAAGCACTTGACTGTGTATCATTCAACATTGGAAGAAGTGCATCCTGTACTGTATTTGTGTCATGGTTATGCAGTAATCTTCTCCTGTTTGCTTACCTCTCCTCATGTGTTCAGACTAAGAGGCCAGCCACTCTCACCTGGTGGTTTTTATAACCTCTCCTCTGAGCATGGCTCCACCCCAGGCCCTATCAGGGAAACCTATATTAACCTGTGCACTGCAAGCCAGTGGTGCTGATCAACCATTGTGTATCAATGGTGTGTTCGGCTTCCTGGTTCCTGTTAGCCGTGTGCTCTGTTTGTCTCTGTTACCGACCTTGGCGTGTTCTCAACGATTCCTGTCTGCTTGTGACCTTGACCCTTTGGCATGTCCCCGACCATCCCTGTCTGCCTGTGATCCTGAACCTTTGGCGTGTACTCTGTTGTTCCTGTCTGCTAGTTGCCCTGACCTCTGCCTTATCCCCTTACTATCTTTGTTGTTCCAGCCTGCTGCTTCCTTCTCCTGTAGTCTACTGTGAGCATGAGCTGTGAGACCCTGGGGGCCGCGACCTGGAGCCAGACTGCAGCAAAGTCCATCCTCACCACTAGAGGCTCTGGCGAACACCTGCTGGCTCTTAGACTCCGCGCCATGGGGAATCTATGCTCTAGCTCCCACTGGGATCTGTGCTAGTTATCCAGTAGACCTGTGTCCTGAATCTCCCTGGGTACAATCCGCAGCAGCCAGTCCTAAGGTCCACTACCTAGCGGTGCACTTCCAACTCCTACTGAGTGCACCTGTCACCTGGTCTCAGGTGACCTGACAATTTGTTTATGACTGGAACACTATATTTATTATCTGTATTTTTTTATGTTTATTTAGCTTGATTGGTTATTTTGTTATGTAACACATAGGCTAATACATTTGTAGCCCTTTTTCACCTAATTGATTTTTTCACACTTTATTGCTGGTTCTCAACTAGCAGACAGCGCAATCCTTTTAATCTTTTTCCACTAGTTCCAATTTTGTATTCGGGATTTTAAAAGTGAGGCAGTCTGTTTTCTTTCAGAGCGGGAGGTTTACTAGTTGTATATACAGTGGTGTGAAAAAGTGTTTGCCCCCTTCCTCATTTCCTGTTCCTTTGCATGTTTGTCACACTTAAGTGTTTCAGAACCAATTTAAACAATAGTCAAGGACAACACAAGTAAACACAAAATGCAATTTGTAAATGAAGGTGTTTATTATTAAAGGTGAAAAAAAATCCAAACCATCATGGCCCTGTGTGAAAAAGTGATTGCCCCCCTTGTTAAAACATACTATAACTGTGGTTGTCCACACCTGAGTTCAATTTCTCTAGCCACACCCAGGCCTGATTATTGCCACACCTGTTCGCAATCAAGGCATCACTTAAATAGGAGCTGCTTGACACAGTAAGGTCCACCAGAAGATCCTTAAAAGCTACACATCATGCCGAGACCCAAAGAAATTCAGGAACAATTGAGAAAGAAAGTAATTGAGATCTATCAGTCTGGAAAGGGTTATAAAGCCATTTCCAAAGCTTTGGGAATCCAGCGAACCACAGTGAGAGCCATTATCCACAAATGGCGAAGACATGGAACAGTGGTGAACCTTCCCAGGAGTGGCCGGCCGCCCAAAATTACCCCAAGAGCGCAGCGACGACTCATCCAAGAGGTCACAAAAGACCCCACAACAACGTCCAAGGAACTGCAGGCCTCACTTGCCTCAGTTAAGGTCAGCGTTCATGCCTCCACCATCAGGAAAAGACTGGGCAAAAATGGCCTGCATGGCAGAGTTCCAAGGAGAAAACCACTGCTGAGCAAAAAGAACATCAAAGCTCGTCTCAATTTCTCCACAACACATCTTGATGATGCCCAAGACTTTTGGGACAACATTCTGTGGACCGATGAGACAAAAGTGGAACTCTTTGGAAGGTGTGTGTCCAAGTATATCTGGCGTAGAAGGAACACTGCATTTCAGAAAAAGAACATTATACCAACAGTAAAATATGGTGGTGGTAGTGTGATGGTCTGGGGCTGTTTTGCTGCTTCAGGACCTGGAAGACTTGCCGTGATAAAAGGAACTATGAATTCTGCTGTCTACCAAGAGATCCTGAAGGAGAATGTCCGACCATCTGTTTGTGTACTCAAGCTGAAACGAACTTGGGTTCTGCAGCAGGACAATGATCCTAAACACACCAGCAAGTCCACCACCGAATGGCTGAAGAAAAACAAAATGAAGACTTTGGAGTGGCCTAGCCAAAGTCCTGACCTGAATCCTATTGAGATGTTGTGGTATGACCTTAAAAAGGCCGTTCATGCTCGAAAACCCTCTAATGTAACTGAATTAGGACAATTCTGCAAAGATGAGTGGGCCAAAATTCCTCCAGGACGCTGTAAAAGCCTCATTGCACGTTATCGCAAACGCTTGGTTGCAGTTGTTGCTGCTAAGGGTGGCCCAACCAGTTATTAGGTTTAGGGGGCAATCACTTTTTCACACAGGGCCATGATGGTTTGGATTTTTTTTCACCTTTAATAATAAACACCTTCATTTACAAATTGCATTTTGTGTTTACTTGTGTTGTCCTTGACTATTGTTTAAATTGGTTTGATGTTCCGAAACACTTAAGTGTGACAAACATGCAAAGGAACAGGAAATGAGGAAGGGGGCAAACACTTTTTCACACCACTGTATCCATTCTGTTATTGAAGGGATGTGCTGAGATTTGTAATATTTCGGAATTATCACCCTGGCAGCCACTAATAAAAAAAAAAAATCCCCTTCTTAACTTTTGAGACAGATTCTGGAAACATAGATAATAGTGCTATTTGGGGAGTTTGAGGCACTGTTTCTGAGTCAAAAGTAGGGCAACTGGCTCAAAGCAGGGCAACTTCACCTTATATGTTACATGGTGCCTACATAAGATAGACATCGCCAGCATTGGTCTGGTGCATTTGGGAATATTTTGTGCAGTATCCAAGGACAGCAATACCATCTCGCAATAACTTTGTAATTTTGTTCCTGTATTTTACTCACAACAGAAGATTTATCCAGTCCATATACAGGAATTATGAACTTCTTCCTCCGTGAAAATAACTCCTAGCTCCCGTTCCCATTCCACAAAATAAGAAGGTTTATCAGAAAAGAACTTAGTCAGGTGAAAATTATAGAGAAAGAAAACAGTGTTTGGAGGTGGGGGTCAGGTTGTATACATAGAGATTCAAAAATGGTAGGGGCATGATGAAGATCACCTCTAATGCCCCATACACACGGTCGGACTTTTTCATGGATTCTGTCCGATCGGACAAGGTTGTTGCAAAAAATCAGACCGTGTGTATGCACCATCGGACAGTGTTCGTCGGTTTGTCCGACGGACAAAGTCTTATCTCCTGCTGGAAATCTTTGCCGTCAACACGGTCCGATCACACCAAATCCGAGCGTGTGTACGCTTGTCCGACGGACAAAGTGCTACGCATGCTCAGAAGAAATTCTGTGACGGAAGCGCTCGGCCAGGTAAAACTACCTTTCCTAATCGACACAGCACATTCGTCACGCTGCAATGTTAAAATGTCTTTAATGCAGCGCATTCTCTTTTTCTTTACAATGCAACAAGAATGACATCTTTTAGCTGCTCCTATTCACCCGCACTTCTCACAAACTTACTTCTTTATTACTTTGCAGCATTTATACACTACATGTTTATTTTTACTCAGATCGTAATACAATCTTTGTTATTTTTTTACCATGATTTTTTTTTTTTTTTTTTTTTTTGGGGGAATACATATTTGAAGGAGATTTTTTTTGTTTTTTGGAGGGGGTTTGTATGTCTCAACTTAGCAAAACCACATTATTAACATTTGTATTTCTTGCTTAAATTTACTAGGAGTTTGTTGGTTGTTGGTGCCCCTTGTTAATTCTACTTTCGGATTAGTGAAATGTACCTGCCTACTCAAAGAAAAACTGTCATTGTAGAAAAGTAAAACACAATAGTCAATGATTATTTCAAATCAAAAAAAACATTTATTTAGGTCTCAGCAACAAACCAAAGAGGAACGCAGCCATGGTGAAACTTGGGGAATTTGCAAAGCCTTGGACACCCATGGCAACCATCATTTTACAGACTTAAACAATTGGGGGCATGAAGAGTACCTATCTAAATAATAAGGGAGCGCAATCTGGTCCTGAAGTCCAAAACATCCGGAACTGCAGCAGATGCCATCTAGGTCCCCAGGCTCTGGTCCTACGAGAGGCTCCATCTTCTCTCAGACCAGACTGAGTCCAGGTCGTCACTCTCTTGTCTTCCTTGTACGCTTCCTTCCACGCCGTGGTGCTGGTGCTGGTGGGGTGGCAGAAGGAGGAGGAGGAGGCGGAGCAAGGTCACTCTCGCAAACATGTGTGAGGGGAGTCATCTCCCCAGCCATCCCCTCATTTATTATTTTGAGGATGACCTCCTCACACATGCTGCGTTGCCCCGCCTCCATACCCGTAAATTTACTGGTAACCAAGGAGGCAAAGGCCTCCTCGTAGGTGGGTGTGGCATAGAGGGAGGCTGAGGCATCTCTGATCAGCTGGAGCGCTGACTCTCCCACCTCCCCCATGTTTTTCGCCCTTCTGTAGGGAAGGCGGAGGGGAGAGACTTGGGAGACAGTCAGGCTCCTACGCCTACCCCCCTCTTGGCTGCCACTACCCCCTGCCTCCTCCTGACTGCCACCTTCCACAGCCACCTCCTGGCCGAGGTCTTCCTGTGTATGAAAAAGGGACATAGTTTCAGTTATTTGTTCATCAAACACACACAATTCTCATCTAGTGACTGTTGCAAAATGTTTTCAAATACAAAACCATACAATTCTCAGCCCTGCAGTTTAGATTCTTCCCAAAAATGTCTCCCACACCACTGTCTGTTGATATGTCAATCACGTTAGGAAATAAGCAATTGGGGATCCTGAATTAACTGAACATCATTCATTATTCCCAAAACTGGTTCCAAAACTACTATACCTGGAACAAGCTGGGCACCTGCACATATTCCTGACTGGAAGGCCCAGGTTGGTCCTCGGAAGCCTCATCAGGGGTGGCGTGCGTGGAAGGACGCGTGCAAGGAAGAGTCGAGAGTGACTTCCTGACAGTAGCCTGGTCTTTGAGAAAGTGGAGCCTCTCATAGTACCAGAGCGTGGGGACATGGACATCAGCTGCTGCAGCTCCAGATGCTTGTGACTTCAGGACCTTATTGCGCTCCCGGAAATAGGTACTCTTCATGTTGTTGATCTTCACTTTTAAGTTTGCCACGGTTGCCATGGGCAGGGTAGGCTTTACAAATGCCACAAGTTTCAGCAGGGCTGCGTACCTCTTTGGTCTGTTGCTATAATCCCTGTGTTTCGCCTGCCATAAGAGGGGGAATTGCCGGTATTTATCAATGAAGATGGGTAGAAAGCTCACGTTGTAGAAGGCCTCCATCACCTCTGCAAGACACAACGCCACACCAAACAATATAAATAATGTCAGCCTAAACTCTCCTAATCTTCTCCATAAAGAAGCCTCAAGTTCTAATCAGTCTAGGCTAGTTATGTACCAACGTCAAATTGTACCTTCGTTTGTAGCGATCGTCTCGTGCGTGAGCTTTCTCTCCCCTCGTCTCCCAGATCGTGGCTACGACACAGGCGTGTGACGTTTTATATACAGTGCGCATGCGTCAAACTCCGCCCGCCCCTGACGATCTTTCTCGTCTATTCCCCACCCCTTCTCTTTACGGCGCAGTGGGGAGAGCACATGGCGGGGACACAGCAGGTGCGCCCCAAATATCCCCCCAACGAGGAGGTGGACGAGGAAAGTCCGGAGGCACAAACGTCCCGATCCCGGAGCCTGAAATTCAAGGCCTCAAATATGTCATTTGGAGAAATGTTGGAGATGGTGGACATATTAAAGAGGAGCGACTATGATGGGAAGTATGGGCCTTACCTCAACCCCAATGTCCGCAAGGCCAAGATCATGTCTAAAGTTGTGAGAAGGCTGTACAATCATTTTGGGGTACAACGATCCAAGGAGCAACTGAGGAAACGCTGGTCAGACCTGAAACTGAGGGAGGCCGATCAGTACAGAAAGATCAAGCGAGTTCTTCAAAAAAGTAAGTAGTTGTGTTTTGTGTTTGATTTCTTGCTTGCATACTGCTCCATGTGGTTTGATTTTGACAAAGTTGTACATTCCAAAATGGCCACTTTCATGTTCGTCTGTGCATTCGATCGTACTCAGCCTCGATCTTTCTGCCACTGTCATGGTCGTGTGTGTGTCCATTCGATCGTACGCAACCTCGAACGTTCGGCCACTTATAATACGTGGTTTGGTGTTTTTTTTGGGGAAAGGAAGTTTGTTCTCACTAGAAATGTCATCAAGAATGTCAAGCCAATTTATTCAATGTAAAGGAGAGGTCACCCAGTAGCTGTTTACCCATCTGGACTCTAGAGCACTAGTGCTGGGACACCCAAACCCCCTTTTTATTAGGCTTTTCCACACATGTGCTCCAGTGGATACTAGAGGGGGGTCTCCATCACACAAACTTCTACCAAAAAGCTAGTCAGTTTAGCACCTTTACAAAGTGACTACATTCATGTAGTTGACATTTGTAACTGGCCAAACTAAAATAGTGTCCGTCACTTTCAAGCAATGTTTGTCATTTCCTATTTCTGCCCTCAATAGATTGTGTTGCTAAATCTTCCTTTTGTACATTCTCATAGGGGAGCGAAAACTTGGGCCGTCTGAGGAAACCCCCAAACCAACACCTCCCAAAAAAGGGGAAAGAGCAGAAGCAGAGGAGGAGGAGGAGGAGGAAGGAGAGATCATCGAACTTGGAGAAATTGTCACCACAACAGGTGAGTGTTGGAGAACACAGCTACTGGTAAGCTAATCCATGTATGGCTGCCTCATTTACAACACCCCATTTTTGTTTGTTTGTGGTTTTTAGGTGACGTGGATGTTGTGGAAGAAAAATCGCACTTTACCACAGAGAGTGCCCACGTACTCATCGGAGAGATAATGGTCTGCAATAGAGATCTAGATTACATAAAGCAAAACATAAATGATGTTCCACAAAAATTGAAGAACATCATTGATGTTTTAGGAAAAATATGAAAACGCACCAAGTAATTAACACACATTTGTGCCAGCTTCTGAACACATTTGCAACTTAAAAACTGTGTGAAATTTGGAACATGCACACATTGTGTCCACATGTGCTAGCTCCCATCATGGTGGATGAATGCCAACGTTTTTTTTGGGGGTGAAAACACTTTACGAACTACGAAAGTGGTTGTGGTGAAGGGGTTGCACCCCCAAAAAACGTCCATTCATCCCCATGATGGAAAATGGCACTTTTGAAGCTTCTAGGCATGTGTTTTACCATCTAATGACCATTTTCAGACCCAAATTGTGTGCATGTTCCAAATTTCCACTTTTCGGGGGTGACCCCCCCATGTGATGAAGGCAAGATCAAACACACTTTGAACCTATAGTCATGTCTGATCTTGTCTTCACTTTACAAAGTTGAACTTTCCTACTTCATAGGTTCTGCTTAGCTCCATGCCTGGTTTTACCATTTGCGTAATCTTTGTAAACAATGTTGTAAATAACCAAGATGTTGTCAGTTTTGGCGTGAAGATTGTAAACGCACTTGTGAATGTTTTCCAAGTAAACTTTTTTATTTTTCGAAATGTGTGGCTTCCTTATTTAAAAAACACAATGCATTATGTATGTAAAATGTAAAGGATATGGGGGGCAATGGGTGTTATTTACTAAAGGCAAATCCACTTTGCACTGCAATTTCCTTTCCCAGGGAACTTTTTCAATGCACTTGTAGAGCATAGCGGATTTGACTTATGTAAATGACACCCACAGTGCTTTGTACGAAAACACGGAGCACAGCATTTTTCAGAATACACACATGTCAGACCTGGTGATGAAAAGGAGTATTTTGGCTGTCAGTTATGCAGGACAAACCTTCTCTAGACCAAAGATTAGGTAGCTAACACACAACATGAGAAGAATCTTTTTGTGAAGAAGAGACTGTTACCTCCTTTTCCCCAGAAAGTGCATTCCCACTGTCGAAGGCAAAGGGAAAAAATGTCAAGGTAAAATAAGCTAAAAACAAGACTGAAATGACAAGAAATCATAGGTTGGTTCAAATATCCGATTTATTAAAAAATCCCTCTCACACATCGTCAGGCAGAGCAATGGCCCCCCTACCCACAAAGTACTCCATATATTGGTCGCGGACCACGCGGGCATTTAGAGGGGGCAAGCCTGGACGGGCCACTCGAAGGGCTATGAGGTCCGCATTTGGAGGGCCCTCCACATCTGGGCCAACGGGCACCACATAGTTCCTGTTATGTCTTTTGAGGAAGTTGTGCAATATGCAACAGGCAAGAACTATGTGGTTCAGTTTGTATTCCGCCAAGTTAAATGCCGTCAGGAACAGGCGGAAGCGGCTGGCCAGGATGCCAAAAGTGTTCTCCACCACTCTTCTGGCTCTGGACAGCCTGTAGTTGAAGACCCTCTGGTCCGGGGTGAGGGTCCTCATCGGGAACGGCCTCATCACATGGGGAGTCAACGCAAACGCTTCATCTGCGACAAAGACGAAGGGGAGTCCTTCGGCATTCTCCTCTGGAGGTGGCAAGCACAGACTGCCACTTTGGAGACGCCAGTAGAACTCCGTGTGCGTAATGGCACCACCATCCGATATCCGGCCGTTCATCCCCACGTCCACATACATAAACTCGTATGTTGCCGACACCACCGCCAACATCACTACACTATTAAACCCTTTATAATTATAATAGTAGGACCCCAAGTTGGGCGGTGGGACGATGCGGACGTGTTTCCCATCAATTGCCCCTCCGCAGTTAGGAAAGTCCCAACGGCTGGCAAAGTGGGAGGCCACAGTCTGCCATTCCTGTGGCGTGGAAGGGAACTGTGGAGTGAAACAAGAAAAAATAATTAGTCACTTTGCACCTAAACATTGCAAGCAGATTAGACAATCAACATCTTGGAACAAGAGCATTGTATAAAATTGGAGGCTGGAAAGTATTTGCACAGAAAAGTAGAGGCTCCCCTTCACAGATGACTCACCCCCCATCAATCCCCACACTTCTGATGGGCCATTGGCAATAACTCGGGTTTGGGGGGGGGGGGGGGACAGGTAACCCTCTGCACTTCATTGGTTGGCAAATGGCTCAATAATGTGTGCTAGTTTGGCCAGACCCTCTGTACTTAACACTATTGGCAGCCCCCAGGAAAGATAAAATAACATTTCAACCCCCCCCCCCCCCCCCACCCCAAAAAAAGGCAGGCACATTGTGACATTCTGAAATTACCAAGCAAGCTAATAGGAGGGAAAGAAGACAAAAAATTAGGAAATGGAATGTATGGAGGCAGCCCCTTGCACTACATGCTTTGCTGAATTCATCCCTAAAGATGCCCACTATAAAGAGGTAGGTATATAGTGTGTATGGACCTTGGGAAAGCCAGCAGATAAAGGATTGGTACCATCTGACAGAGCAGTTGGGGGAGGGGGTTCCTAATGAGTTTGCCACCCCCCCCCCCCAAAAAAAAAAAAAAATTCTAAAGGGGCTCTACATGAAGTAAACCACACAGCAAACATTTGTGCATATTTTAGGGGGTGTTTGGGGGCAAACAATACTATGCAGCAGACAGAAGACATTGATTAAGTGACTAGGCCATAGGTGTCTATTGGGGCAGAAGAGCATGCTGGGGAGGTAAGTGAAGGGAAAAATGCATGAAGGAGAAAAGGGGCACAGCATATTAGAACATATTGCAATCATGGTAATTAGGGAAGGAGGTCAAAAATACAAGACATTAGCAAACAGAGCATACATAGAAGGGAATAGTCAAGTAGAAATGTTACCTTAATATAGTCCTCCTGCAGGACCTGGATGATGGCAGAACAGGTCTCTGGAATAATGAGTCCCAGGGCCTGGGGAGAGATACCTGAAGAGAACTTCAAATCCTGAAGACTTCTCCCTGTCGCCAAGTACCTCAACGTGGCAACAAGCCTCTGCTCCGGAGTAATGGCTTGTCTCATGCAGGTATCCTGCCGGCTGATAAAGGGGGTCAGCAAAGCCAAAAGACGGTGAAAATCGGGGTCCGTCATCCTGAGAAAGTTCCTGAAATCATCAGGATTATTCTCCCGGATCTCACGAAGCAAAGGCATGTGCGAGAACTGGTCACGCTGAAGCAACCAATTCTTGGTCCACATACTCCTCGTCACTCTGTTCATGGACGGGTCTTGGGTCAAAGCTAAAAGCCCGACACCAATTCCGCGTACAGCACGAACTCGGCGACGAGTACGCACGGGAAACATCGCTCAGAAGGTCACAAAAGGTCGGCTGGTCAGAACGGACAAACAGAAAGCAACGATAAACAGCAAGGCCTGAAAGAACGAACTGAATACCAGCAACGAGCAGACAATAAGCAGTGCAAATCAAAGCGTCCTATATCAAGATATAGGCCGCAATGACCAACAAATGCGAACTGACTACACGCACTAATAAACAGATACGCACGACAAGCACAAACTGAAGAGCAGTAACGATCTGAGTCAGAAAACTGAGAAGCGCGAATCTTAAGTCACCAAACTTCCACTAACTCTCGATAAACACGGGATCAGCAGAAGGAGCCCAACGGGTGCCTGACGTGGTGCTGAACTTCCCTTTTGTAATCTCGTGGACGACGACTTACGTCACGACGTTCTTCCGGACCGGATATTCCGACAACGTAGTCCGACCGTGTGTACGCAACACCAACAATCGGACAAAGTACGTCGGACAGAATCCGACCGACCTGGTCAAAATAAATAAATATAAGTGACCGCGGATTGTACCGACCGTGTGTATGGGGCTTAAAACAGTGGCATCAGCAAATCTTTCCCCCGACGCGTTTCGCCTTATTAAAGATGATGCCTCATTAAGGCGAAACGCGTCTGTAAAAAAAACAAGGCAGTGATCCATGGGGAACCTATAGTCCATGGATCCAGATTAAAGAAAGAAAAGATAAAGGCGATCACAGACTTTGTAGAAAAAATGAATGAGCTTGAACAGATGCATAAGCACTCCCTCTTGCCAAATGATGCAGATAGACTGCTTGAACTATGGACCAGATTGTCAGAGTGACCGAAAAGGAAAACCCTAGATAAACTCTGATACTGCGCATAGGTTTTACAATTATGGTAACAAGCGTGGAAAGTTGTTAGCAAAATCTCTACGCAAACGACAAAGCCTCTGTCATGTGCATACACTTATGGTCCATGATAAGTCTATTTCAGACACCCTTGATATTGCCAAGGAATTTAGGGATTACTACCATTCTTTGTATAACTTAAAGCGGTAGTAAGCTTAGATTTTTATCTTGTACCTACAGATAAGCCTATAATAAGGCTTACTTGTAGGTACAGTAAATATCTCTTAAACCTGCACTGTTTGGAGATATTTACATGTGTAGCAGCCAGTGGCATTACCGGCGCATGCGCCCCGTGCTCTCAGTGGATGCCATGCTGTCAATTGAGAGAGCTGTGGCGTGGCTATGACTCCCGCATTCAAAGGCCCGGGCCCGAAAACCCAAAATTAAGAACGAGTGAAGATGGATTCCCTGGGGAAGCCTGCCGACAGCTGATGAGTAGTTGGTTGTTAAGGATGCGGTGGCTGGCTTCCTAGCCCGTTGATTAACAATCAGCTATTCTTCACACAGAATTTTAATCGGCCAATCATTTTTCAATTGATTTGAATCGTTACGAAAATTTGGAATTTGTTAGAAAAGGTCATAGGCTCCTCATAATGTGTATTATCACAGAGTCATGTGACTTTCTCAGTATGCGTGACCGCAAACTGAAAGTGGTATTCACACAATGCAGATGCAGTGTTTTTGAACAGTTTTTTTTTTAAATGCAAGCCCTATTTTAGATATTGTGAGTATGATTCTATTTATAAATATTTTTGATTTTATACTACACCATTGGAGACACCATTGTTTTTCCCTTCTGAGCGGATACGGACACCCTAGTGGACAGGAAGCTTCAGGAAACCCACCACAAGTTCACTGTGTGTATCTTGAGGACTGAGCAACCTCTGCTAGAAACAACACATGCATGTATTGACCTGTACATGTATTGTAGGTCACACTACCAAGGTGAGGGCATTGTGAGCACATTTGTGTCAAGGGAAGAAGCTGTCACTTCACATTATTGCTTCTTGATTGGTTATGCACAGCTGGCAACTTTGCTCACACATGATTTTCTACAGACTTCTACTATTATTTAATATACAGATGACTTGTACTAGCACTGTTTAGACACATGCTTATTTATATTGGCAAGTTATCACCATATATTAATGTGATCAAAAAGTTTGCTACAATCACCAAGGTAATTTTTTGCACTCTATAGGAGCAGTCTTTGTTTTATATTCACCAACTTATTCCTGCATATTTATTTGGCACATTAGAGGTGGTTAGGTTTTGTTATATTTATTTAGTTAGTTTGTTTGCTTTAAATGCATTATCTATATGTGATAGGGTGTACAACTATTTAAGTAGCACAGCACTTTACTAGTAATAAATGTTTCATAAGCATTGTGGGAACACAATCCAGTGCCTGCAACTACTGTTCTTACTGCAGTGTTACAGTGGTTATAAAGCCACTTGTTTTGTCTCTACAATCCCCTCTGTTAAATAATAACATGTGCCAGTGTTACCAACCTACCAGATTGAAATTTACTGGCACGACACCCAAAATTTACTGGCGCAGCCACGTTTTTACTGGCATTTCCCAAAGTTTATAAAATTGCAGTTTTAAGTGCGGATTTCATTTTTTTAGGTAACAAACAAGTTATATGTGTAATTAGCAATGTGATTTAAGGAAGATATTAAGTCAAAAAACATATTTCTTATTTTCAGTATAGTAAAGGTGGATTACTGTAACCCATCAGTATTTTGGCACCTATGTCAAATTTGAGAGATTTCCCCTTCATTTTTGTCCCCAAAGAAAGAGAGAGAGACGGCTCCCACATTCGGTTACTGTACATTGCTGCCCACCAGGTTACTGTACATTGCTGCCCATCATGTTACTGTACATTGCTGCCCATCATGTTACTGTACATTGCTGCCCATCAGGTTACTGTACATTGCTGCCCATCATGTTACTGTACATTGCTGCCCATCAGGTTACTGTACATTGCTGCCCATCAGGTTACTGTACATTGCTGCCCATCATGTTACTGTACATTGCTGCCCATCATGTTACTGTACATTGCTGCCCATCAGGTTACTGTACATGGCTGCCCATCATGTTACTGTACATTGCTGCCCATCAGGTTACTGTACATTGCTGCCCATCATTTGGTTTCTAGGGGTTACTGCACAATCATTACCTGCAACTCCGTGTCCCCCTCTGCAAACTGCTCAGTCCTGCCGCTGCATTATTAATCACCACCCTCACTGCTGGTAGAAGGGTGAGGAAGAATGCATGCGAAGAATGTGTGTTCTTGATCTCCATGTTCGTTCTGCTGACCGGAGAAGGGGGAGGGGGGGCCGTGGGGGGACATCACAGAGAGCCTGCTCTGGCTCACAGCAACCGCTCCGGTCCTGACAGAGGAAAAGCAGGCTTTCTAGAACATACAGCCCACAGCCGTGCCTCTCCTCTGTCAGTGTGGCCAGGAGAACAAGCGAGGGTGATGCCTGGTAATGTTAAGTGCAGGGAAGAGAGCAGAGCAGACTCCCGCCGCCCGCCTGAATACAGCACACCCAAACATTCGGCTGGCCGCATCTTCTTGTCAAATGTGGCGGGCTGCAGGAGGAGGGCTGGTTACAGTATGGCTGATTGGCTGAGAGGCTATGGTGGGCGGAGCAATTCTCTGAGGCACAGATCGGATCTTCTCGGCAGCTGGCTCTCGGGCATCTCCAGCCATTTTTACTGGCACTTTTTCCGTGTCACGGACATTTACGGACAGCGAAAAATTGCCCTGTTTTTACGGGCTGTCCGTAATTCTACGGGCGGTTGGCAACACTGACATGTGCCCCACTGTATGTCCTTTATTTTTAAAAAGCCAATGTTTGCCTTTATATCAGAGCATCTCCCAGTGTACAAATGACTCTTCAGCTCTCTTCTTTCCCCGTCTGAAAAATACAATGGCAGGGGCCAAGATTTCCTGCTGAAATCAGCTGGGAGGAGGGGAGGAAAGAGCAGAGGAGTCACGTGAATGCCGGGAGACGCTCCGATATGAGGTAGATATTGTCTTTTCTTAAATAAAGGACATACAGTGGGGCATATGTTATTATCTAACAGAGGGGATTGTAGAGACATAACACTATTATTTCACCAGCAGGAGGGGAGGATCGTGGCGTGGACGGAGTTGACAAGCAGGGAGGGGCATCGGGAGACACAGCAGATGGCGGAAGCATGTAAACTGACCACGGTGTCAGGGCTCAGCAGCCATGATAAACCATGGTCAGTTTACAGGGGGGAGGGCAGAAACTGGCAGGATAAGTCCGTTTTTTTAGGTGATACAGGGGGCCAAATGACACAGCATAAGCACTGTGCTGTGTAAAATGCTTTAAAGGAACAGGATCTGTTTTTTTTAGGGTTACAAACACTTTAACTTGATTTGAGGTAGTGCAGGGGTTATTTTACTTGCATATGGAGGTGAATAAGTCCAGGTCTTGTTTGGTAGTAAGAGAACTGAGGAACGCCTTAGCCTCCGGGTCAGAGAGGAGTGTTGTCAGCCATGCTCCCCCCATGTGTCTGCGTTTACAAGGAGAGTTTTCAGGGAGATTGCTGGAAGAGGTTGCCAAAAAAATCCTGGATGCAGAAGCTCTGGGGATCGAGTCTCTCTCACTGATCTCGGAAGCAGGCCGGGAGACAAATAGAGTATGTGCTGCCGGAGCGGGTGCAGCCTGCAGTGCCTTAGCACCAGATCCAGCTGCCACCATCATGCTGGCAAAGCCTGTGCAAAGATTGGAGGTTTGGGGAGCAAAGTACACTGTCACAGCAGCAGAGTGGGTGTATTGGCTTGGGGTTTTCTTACCCCTCTTCATAGAATCCCCAAACAATCAAGTCACCGCAGGATCAGGCTGAAAAATGCATCTGGGACAGAGCTCCAAAAAAGTGGAGTATATTTCTTTTTTTTTTCTCTTCCAACTTCACTTCAGTGGAACTACAGGGGTTATTACTTACCTTTCCACCAGTCTATTGTCGTCGCAAATTCTCCTGTGTGCCAATTGTCTGCCATTTTCATTGGCCAGTGTGGGAGGGCATCACTCCTGTGCATGCGCAGGAGCTAGTCATTCTGGCACACAGGGATTGGCCTGGCCACTGTAAGCTGAGCTGCGCATGTGCAGCTCAGTTTACATTATGGGGATCACTGTAAGCAGGCAGGTAGCTGTGGTTTATTGCAGAAGAGATATTGCATGTCTCTTCTGCAATAAAAAGCCTGCCTGCTCACAGTACAGTAGATAACAACAGTACTTTAGTTCTACGGTATAATTTGTCGATTTCCCTCAATGTGGTATTATGCTCCACTAGATCTGTAAGGCATGGGCGTCCGCAGAACTTTTTTCAGGGGGGGGGGGGCGGGATGGGCGTTTCGGCAGCGGCGATGCACAGTCGCATTTAACCCTTTCTTCGACCATTAGCGGGGGTTAAAAGCTCCCTGCTAGCGTCCGAAAAGCGTGGGTAAAATGATGGTAAAGCGCGGCTAAAACTAGCAGCGCTTTACCGATAACGCGGCCAGATGGCAGTGTGAAATGGCTCTTGAGATAATTCAGCTTCACTTTGTATGGAAGTTACTCTCAGGCATACCATGCCCATATAAATATTGCCTAGAGAATGTACATCTTTCTATATTGCAATACAGTATAGGTTGTTTTCATCAAGATCAAAATATGGCCACAACAGATGTATTACATACATTGCAATATAGAAAGATGTACATGGGATTAGAGGACAAATGCCAACATAGTAATTCAATGATGATATAAGTAAAAACAATTAAGACTTAAGTTGTGGTTGAATGGCCGCGGCCCTTTATTGAAGTTAATGACGATATAACCAACTAAACACATACTTGACGATATTACCTACATAATCTTGTTTTTACAAAGATTATGAGACCACTGGTCCAGCTATAAAAGCTCGAACCAACTATAACCATAAACAAAAAACACTATCCCCCAATATAATTGGGGATAATTACCAAAGGAAAGGAGGGGGAAAAGGACCGCGACAAATTGTGGGGGGGGAGGGAGGGTGCCTTTTCTTTTGCTGCAACCGTCGTTCTGAGAAAAAACCGTTGGATAGATTGCATTTATAACCTCTGTTTAATTTTTATAGGTTCCTTGGATCACCTGACTAGCTGAAAGGTAAGTAACCAATCAAATAGTAATATTATTTTTTCACCAATACTGGTCACTTTTGTTTATTGTCCCTAATCCCATAGGTAGGAGGCGCTATTTGCTCCCCCTACCCTCATGGGATTAGAGGACAAATGCCAACATAGTAATTCAATGATGATATAAGTAAAAACAATTAAGACTTAAGTTGTGGTTGAATGGCCGCGGCCCTTTATTGAAGTTAATGACGATATAACCAACTAAACACATACTTGACGATATTACCTACATAATCTTGTTTTTACAAAGATTATGAGACCACTGGTCCAGCTATAAAAGCTCGAACCAACTATAACCATAAACAAAAAACACTATCCCACACGCCAGGCTCTCTTAATTAAAACGAGCCTGGCACCCCACCCGGGCCACGGCCAGATCCACACAAGAACTGAAATCCATATTAAGTATATCATTACCGATATCTGATAGATGTACCTGGTCAGAACGATACAAGCCAGGCAAACCACCTTCCAGTTCAAAGTGACGGAAGGATAGTCCATCAATCAAAGGCATAAATTT
>CM053036.1:119192483-119219215 GCA_028564925.1 Lithobates sylvaticus
TCGCACGGGACCAGCCCAGGTGCGTCGATCATGGAGAGAGAGGAGGCGCCTGTTGATGGAACGTGGCGTCGCTCCTTACCCTCGTCGGTATATTGTGGCAGAGCGAAGCTCTGTCCCTTTGAAATTAGAGGTAAAGGAGATACAGAGTTTGCATATCTACAGACTATAGAATTTAAATGGAGAAAACTGCTCTGTCAGTTTTCTCCAGGTTTTGCTAGTCCTGGATGGGATCTCCAACTGTGTCTGGGTCTTGAGGATGGCAAACAAGGTGTGTGCCCAGCTGCACACAGACCATATAATGAGAGGCTAATGAGTGGAGGATGGTGGAGTGTGAGCAGCTTGCTGCTGCTGTATGAAGACAGACCTGTGGAGGGGTCATCCCTGTGTAAGGGGTATTCTTTGCCCAGAGACTGGGAAAGGAGGGACAGCCTTGAGAGTCGGGAAGACTAAGGAAGCCAGTGAGTCCAGGGGACTGGAAGGAATCAACTCTGTTGAGAGTAAGCAGAGGAACTGCTGACAAGAGAGAGCCAGGTGGCTTGGTATGTTTTTCATTGATGAATGCTTAATGAAGTTAAACCCCTGCGTGGGACTTCTGGATGGACTTTTGTGTTTTTCCTTTCTTCAATAAACGTGGGCTACCAGGCCCTTAACTCTATACGCCTGTCTGATGAGGACTCACTGCATTAAAAAATTGCATCTTTTCACTTGAGTTAAACACCCCCATGTTACAAGTGGTGTTCGAATGCGGGCATACAGACGGTGAAATCCGGTCTCTGCGCCAGTGGTGAGTCATTTCAGGAACTGCTGCTAGCTGTGTGTGGCAGCCAGGCAAACTGCATTGCGCAGGAGTTCAATTGACTGTGTTGCATTGTGTGCAGGTAGTGCACTTGTGAGAATTTTTTTTTTTTTTCTATGCTGTGAACTGTGTAACAAGCTGCTGTGCATGTGACTGCAATGATGAGGCAGTCAAAACACAAGAAGTTCATGTTAAATCAAGTTAAAGGTGAAGTGAGCTCAGCGTGGCCTGAGAAGATGTCTCCACCTTGGAGGGCCAGTCAAAAGGGGCCAGTGATGTGTGAGACAGTGAATGAATGGTTCAAGCAGAATCGCAAAGAGTGTGGCGCAGTGCAAGGGGCTCAGATCTTGGCCTCTGACTATATGCAACCCATGCTGCCTACAGAGGAGGTTGGGGACTTCCTTGTAAGATTTGAAAAAGTTGCTGTAAAGAGAAAATGGCCTAGGGACTGGTGGCCAAAACTGTTGCAAACCTTATTACGGATAGAGTTCCGGTCGGTTTACCATTTGATGGACGGGACCAGGATGACTACCGCAAGTTTAAAGAGGAAATCCTTTTTAGAGGAGAGTTCCATCGCATCATGGACCGAAAGCCTGACTGGAAGTTGGAGAGGTATGTGGTTGCCCATAGCAACGGTGGTGATGTCAAGTCTGCAGACCATATGAGAAAAGTATTGCCTGCAGAGAGTAGTGGCAAGTTGAAAGCCACAATGCATCAAAGAGTTTGGGAGAATCAGCAAAGCTCTGCTGGGAGAGTGTGGTTTCCCATGGCAACGGGAGAAAGATTGCCAAAGGAAAGGAGGAGCTACAGGGCATATGTAGCTAAGCATCCACCTAAAGATGCGTATGCATTTCAAAATTACCAGGAGCAAAGGTCGTTATCTCCAGGCCCAGATTCCTGTGCAAATATGTTTGCAGTCACCCCTGGCAATGAGGATTTTCCTGTTGTGTCGGCAGGGGGTGCTAAACAGTTGGAGATGCCTGCTGTAATTTCATCCGGTGGCCACCAGGGAGAGTGGGCCAGTAAAAGTGCAGCAGAGGACTGGTTTGTGAGACAACGTACTCAAATGAAGATGGTGACCCCTACTACTGCGGTGGGTAAGACTGTCTTTAATGAAATAATGGCTGGAACCGCTGGGTTGATGTTGAAAAAGACTGGTGCTGGTAAATGCATAGAAGAGACTGAATATGTGACTGTGCACACTGGAGTGGCCCCAAATGGGAGATCCACTGTCGGTTTGGAAAAGGACTTGCCTCGCTGCAGTGCCCTGTCCAGTGGGGAGGCAAGTGGTAAACTTGAATGTGACAATATGATGGGTAAAACTGCTAATATTGTGTTGGCTAAAGTGAATGGTCCAGTTGCTAATGGGCTAGTGCAGCTCACTAGAGATAACCTTGCTGTGAATGCGGTTAAAGATGTGCTATCTCCCCTAGCAACTGTGAAGAAGAAGGCCATAGAGGGGTCCCTAGAAACCCCCAGGGAGCTCTGCGTTTTGGAGCCGGAGGTTGCCTGGGACACCTTTGGTGCTGCTCTGAGGGATAAGAGGGTACCTGAACATAGTGATGACAGGATGTTAAATGTTAAAACTGAAATGTTTGAAAACACTCATGGTGGAAATGGGTTAATGCAGTCTAGCAACGACCGATATCAAAGCTCTAATGCGTTTTATGAAGCGCCACCAGAGCAAGGTGGTGAAGGTGTGGTATTGCTGTCTGCTATGGTTAAAAATGTAGTGCCAAAATCTTATTTGAACCAAAGTGATATGTGCAATGTGTCTGTTGCTGAACCACTCTGTCCCTCTGAGTCTCCTTGTGCAGTAGGAGCGGTACTGCGTGGTACCTCTGGGAGCACAGAGATAACAGACTGGGACAGGTGGACAAAAAGCCTGTTGGCTTTGTTGGAAAAGGCCTCTGTTGGTAAAAGTGAAGCAGACATGACTTCTGCAGTGCCAGATGAAGGACCTGCAGAGCAACTTGTATGCAAGGATGCACTTGCTACTGCAGATGATGGTGCTCATGAGATGGAAACGCCAAGTAAGGGCGAACGCACAGAAGAGGTCATGTCTGTGATCCACAAAGGGCCCAATGATGTGATAATGGATAATGCCGTGCCAAATGTGTTGGTGGAAGTGCCAGATGGCACAGCAATAAATGAAGTGATTGTAGTCACAGGTCCAAATGCTTTATGGGAAGATGGTCAGGAGTCAGGACAGTTGTTGGCAGAGGATCTCAGGCCAGTGGAGTTGGTGGATAGTGAAGCTGCCGTGGACAACCACTCCGCTGGATGCAGTTCCTCTTCAGACACTGCCCTGCCGAACATGAGTGAAATGAAATATGACAAATGCATTGATATTTCTGACCGTGATGAAACATGCAGCTCATTGTCAATTTGTAAGGGTTTGGTTACCATGGGTGACAACAAAAATAATGGTAGACCTGAAGATCTTGGTCAAGTTGATCTGGTTGTAGCAAACCCTGAAAATTGTAATGAGATAGGGAATGGTATGATTGACACAGGAGAAGTAAAAGATACAGCAGAATTAGGCCCCCTACAGGTTCAGGAGGGTATTTCTGGGGAAGGTTTCCTGAGGTCTGAGAAATTTCTAAGGTCTGAGAAGGATCGTGATAAACAATGGTTGCAGGAAAATGGCCCAAAGCTCAGCAAGGTGTCGCATGACTTTAAAAGTTTAAAGTCGCAAGACAGTCAGTATGTCCTTCAGAGGGAGACTAGGATGAGGCTGCAGTCATATGAGGATGTTAGTGATGAAACTGACAAAAATAAGCATGCAGTGTACATGAGGAAACAAGTGACGCTAAGTTTGGACAGTAAGAGGGTGCCCGTACTTGGAGTACAGAGAGGGACCAGTGTCACCCTAATAAAAGAGCCCCCACTTATCATTAAACCAGGGTTTAAAAATGTGGTTCCTTCTAAATTAAGTAAAGAGCAAAGGGGTGGTCTAGTGGAAATTGAGGGAGCACTTTATAACCTTAATGGTACTGGATCCGTAAAATTCAGAAATCAACCTCATGTGCAAAAAGGTACCAAGATTGGTAAAGACTAGTGTAGGCCCAAGAGAAGTGGGAAAACTTCGCTTTTGGAAGTGCACTCGTAAAAAAGCATGGGAGTGTCTTTGTAAAGCCCAAGTAGATGCAGCAAGGGGACGTGGAGAAATTCACCTGATGGGACAAGATTTGGCCCATGTGGGTGGCAGCTTGCATGGTCATGCCAAAGTGAGGAGGTTGTACTGGTGTATATTGAAGGTTAAAGCTGATGTCAGTGAGTTTAAAGGTAGGATCAGGGAAAGCAGAGTTTCCCCCAAAAAAATGATTAAGCCCAGGGACCCAAGAAGAAGGCTGAGGATGGGAAAATATAGGACCCTGTTAAGGTCCAGGGTGGGACGTGCCTGGAAGCGCACCCGGAAAAAAGGTTGGGCCTACGTGGCTGACAGCCAGCACAGAGGTGTCCCAACCATGACGGGTGCTGGTGTTCCTCCCTCCGGATCGAAACAAAGGGGGGGGATATGTGGCAGAGCGAAGCTCTGTCCCTTTGAAATTAGAGGTAAAGGAGATACAGAGTTTGCATATCTACAGACTATAGAATTTAAATGGAGAAAACTGCTCTGTCAGTTTTCTCCAGGTTTTGCTAGTCCTGGATGGGATCTCCAACTGTGTCCGGGTCTTGAGGATTGCAAACAAGGTGTGTGCCCAGCTGCACACAGACCATATAATGAGAGGCTAATGAGTGGAGGATGGTGGAGTGTGAGCAGCTTGCTGCTGCTGTATGAAGACAGACCTGTGGAGGGGTCATCCCTGTGTAAGGGGTATTCTTTGCCCAGAGACTGGGAAAGGAGGGACAGCCTTGAGAGTCGGGAAGACTAAGGAAGCCAGTGAGTCCAGGGGACTGGAAGGAATCAACTCTGTTGAGAGTAAGCAGAGGAACTGCTGACAAGAGAGAGCCAGGTGGCTTGGTATGTTTTTCATTGATGAATGCTTAATGAAGTTAAACCCCTGCGTGGGACTTCTGGATGGACTTTTGTGTTTTTCCTTTCTTCAATAAACGTGGGCTACCAGGCCCTTAACTCTATACGCCTGTCTGATGAGGACTCACTGCATTAAAAAATTGCATCTTTTCACTTGAGTTAAACACCCCCATGTTACAATATACATAAAACTCCGGTTGGAAACTGTCATTTTGACTGGTGAGATAGGGGAGGCGAAACAGGAGCTGCAGCAACGAAATGTCCAACAAAGGGGGCATTGATAAGGTGGACTGGAATAATCCACAGGGGATAATTTGCAAATAAGTGCCCTTATTGGGTTTTGCCAGAAACAAAGCCTTTTAAAAAGGGAGCGAAAGAGATGGACTCATTAAGGCCCGGTGCCACTGTGGCACTGAGTCTGTGGATCCACCTCTGTTCGCACTGAAGGAGTATTTTGTTCCAGTCGCCGCCTCGGTCGGGTATATGGATCCGATCGAGAGCGGCGAATGCGACAGAGGGCATTACATAGTTATGTGTGGTTACCACATGTCGTCCTAGGGGTAGGTAGTGGTTGCCAATCTGCATGCAATAAATGTGTTTGGACATACGTTTATGGAGCTCCTGTTTCGTCTTCCCTATGTAAAATGCACCACACTCACATAGCATGATATAAACAATCCCTTTCGTTTGACAGTTCACAAAGTGAAATGGATGAAATGTTACCCCATTGGGAAGGGGAAACATTTTTTCACGTTTTACGTATTTGCATACTGAACAATGACTACAGGGGAAGGTACCCAAGGTAGAGCAGTGTTTAAGCCTTTTGGTCTCGTTTTTATATTCACTTTGTACGAACGGATCACGCAGTGAGATGGCCCGTCTAAAAGTTATTGCGGGGCTATCAGGGAGAAAATGGCTAATTTTAGGGTCATCCTTTAAGATGGACCAATACCGTGAGATAATTTTTCTAATGATGTCGTGCTGTTTGGAAAATCTCATGATGATCCTAGTGGGTTCCACACCGGGGTCATTTTTGGCCTTCTTTGGTGCGAGGAGGCTTGGTCGGGACTGCGCAAGGGTACGGTTGTAGGCCTTGCGCAGGCACGACCTGCTATATCCACGTGCCAGTAATCTGGACTGGAGTTGACCGACCTCAGTATTGAAGAGTACATCATTAGAGCAGTTCCTACGTAGGCGCAAGTATTGGCCATAAGGGATCGACCGTTTTAGTATAGGCGGGTGGAAACTCTCCGCGTGGAGAATTGTGTTTCCCGCCGTGTCTTTCCGATAGAGGGTGGTGTAGGGAGAATTATCAGAACATCGAGAAAAGTGAGTTGATTCCGGTCATATGTCATAGTGAATTTAAGATTATGCTCATTATGGTTAAGGTGAGCAAGAAATTCTAGTAATAGATCCTCGGGTCCGTCCCAGACGACAAGGACGTCGTCGATGTACCGTAGCCATAAGGTAATATGGCTAGTGTACATGACGAGGTCCCTGTCTCTCTCAATTACTTCAAAGGGACCCTGCCACTTAGCCAGGAACTTGCTCTCAACAGTGGGAACTAACACCAGGACCCTGTCACCAGGTGAGAAAACACGGAGTTGGGCCCCCCTGTTGTATATTCTCTGTTGGGCTGCCTGGGCCTGCAGTAAGTGTTCTTTTACCACTGGCATGACTGCTGCAATCCTCTCCTGCATTTGGGCAATATGCTCAATGACACTTTTATGGGGTGTCTGTTCTCCCTCCCAAGTTTCTTTGGCTATGTCTAAGAGTCCCCGAGGGTGTCTCCCATAAAGCAACTCAAATGGGGAGTACCCCGTAGAGGACTGGGGAACCTCCCTGATGGCAAACATCAAGTATGGTATCAGGAAGTCCCAGTTTTTCCCATCCTTGTCCACAACCTTTTTTAACATGCTCTTTAACGTCTTATTGAAGCGTTCCATTAAGCCATCCGTTTGAGGATGATACACTGAGGTTCGCAGCTGCGTCACTTTAAATAACTTACAGAGCTCCCTAGTTATTCGCGACATAAACGGGGTGCCCTGGTCTGTAAGGATTTCTTTCGGGATGCCAACCCGACTGAACACCATAAACAGTTCTTTGGCAATGTTTTTAGCAGACGCGGCACGTAAGGGAACTGCTTCAGGGTAACGGGTAGCATAATCCATGATTACGAGGATATGCTGATGACCCTGGGCAGACTTGGGAAGTGGGCCCACAAGGTCCATGGCAATCCTCTCAAAGGGCACTTCAATAATAGGCAAGGGCACTAAAGGACTTCGGAAGTGGGATAGTGGGGCTGACATCTGACACACAGGACAGGATTGACAATAATTCTTAACATCTTTCTGTATCCCGGGCCAGTAAAACCTGCGCAACACCCTTTCAGTCGTTTTTTCAACCCCTAAATGGCCTCCTAGCAAGTGCCCATGGGCAAGTTCTAACACCAGCCGTCTGTATGGCTTAGGGACCACCAACTGTTCAACCACTTCATCATTCATTTTACATACACGATACAGTAAATCCTCATTGCTGCTGAAATAAGGAAAACAGGGCCTGTCCCCGGGTTCGACAGGTACACCATTAATCACTATTACATTTTCCTAGGCCCTGGAAAGGGTATGGTCTTTTCTCTGCTCAGTACCAAAATTTTCCTTATGCACATTAAGGTCATCAAACTCTAACATAGGCTCGGGGTCAGCAGACGGCTGTCCGGCTCTACTGGTAGTGGGGACTTCCTCAGGGTCCTCCAGCTCTCCTGCCATAACCGATAGAGGAAAAGCCGGGGAGCCCTGAGAAGAGTCCCCTGAAACCACATTGTCAGTAGTGGCCAGGAATTCTGGTTCTGCGACTGAGTCAGGTACTGCGACCGAGTTGGGATGATCCCACAGTTCCCAAAACTTAGGGAAGTCCCTACCAATGATGGCCTCATGCACCAAGTGGGGAACAAGTCCAACCGGATGGGTCACTGTACCTAAACCAGTTTTAAACTGAACAGTTGTTACAGGATACTCCCGGGTATTCCCATGTATACAGATCACAGCAACATTTTTAGCATGATAATTTACAGGTTCAATCATTTCAGCTGTAACCAAAGTCACTAGACTTCCAGAGTCCAGCAAGGCTGTAATAGGCTTATCATTCACAGTCATTTGGCACATTGGTTTTCTCATATTTGACGTTGCAGTGCATGAAACCGCTGCAAACATAGACTGCCTTCTAATAGATAAATCACACTGCATTGGTTCATCTGTCAATGGACAATTTGCGGCAACATGTCCCATTTCTTGGCAACGAAAACACCTGACGTTTCCCCAGTTTGGTTTGCTGACAGGCACTGGCTTCCCTTGTTTGGGATGCCAAGCTTCAGTCCTGGCACCAAAAATCCTCCCCCCTATTTCCTTGCCATGCTTACCACCCACTTCCCCTGGAACAGTCTTACCGGTTGCCTGGGGAGACCGTGGCTTTGGGTGGAAAGTCCGTGCGGCTGTAGGGGTGGTGACCAGGTTCTTTGCAGCAAAATATCTTTCAACAAGTTCCACCAGGTGGTTCGCCGAATTGGGGTCTCCTTGACTCACCCACTCCTGCAGGGGAATTGGTAGTGACCTCAGGAACTGGTCCATGACCACACGCTCCACTATTTGTGGCCCAGACAGGGACTCCGGCTGTAGCCATTTCCTCACCAAGTGAATTAGGTCGAACATCTGCGATCTTGGGGGCTTCTTGTCTTGGAAGGACCAGCTGTGGACCCGCTGTGCTCGAACTGCCAAAGTGACACCAAGTCGTGCCAGTATTTCCTGTTTGACCTTTTCATAGTCTGCTGCTTCTGCTGACTCCAAATCATAGTAGGCCTTCTGCGATTCCCCAGTAAGCAACGGGGCGACCAGTCCTGCCCACTGGGTTTTAGGCCAACCTTCCCTCTCAGCGGTCCGTTCAAACGTTAACAGAAAGGCCTCTGGATCATCCTCTGTAGTCATCTTGGACAAAAAGCGAGCCACATGGATGGCTGAGGGCTTGTCTCCAACATTATCAACGTTAGCAGGTGACCACTGTGCTATTGTCTCCACAACCTCAGACAAGGTTTTCCTATCTGCTTTTGCATCAGTGGCTAGCTGTTCAAACAGCCTCTGCGTTTGTTCCTGTGCGATAGCATTAGCTTGCTGTTGTGCCGCGTGGAGTGCAGCGTTTGTTTTCTGCTGTTCAGCGTGGAGTGCAGCGCTTGTTTTCTGCTGTACATCGTTTGCTTGCTGTAGTGCAGCATTTGTTTTCTGCTGTTCAGCGTTTGTTTTCTGCAGTGCAGCGTTTGTTTGCTGTTGCGCAGCGTTGGATATCATCAATTGTTTTAGGATTTCCTCCATGTTTAGTCACTCTAGGTACTGGCCTTTTAAGTAGTAACTTACTACAGCTGCCCGCATTCTCCACCATATGTAACCTGGGGGACAGGTAGCAGGTACAAAGCTCACGGGGATGGGCTGTTTAGTAAGGCACAGATACCAAATCCACTTGAGGTAGTGAAAACAGTGCTGGGTTTATTTGATCTAAATACAAGTCCATACACAGGTGCTGCACAGTCTTCCAGAAAACACATCAAAACAGAAATAACCAAACAAAAGTCCTAGCCGTGTCTCAGCTCTAACTATAACATACACCGTCTCTAACTATCAAGCTACGCAAGCCTACCGCTTGTCAGCTTCTGTAAAGAGTTTTTAAAGGGTTTTACCAACCTTTTGGCTCCTCACAAACCATCCATGTCTGTGTGACCCAGGCAGAGAGCAAAGGCTGTTTGCTCAGGTGAGCTTAAATTAGCCTGGAGAGGAGGACTAAGATCCGAACTGGATCATGTCTCAGAGACCTCTGAATGTATATGAGAGGAGCCTGGGAGATGTATAAACCCCGAACAGGACTTCTCCTGGCTCTCTCTGGGACGCTCTGCTACAATATATATATATATATATATATATATACCTAAGTGATTAAATGGGTTACATTTACATGTCTGTAAATTGTATATTTGTTTCTGTCTTCTCTTGTTTTACCTTTATCCCATATTACCATGAGTTGTAATGTCTGACATACTAAATCTGTTTTATTGTACTTGCAATAGGGCTCTTTCTCCCTGTACTCTCACCCTTGAAGAAGGAGGAAACCATATATATCTCCGAAACGCGTTGGGTTTGAGTAATCATTCATGACGTTGATGTATACTTATTTATTTTGTTAAATCTGTATGGTGTCTACACACTCTACTTTTAATGCATTTATCTTTATGCTGTTTTTTTCAATAAATCTTTTTTTATGTACCTATATCAATACTCTACTTAAAACTTTTTCTTGGGCAAAAAACGGTGTGCCTTAAAAGTCCACCACACAGGGGATATTTTCCCTTTCTATTTAATACTGAATGTGGCACACAATTTTATAGTCCCTTATCATTGGGCAACAAAGCCGGCCAAACAATACTCTCTTAAATGGGTTTTAGTTGTGCTCAGCAGAGAACAGCAAAGTAGTGTAAATACACCCTATAATACATATACATTATACATATCATGAAAGCAGGCCCCATTCTCAGCCGAGAATGCCACCCCCTTTTTTTTTTTTTCAAAACCAAACTTCCTTAATGTTTCATCAGGCAACAGTCCTGAATGCATGGATTTGTCCGTTATTCACAGAGAAGGTAAGAATTTGCCCCTTTGCCACAGCCCATTCTACCTAAGTACACATCCAGTGTCCACGACGTGTCACAGTCCTTTAAATTTCACTCTGTGGACAACACTTCCCTGCAGTTCCACTTCTTTCTTAGGGGTAACTCCTAGAACAAAGAGGCACAGCTGCACTCAGATACCAAGCAGCCAGGCCATAATGCAAGGGACCGCACTTCGGGACATAGGTCCCCTTGCAAGGATGTCCTCAATCTGTCCATATGACAGCCGGGGACTGAAAAGATTTTCTTCATTAAATGGAGAAACAACAACCGGCAGAAGATCACCAGTCACTTTTCAGAGTGAAGCACCCCGACAACTTCAAACACTAGCCAACATGGCTCAGTTGGGAACTCCCTGTATCTGCTGGCAGCATTAAGTCACGCATAATCTCAGCAGTACAGCCCTGGAATGTTCCCCACTAGCAACAACTTTAAGTACCTGACCGGTGAGTCCGATAGGGCAGAGGGGGGCCTCCCTTACGTGTCTGACTCACGCCCCCTGATAGAATAAACAGGAGGCACGGGAGTACGAAATGGTATGAGAGCCTGGCGGCAAGGATCCGGACGCAGGAGGGTAGGTATCTCCAGGCAGCAGGTTGGTAAGCTGGAACACAGGCAACAGGTACTGAGCAGGAGTGAAGCAGGCAGGTCTGGGCACAAGCAGGGTTCGGCAACAGGCGGGCAGAGAGGTACAGAATAGCAGGCAGTTGCAGAGTCGAGACAGGCTGAGATCAGGTGCAAGCAGAAGACAGGGATAATCCAAGTAGCAAGCCGGGTCGTCAGGAGATCAGGAATAAAAACACAGGTAACAGGAGCAAGGACACAGGGAGCTGAGATCAGACAGCACCAAGCAGAGTGCACTGACAGCCTAAATAGGGCGATTGGCGGCAAACGCGCCAACGCGCACAGGTGCGCGCACACCCGCGGACACGCCCGGATCAGCCCTGACAGGGACATGCAAAACAGTGCCTACAGGGGCGCTTGCACCAGCGCGCACAGCAACGCGTGCGCCAGCGCGCACTAGGGCACACCGGAGCGCACCAGCGCGGCCAGCACAGCGTATATTATGGGAACTTCTCTGACAGCGTCCTTAACATCACACAACACATATTTGTAATCCACAGAGGGTAAAGAATAGATGCATTTTCATAGAATTCACCAGTAATACCTAGGGTGTCAGAAACCATGACTCAGACAGACAGAAGTACAGTTAAATCACACTTGTTTAATAATAATAAAAAAAAGGTAAACAGAGTAAACGTAGTCAAAACATAGCCAGAGTTCAGGAACCAGAACGAATAGTAAGACAAGCCAAAACGTCAGGGAGCCAGAGAACAGCGTAGTAGAACAGCAAGCAGGATCTGAAGCCAGAAGGAATGTCTGCCAAGCAAGTCTTTAACAGAAACACAGAAGAGGGTCTAGAGATGTGACCAAGGTGAAGGCAGAGATCATCTGGACTGGATGGCTTAAGTAGGCAGGACTGATGAGCGGGATCATCAACAGGTGAGTCACTAGGGAGCGATAGGAGCTGGCAATTAACCGACAGCTGAAGTGGCCAGCTCAGAGAAGGAAGGGCTGGGCCCAGCCCTGGCAGGACCCCCTCCTCAATGACCCCTCCCCCTCGGAGGACCACCTGGCTTGAGGGGAAAACGTCTCTGGAAAACACAGAGGAGGACAGGGGCATGTATGTCCAAGGATGGGACCCAAGAGCGTTCCTCTGGACCATACCCTTTCCAATGCACCAGGTACTGTATGCAGCCACGGAACCTACGGGAGTCAACAATGGACTGTAATTCATACTCCTCATTGTTCTCAACCTGAACAGGGTGAAGATGTGACACGAGGAGGGTAAAGCGGTTGCAGACCAAAGGTTTTAATAAGGAGACATGCAATATATTTGAGATACGCATATTAGAAGGAAGGTCTAATGCGCAAGCCACTGGGTTAATCCTGCAAAGAATACGGAAAGACCCAATAAACTGAGGTGCAAACTTCAGAGAGGGAACACGAAGTCAGAGATTGCAAGATGACAGCCAGACCCTGTCCCCAACCTGGTAGGAAGGCGCAGGCCGGCATCTGCGGTCAGCATGGTCTGTACCTATCATTAGCATGTCGCAAAGCCTCCTGGACTTGTGCCCAAGTGGAACGAAGACCACGGAGATGCTCCTCTAAACGCAGGAATACTCTGTGGAACAGAAGAGTCAGGCAACATGGAAGGCTGGAAACCATAGTTCGCCATAAACGGGGACAATCGGGAAGCAGAATTTAAGGCACTATTGTGAGCAAACTCTGCCCATGGTAAGAGGTCTGACTAGTTGTTTTGATGGTCATAAATATAGCAATGTAGGAATTGCTCCAAGGACTGATTGGCTCATTCTGCGGCCCCATTAGACTGCGGGTGATACACAAAGGAGAAAGCAAGCTGAATTCCCAATTGTGTACAAAAGGCTTACCAGAACCGGGACACAAACTGACTACACCTATTTGAGAAAATCACATTGGGTAACCCATGTAAGCGAAAGATCTCCCGAGCAAAAATGGAAGCCAGTTGCTTAGAAGTAGGCAACTTCTTAAGTGGAATACAATGAAAAATTTCCGAGAACAGGTCAACCACTATAAGGATAACTGTGTTGTCCTGGGAGTTGGGTAACTCCACAATGAAATCCATAGACAGGTGGGTCCAGGGCCTCTCTCCATTAGGTATGGGTTGTAGGAGACCCACTGGAAAGTGTAGTGGAGTCTTACTCTGAGCAGACAAGGAACAGGCAGGGAACAAAGGCGGTTACATCAGCACTTAGACTAGGCCACCAGAATTGTTGGGAAATGGCCCTGATTCTTCCCAGGGTGGCCGGCAGCCTTGGGAGAATGGTAAGTCTGGAGCACGGCAGTACAGGGTCTCTCTGGGACAAAGCAGCTGTCACATGGTTTCTCAGGAGGAGCATGGACCTAAGCAGCAAGAATTTTGTCACCCAAAGGAGAAGTGAGACTGGTGTGAACCGTAGCCAGAATACGATCAGGAGGAATCACAGTACCGGAACTGACTCCATATTGGAAGTGGAGAAAAATTGTCGTGACAAAGCGTCAGCCCTTATATTCTTAGTACCGGGTAAGAATGAGAATGAGAATGTAATTGAAACTTGACAAGAAAAGAGCCCATCGCGCCCTTCTGGGAGAAAGGCGTTTAGCCTCAGACAAGAATGTTGGATTCTTATGGTCAGTAAGAATGAGAACTGGCACAGTGGTACCTTCGAGGAGATATCTCCATTCTTTCAGGGCTAAAATAATCACTAAGAGCTCTCTGTCACCAATCTTGTAAGTGCACTCTGCAGATGACAATTTCTTGGAAAAGTAGCCACAAGGATGCATAGTACTCTCAGAAGTAGGGCGTTGAGACAGAAGGGCGCCAACTCCAGTCTCAGAAGCATCAACCTCAAGGATAAAATGTAATGTAGGATCAGGATGTGCCAACACAGGAGCAGAAACAAAGGCAGCCTTGAGACTCTCAAAGGCCCAACTCTGTGGGTTACCATCCTTTCTGGTCATATCAGTCAGGGGCTTGACCAGAGATGAGAAGTTACGAATAAACATCTGATAATAGTTGGCAAAGCCAAGAAAATGCTGCAGAGGACATAAACCCACTAGTCTGGGCCACTGTAGGACTGCTGAAAGTTTCTCTGGGTCCATCGAAAAACTAGCAGTGAAAATTACATAACCCAGGAATTTAAGCTGTTCACAATGGAATTCGCACTTCTCCAATTTACAATAGAGATTGTTTTTTCTTAGTTTCTGAAGCACACGACTGACAGCTGTGTGGTGGCTCTCCAGAGACTTGGAAAATATGAGGATTTCGTCGAGATAAACCACCACACATAACTGCAACATATCTTAGAGGTCATAACTTGGAATTGGATTATCTCATGGTGAAGAGCCTCCAAGGCCATGGACAACGAAACAGTCTCATGAGTCTAATGGGCAGGCTGTAGAGGTCTCCCGTCAAGAGCCTCAATGGCAAGGAGAGTGACACGCAGCTGCAGTGGAATCAAGTGCTGCAATATAAAGGCAGCATCAATGAACAGGCCCCAGAGTAGATTAGATCCTGTATCTGAACAGACGACTCAGCCCAAGAAAGGGTAACCAAAACCAGGGGCTTATCCTTCTGAATAACTGGGGATGAAACAACGCCACCTAAGGTCTGTCTGTGACAGGACCTCATGGTTCGGGCGTTCCCTGGACGGGTAGGACAAGACTTCAAACAGTGACCTGCCTGGCCACAATAAAGGCACCACCTCTCCCTCCTTCTAAAGGTTCTCTCATCTGCAGAGAGAAGAGTGAAACCCAAGTGCATGGGTTCACCTTCACTGACCGACTTGGTACCAGGAGGCATGGGAGGTGAGGGAGGCAAGGGTGGGATTGCAAAGCTCGGAGACAAATGTACAGGAGGCTTCCGCAAGCATTCTTTAAAAGAGAGTATTTTTCTGAGTCTGGAGTCAATGAGGATGGCAAACGTGATCAACTTCTCCAGCTCAGTGGGTATATCTCAGGCTGCCAACTCATCATTGATGGTATTCAGAGAGACCATGAGAAAAAGCAGCCACAAAAGCCTCATTGTTCCAAGCAACCTCTGCTGCCAGAGTACGGAATTCAATGGCGTAATTGGCAACGGTTCTCGTACTCTGTTTGATGGACATGAGGCACTTGGCAGCAGAAGTGGAGCGTGTGTGAACGTCAAATACCCTTTTAAAAGAAGCCACAAACTCAGGGTAACTTAAGACAACAGATTTTTGATTCTCCCATAGAGGGTTTGCCCAGACCAAGGCTTTCAGAAAGCAAAAATATCACAAAACCTCCTACCTGCTTCTGTCTGTGGGAAACGCCTGGGGCAGCATCTCAAAGTATATCTCAACCTGGTTGAGAAACCCTCTGCATTGGACTGGATTGCCCCCAAATCGCTGTAAAGTGGAGCGGAACCAGACATACCTCTTATAGAGGTAATACTTGAGGCGGGTGCCTGCACAGAGACTGGAGCAGCAGCAGGGACAGCCTGCAACACAGGTTGTACTGGAGCAGCCACAGTGGGAGATTCCAGGGGAGCCGTGGCAAACTGATCCATGCGGCGATCCTGCTCATCCAATCTGGAAAAAAATATTACCAACAAGTGGATTGACTGCATCTTCTGAATTCACGGCCTTCGCCTACTGTCAGAAACCTTGAATCAGACTGAGACAGAAGTACAGTTAAATCACACTTGTTTAATAATAATTAAAAAAGGTAACCAGAGTAAACATAGTCAAAACATAGCCAGAACGGATAGTCAGAGAAGCCAAAACGCCAGGGAGCCAGAGAGAACAGCGTAGTAGAACAGCAAGCAGGATCTGGAGCCAGAAGAAATGTCAGACAAGCAAGTCTTTAACAGGAACACAGGAGAGCGTCTCTAGAGATGTGACCAAGGCGAAGGCAGATATCATCTGGACTGGACGGCTTAAGTAGGCAGGACTGACGAGCAGGGTCATCAACAGGTGAGTCACTGTGGAGAGATAGGATCTGGCAATTAGCCGACAGCTGAGCGGCCAGCTCAGAAAAGGAAGGGCTGGGCCCAGCCCTGACACAGGGTCAGGCAAGATTGAGGACTCTCCTTTTGCATTCACTGTGGAGACAAAGCATTTAATGTCCTTCTTGTCTGGCCTACGGATAATTACACCGTCCAAATTGATATTCCGGCCGTAGCCCCAGGTGTTTAGCACTATGAGGTATCTTTCAGCCACCTTAGGTGACAATTTTGAAAAAGTCCAACTGGGGAGGGATCCGGAAAAAACTGCGCACAGCTTCATCCACCCACTGGACCTCTTTATCCAAAATGCATTCTTCCAGGTGGGCCTGTATATAGGGGTATTGCTACCCGTATTCTTCCGCTACATTCTTTATAATGATCCGCTGCGCTTTAGGCAGCCGAGGTAGAATTCTAGAGTCCTCCGTACCCGGGCAGGAGCACACTGAATCTAGCACCCAGAAACTACACCTGGCTTATAATCAGGCTTGGTTGCCAGCATTGGCTTGGTAGGGCGAACTCTGGGGACCCATCTAGCCTAACGGTCCTCGTCAAAAGACTTGGTAATATTTATCAGTGGAGTTGCATTAGCTCCACTGCTCAATTTTCACACTAGTGGCCATGGCAATGAGAACTTTATCCCCCTCTACTTTACTCATCTGCTCCTCAACACTTTCGCTCCACTTCCCTGTCCAAGATAGAGTGTCCGAGAACAGATCAGATATTCCCTTAGATGGGATGTCTGAATTGGTTAGGGTGGAGCACTTTTCGGCCAGGATAGCGACATTCTTGTCCCAGTCAGCCTGTAGTGTCTGCGGAGGTTGGGCTGGTGCGACTACTTTGAGCAGGTGTTCCCCCCAACATCCACAGACGATCCAAGGCCTCAGATGTGTGGCCAGACTGGAACATTTCTCACAGATAAGTCCCAAGGCCCCATAGCCTCCAACCGTATACAGGGCAGGCTTACCTTTAAGTGTATACTGCACTCCAGTGTCAGTCAGGACAGGTTTTGCATCACTCAGACCGAAACCAACACCCAGAGCATACTTTTTCCATTCCGCCATCTCGCTTACGAACTGCGCTATCTTTCTCTCCAACCAGGCACACGTGTCAGCACTTCCTTATCCTCCTCTGCATAGCATGGACTTCTCCCCCTGCCAACGGATTGGTGCAGATGCTTTCTGTAAACTTTCACACCTGCCTTCTTCACACTGCGGCAAGCTAAAACTGTAATGGAGTCTGTTTTAACCCTCACATCGCTGGCAGGGAGTGTCAAAAGACCAGATTGATCCTCTCCCTTGAACAATGAGACTTGTTGGTTCTTCACTACGGCCAGAATGCACAATAACACAGTCTATGAGAAGTACAGATGTTACTTGCCACCTTCCCACGGAGCCAGACGAAATCCAGTAGGAGCTGTAGCCGGTTGCTATGGGCGACTGCTGCAAGGATAAAGCCTTTGCCCCATGTTGGGTGCCAAATGTAGCAAGATCCCAGGCATCCTTTAGTCTAATGAGAACCTCCAGGGCCAAGAGCTGCTGACATCCTTCTGTGTAGAGTGGGTTACAAGGCATAATGGGTGTAATGCAAGATAGATTCATGGGTGCCAGACACTTCTTGAATGCAAAGAGATTTAATTTCTCTTGAACAGAACTGTGGGAGAGAGGGTTTAGGGCCAGATCACCCTTAGGTAGTTGCAATGTTAATTGGCAGACTCTGAGACTTCTGCAGGTATACAGCCATGCAGGGAAAGGCATCCAGCAGGACACCACATCTGCATATGTAGGAATTCTGTCTCCTATGGCAACAGTCTTATAACAGTTCCTAACACAAGTTGTAACAAATTCCTTTACTTTTCTACAATAATTTCTTGCAGGTACTCAACCCACTGAGCTCCCAGTCTCTCTCTCTATAGACTTGCTGATTCACTGCCACTGAATCCCATGAGCTCTTCCAATCTTCACTTTAGTATCTTCCTCAAGCGTTAGCCCCCCTTCTCTGCTGGGTCCCTAGCTTGGCACTCCAGATACTCCTCAAGCTTCACCCCACTGGCCTGCTTGGTCCCTGGCTTGACACACAAGGCTGCTCTGCAAGCGTCACCTCCGCTGGCTGGGTCCCTGGCTTGACACCTGCTGAAGTTTCCCAATTCTTCACCGTCCCTGGTTGGTGAGAATACTGCTCCGGTACTTGCTTCAGCTACTTACTGTGGTCCCTCGTAACAAGGTGGATGGGCCCTTAGTGGTAACAGCTTCCCCTCTACCTCAAACCACGACAGGTTCTCTGGCAGGCAGAACCGTCACTTCTGGTTGGACTGCAAGCCGCAATCCCAACCGTACTCTGCTTTCTTGCTTCTGGATAGGCCCTCAGACAGTTTAGCAGCCAGATGTGCCCGGGATAGGCCCAAACTCCAGCCTAAAACACATGTCCACCCAGACAGCCATCCAGGTGGCACAGAACCCCGATCACCTGACCTCACCCAAATAAATAGGCTCTTCCAGCAGGCCAAGGGACCCAAGAAAATCCCTGCCCATTGGCTGAGATACCCTATCTATTCCTAATCTGTCCTTGCAATGCCCTTGTCTTATCTAATGTCACCAGCAATTCCAGACTTAGGGTAAAACCAATTGATCCCTCACAATTGGCCAAGGCAAATACACCTGGCAGGTAAATTTAGGAGCAACGCTGCCTAAACATCAGGGTGCTACACTATGATTATCAGTTCCATCTAGTGGCTATAATGCTATATTTTCCTAATTCATTCTTTATTGTATCTATGAACAAAAAAATTATTTATACAGAATGAATGTGCATGCAGTTTCACAGAAAGCTCTACAAACTTTTTTTTTTTTTTTATAAAAATAGTGTATTTAGAGACTGTAGAGACTAATGCAGGAAGATCACAGTAAAATAGATAAATACATACAAACAAATAATAATAAAATGGAACGTATTCTGTGAACTGTGTCTTTTAAGCAACTAAACAGAAACATTCCTGTGACAAACTGTACCTGCGAGACCTGAGGTTGGTCGGTTAATGGAATGCCTCAAAAATAGCACACATGCATATAGGATTTCTCCTTGTAATATACAGCTAGCTGTCTGGTAGTTTTAGATACCTATTAACTTTGTTTACTCGTACAAGCAATTTTCAATGTTAATTGTTAGCATTTTTTTCATTTATGGAACTGAAAAATACATGACTGCTGTCCACCAGGTGATGATTTCCAATTGTTTTAATTTTTTTTTATATTGCTAAATGTGTAAGAGCTGTCAAGGATATAATCAAGTCTCAATTTATAATTGGTCACGATAGTTGTGTGCTTAGGAATGTCACCGCTGAAGAAAAAAAAGAGAAATTTTGTATGTAAATGATCTTTTTATACTTTTTATACTTACTTGTCCTGCTGTCTCTGAAGCTGAAGTGTCGAATGCCTGCCCCCCCCCTTTGAACACTGTGGTTCCTCCCTCTGGCTCTTACGTCACTATGGGACTCAGTAGTTACATAGCGCTGGTGGACACCAGGCATCTGACACTCCTGGAAGTGTCGGATGCTAAAGAAACTTCAACCAGCAGTATTTTAGCAATGCAAGGAATATTGGAGGAGGCAGCTGGACCAGCAGTGGTAGCTGGTGCTCAATATTTTGGGGTGGGCAGCAAACTAACACCCCCCTCCACTGTGGAGATTCCCTAACCCCCCCCCCCCCCCCTCTGGGAATGTGAATGTGCCAATCAGATGCCTTACCGTTATGGAGGCAGGGGGAAGAAAGAGCCAGGGCCGCTCTGACAGATTCTCCCGGCATCTTCTGCAGCACATAGAGAGACATTCTACTCTCAGCCAAACAGGAAGTGTGTCCTGTTTATTAGATGATGGGGTCACTTCAAAGAGACTCTGTCATGGGGAAGAAAAAAACAAAACTGTTTTAGATATAAAGTGTAGTCACCTATAGCAGCCTCCCAAATCCTTCTGTCTTGGCTGTCATAGGAATGTGTATAGGGGTTAGAAACAAGCTCCAACCCTACCCTAGGGCTATACTCATCAGAATGGCCCAGCACTTTTTTTAAAAAGTGCATTTGATTAAAGGAGCTGTATTCAGCAATCACCTCACCAGAAACTCCTACCATTTGTTTGGATATGTACAGCCTTCCTGGAGAGATTATATTATCATACCTATTCACATTGGAGGATTTGACGCATCTGTAGAACTTATAGAGTCTCTAGTTAATAGATAGTGAAGTGATTTGACTTTTGTAAAATAATGAGATCAGAATGGCATAGGGACACAGAGGTCACATGGATTGCAGGCAGGTGGTTTTTACAGTTCTATTTCCGACAGATCATTTTAAAAAAAGTTAAGGAAGTAGTGTACCAACTACTGCACATGTACATGTATTTCCTAACCTTTGTATAAACATTGCATAATGGTAGATATGACTGCTGTGGTCTCTTTCCTCACTCCTCTTAAAGAGGAAGTAAAACCTCTTAAAAAAATAAAAAAAATAAGACACCCTGCAAGGCAAAGGCATAATGAGCTAGTATGCATAGCATACTAGCTCATTATGAATGACTTACCTGAAAACGAAGCCAACGATGCGGTCCTCATCCACGATCTACTGCGTCGCCATTAAACCCGGATTGACTTCCGGGTCTCGCCACTCCAGCGCTGTCATTCGCTGGAGCGGCGATGACGTCACTCCCGCGCATGCGCAGGAAAGCGGCATATCGCCGTGAACCCGGCATGCGCAGTGCGCCTGTGCGCCACTGTCTACGGTGCATGCGCCGTAGACAGTGATGCCTTTTCTTTTCTAAATATCTCCTAAACCATGTAGGTTTAGGAGATATTTATTGTACCTACAGGTAAGCCTTAATCTAGGCTTACCTGTAGGTCCAAGTGGTTTGTAAGGGTTTACAACCACTTTAATATTAGCCATTCTCAGTTTGAATTTCATCCTATTCTTGCTGAATCAGCTGAAATTTGAGCTATGGGTGACCCCATCGGCACCACCAGACTCTGTAGGGATGTAAAATTGTCAGCCTAACAATGGCTGCATCTAATAAGATGACGTCACTGTTAGGGTATTCAAACAGCGGCTGGTGCTGTAGCTGTCTGAACACAGCTGACAGTGCAGAATCCTTCCTCTATCTATGCTGTTTAGTGTGGATGAGGAAATTAAGTAGTTTTCTCTGGTTCAGCCTGTGGATCTGACCTGGCAAAATCTAACCATGTATGACTAGCCTACACTTACCATACGCTATATAATCGGATTGTACAATCTCCTTTAGATCACCCAACAACTAAGTAATGTAAGGGCCTAAGCCATTTGATTCAAATTGAATACATTTTTTAGGTATGTCCTCATTTTTCTTTAGATAAATGTAAATGAGATTGTACGATCAGATTGTAGTGTGTATGTCCACCCTTTCTGACTTGACAGTCTTGAAAGAATTTAACTACTGTGTTCTGTAATGTATCCCCACTTTTGAACCTTCATTTTTTTTTCCTTTTCCACCTCTTTAATGTGATTTTAATTAATTTAAGTCACACTGATTCAGCTTGTAGTGATCTAATCTATAAATCGTATTCTTACCTCCTCTTTGCAAGAGTTTGTAGTGATCCTCGTAGATGGTATATGGTTATTAAAAGTATTGTCCCGCAGCAAAACCCGATTCTCCCAGAGAGAGATTTTATTGACTTCCAAAACAGAACATTATTACAGATGACAAAATCCAACAGAGTTCATGACAACGAATATTTCCTCTTGTACCTATGCCTTCTTCTCTCAGACCATCTTTCTCTCTAGACTAGCTGACAACCTGCCTGTCTTCTCATATACTGATCTGACACTGGGGGGGGGGGGGGGGGGGGTCAACCAAATGTTTACCATGAATACCCCCCTCAATTCTAATTACCATCAGTAAATACTAGATTAAAAGGCTATTCCTCACACACACAACTTGCATAAGATTTACACATCAAAGGGTAACAGATAACATTGTCTTTGATGTGTGCGACTACTGATTAGATTAAGAGATGACACCTGGACACCCTTTTGAGGTGTAGAATAGACTTGAATCCCCAATCTATATTCTTGCATAATGAATTTGTCTTAGAATGCCTAAATAGAATGCCTATACGAACTACATAAAAAACACTACATATATATATATAAATATGTATATATATAATATATATATATATGTATACATATATATATATATTAGATATAATATACTACATATACCCCCACTTGGGTCGTTCTAACTACTAGAACTGACCCATAAATCGAGCAACAAACATAGCATTACCGACTTGAGGTATTGGATGCTTCACAATGGCTCATATGAAATATAAAGTTGAAACTGGTTACATCTCTCTTCACCAGCCTCTAAAATATCCCCATGAAACAGTCATTAGATAATATAGCTTTAGACCATGACTGGAAAAGGATTCGGTAAACATCCTTATTATATCACATCAAGATCTTGAATATTGCACAAAAACGAGCGGATGTCGCAGTTCATTCTTCAATTTTCAACTTCATCATAACTCTCATTGAAAGTAGACTTGGTGTGCTGGGAGCTCCGATCCACATAAATCCAGGATTCCTCTCCAGGTTCAAGGTTTTCATTTTCTTAAAGATGCTTTTGCACAAACACCAGCAAATCCCGAAATTCTACTTCCATCTTTATAGTAAGAAGAACCATCCATGTACCAGCTCTCACTTTCAAGTTCAAAAGGTTTGGATACGGCAGAAAAAAACTGCTATTGCTGTACTTTGTAATTTGCTGTAGGCCGACTCCTCATTTCCATCCTTAATAGAGCAGTTACTTGAATCATTCAGTCCATAATTCCACCTGAATGGTATACCAATCTATATACCAATCTATAATCCATATATCCATATAATCCATATATAATCCCCCACTTTCAGATAGAATCAGCTTGACATCAGCGTTTATCAGATCTTCTATCCAGACAAAGCAGCAGTGGAAAATCTTGCCAGTAAAGTTAGGTCTTTTTTTCATCCATATGTCAATAATATTAATGACTGATTCAACAAAGTTTCAAATCATGACTGGAGTGATGAACTTCACTCACCCCTCTTATAAATTTAGGAAAACCACCCAACATACTATAATTTATGCTATGCCAAGCCATTGTGCAGCATCTCACCTTAGATGTCAAATATATTGATCAATATGCAATATGTAATATGCAACATGTAATGTAACATGAAAAATTATTTTCGGTTTAAATGTTTCGCTCTGGTTTTAAGATAAAGTTCAAGAAATAAAACATAATAAAAAAAAAAAAAAAAAAAATAAAAAAAAAATGGAAAAGGGTGAAAAATAAAAATAAAAAATAGGGCTTGATGAATAAAAATGGGAAAGGGTGAAAAATAAAAAAAAAAATATAGGGAAAAGTCCATTGTCCAAGTCAAAAAGTCAAAAAAAAAGTAAATTGCTTGATGAATATTGAGAGAGTCCATGATATTGTTTATTCAGTGTTTCTCCCCCACTAGCCAGAAATTTCAGCTTGCAGTTCACATGCTATGCGGATGCAGTATCTTCAATATCTGAAAGACAAAAAAAACTCTCCAACAAAACTAATTAGCAAGATCCTTAAACATTCTTTGAAGTTAAAACAAAGGACTATTTACACATCCACAGGTTGAAACTAAACCACCCCCACTGCTAGAGAAATGTCACTTGTATTCAAAAACAGATCTGGATAATGTAATCTGTTTAGCTGTCCCAGCAATGTGTAATGTTCCATTTTCATTTTATCGTACTCAATCTTCAAGTGGTCATATTTCTGTTTTAACTGAGAAAATGGTATCCAAGCCTTAGATACCTTTTTATTATGATTTTGGTCAGCTCTGCTTTTCATATTAATATCACCTATATTTGACCTGGTGTCTCCTCTTTGATTGTTATCATAAGACATTATCTTTTGATCTTTATGTTCAGTATTTGTCCTAAACAATGTGGCTAAATCAATCTTGACAGCTTGCTCATTTGACTTTCTCCATAAATTGTCTGCTTTCAACAATACATCTTTTAAATCATGGGGATTTGGGGTAACTAGTAAAATATTTTGTCTAATCTCTTCGTTCAAAGCATGTAGAAATATACTCATATGTAACAAGCCACCATGCTCAAATGCAAGATTATTACTGACCAATATTTCCATAATAGATTTTATCCTTCCTGACAACTCGTAGGGAGATTCATTTTTCATTTGTTTGATCTTCCCATGAACAGTAACATCAGAACGTACACCATACAAAACACATAACAATTCCATCAATATGTCCCTTGTCCTCATTGGTTGAGTACAGATCTGCTTAATTCTCACCCAAAGACTATTTCCTATAGAATGTTGCATAACTCTGTCTAAATCAGATGGGTTGAGATTGTACATATCTCTGACATTCTGCAAGTCACAAAACCATTTTAAAAATCTGTTTAAATCATGGCAGGGAATCATTCCTATTTCTTTAAGAATTGCATCTAATTCTTTTGGTTTCAAAGGCTTCATTACAAGCTGAACTTCACCTGCATTATTATTATTGTTATAAACTGTGGTGGTCACAGTGGGTGCGGCTGGCAATGAATTATCAGATTTAATATGAGGTTCTGTTTCATTTGATAGAATGTTTGTATTTGCATTTTGCTGCAGATTGCTGAATCCACGATTCGATGCATATCTGCATTCCTGAGATCTCTTCTCTAATTCCATAATTCTTAATTTCAATCTCTCATTTTCCTCTGATAATTCATTACAACGTTTAGACTTCTCAAGCAGAGCTTCCCCAATGGTGACTGCATGCAATTTTAAATTTACAGTCTCAGATTCTGATTGGTTTTGTAACCTCTGACAAACCTTGTTGCTATTATCAACTGCACTCTGTAACTGGGTAATTTCCTCAACCTTATCCTTCAACGAACTTTCCATTGTTAAACAGCAAGATAACAAGCCCTGTACAATACAACCTTTTCTTTTACCTTCTGAAATTTTACTATCAAAAACAGTTTTTTCTAAAAATTCATTCATCATAGTCCATGTCTGCTTATATTTTTCTGGCACTTCATAAGGACCGCCATGACGCTTAATACATTTTAACACCCATCTGTTAACTTTATCAGTACTGACACTAGCTTCACACTGAGTAAGCATTTTTACTATATTATTAATAATTTAAAAAGAGAGAAATATTTTACTCACCGCATTAATTACTCCTTCAGCTTCCAGCTCAGGTCTTCTGGTACACGATACAGTCCTTTTTCTTCGTTTCCAGTCTCCAGAGAATAATTCTGGGGTTCCAAACTTGTTTGATTTTGTAGATCAGACTCTCTTATGTCACAACCAGACGTTAGAGTCACAGCACAGGTCTTGGGTCTCCATCAGACTTCTGTCCAACTCACGGATTGTTATCACCACGATTTCTAATACAAAGTCCTGAAAATGCTCTTCTGGTCGCTTGAACGGCACCAATGTAGTGATCTAATCTATAATCGTCGTTCCTCGTAGATGGTATATGGTTATTAAAAGTATTGTCCGCAGCAAAACCCGATTCTCCCAGAGAGAGATTTTATTGACTTCCAAAACAGAACATTATTACAGATGACAAAATCCAGCAGAATTCATGACAACGAATATTTCCTCTTGTACCTATGCCTTCTTCTCTCAGACCATCTTTCTCTCTAGACTAGCTGACAACCTGCCTGTCTTCTCATATACTGATCTGACACTGGGGGGGGGGGTCAACCAAATGTTTACCATGAATACCCCCCTCAATTCTAATTACCATCAGTAAATACTAGATTAAAAGGCTATTCCTCACACACACAACTTGCATAAGATTTACACATCAAAGGGTAACAGATAACATTGTCTTTGATGTGTGCGACTACTGATTAGATTAAGAGATGACACCTGGACACCCTTTTGAGGTGTAGAATAGACTTGAATCCCCAATCTATATTCTTGCATAATGAATTTGTCTTAGAATGCCTAAATAGAATGCCTATACGAACTACATAAAAAACACTACATATATATATAAATATGTATATATATAATATATATATATATATATATATATATATAGATACAATATACATATATATATATATTAGATATTTTTTCAAGAGGACACCTGTCCAGGCGTGCGTGCTCCCAAGTCCTGCTGCTGCATCCATTGACATAGACAGCAGGACTCGGCCCTGCCCCAGATCCCGTGTCACTGGATTTGATTGACAGCAGTGGGAGCCAATGGCTGCCCTGCTATCAATCTATCCAATGTGGACCCGAGACAGTGGCTGGAGCTGCTGTGCTCGTCCCCATCGATGGAACGATCGGGTTCAGGTAAGTAAAAGGGGGGGGGTCTGGGGGGATTCTGCACTAGAGAGATGCACATAGAATGCATTAAGGTGGAAAACCTTGAGGGTTTACAACCCCTTTAAGCAGTAGAACAACAAGACAACATAAAGGAATGATGACCATCATATGCAAAGAAGTACTCAACGTGTGGGTAGCACAGGGACGTTCTAAAAAAAAGCCGAACTCCAATGATTAAAGGCTCTGATGGAATCCACCATTCAGGAAATTGTATAGATTATGTGTCAGTTTTAGGGAAGTAACTCAATGTATAGGTTTAGCTTCATTGCTTCCAAATTGTAATGTGGTACAAAAGGCAGGGGATG
>CM053036.1:119219715-119235857 GCA_028564925.1 Lithobates sylvaticus
TGTTGTGAATTTATGAAGAAAAATATCTAATATTCGCTGGCAGAGATGGGAGATTCAATGGGCCTAACAAAAAAAAATAGAAATGAACTTTTGCCCTTAAAAAGCAGATGAACTGGTTGCCCATTTTACAAGTCTCAAATATATAAAGTTTACAAGCCTGTATTTAGACAGAAACTGTAGGACAATGAGACAATTTCGAAAACAAAAGAGATGAGTTCCTATATGTGTGATAGTAAATACAACTACAAGTTCCTTGGTTCAAGGGAAGGTTGAGCAAATAAATTGATTGTCTCAATGTGGGCTCAGAAAGTGAGAGATAAATAAAGCTAAGGAGCTAAGGAGTCCTCACTTCTCATAAGACAATGACTAGGATACCAAGTGAGGTTTGTTTTTCAACAGGACAAATAATGAGAATAAACATGAGATTGTTCACCCGAATGTCTAAAGTTCATCTCAAAACATGACGTTACCAGTCAATTCATAGTATATATGATATCTGTATAAGTATCCGATGAATTGATGAAATCGGTTATAAAGAAAACATAATAAATAAAGGGTGATTATTAATAGAATTGTTTTAGGAACAAATTAGTATTAAGACAAATATATGATTATGATATGAATGTATTAGAATTGAAATGCTTAGATAAACAAATATTGATTGGATACCCAAATTATACAGGTATCCAGATAGATAAAAATTGTATGTGATGTTGATTAATATATATATATATATATATGTATATATACATATAACTTGTGTCCTTTTTAAATGGACTAAATGTTTACAGATATACAATGATATGCATATATATCACCATTTTTATGCAAAGTGATTGATCAATAATTATGCTAAGCGTATTTGATAGTATGGGGTTAGTAGAATTCCCAAATATTAAAGATATAGTTATTTCCACTAAAGTAAAATATACAGTATAAAATAAAATATATTACTTTACAGAGCCGCCCCAAAACACATGTGAGACCCCTGGTGGTTGAAGGCGCAATTACATTTACAACAGTTAGGCCAATAGGAAAGAGACACATACCTTTTGGGCTGAACATATTACAAGTTTTATGATCTTATTGTGTGAGAGGATATTTAAGAAGCTAGATAGATAGTGAGAGAGGACAGCTCAGGGGAACCTGAGAGCTCAGGGACCCACCCTGGGGAAGGGACACTGGGAGAGAAACATCTTCCCAGATAGACTGACAGCCATGCCTGGAAATATACTTTAACCTCCAAGGAGATTCCTGAACCCGGTAGCTATCTTAAATCCAGACTAATAGCCATTTTGGAATGGGTAAATATGCCATGTTGATTTTATCTTGTATGTTCTCTTAATTATTGATGTATTGAATATTCTAGTATTGATAATCATTCTCCAGAATCAATAATCGCCTTTTCATAGATTTTTCTCTAATATTCAATTTTTATTATATATTACTTTTTGCATAGTTGCTTTTTATTGACAAACAAATGTCTAAAGTATTTCGCATTGTTCAACGTTGCTTACCTGCAGCATAGCAACGGCTGGGTGTGTGAAATACAGACATTATGTTAAATTGTCAAGTATAAGGTTATTGATTCTACTGAAGAAGTTATCATGGTGATATTGTGTCCAAGGTACTACGCCCATTTTGAGGGTATTTCCATTAATTGTCAAATGTTCAAATAATGCAATCTGTATTTTAATTTCATGTAAATATTTGTTTTCTGTCAACCAATAAATGTGACTATTAAGTATGATCACTCGTCTCCGTGAACAAGTTTCGCATATATAGACTGTGTCGTATAGATTGATCTTGTATCTTAAAAATATCTTCGTTAAAAATTACTTAATAAAAATGTGCGGGAAACTTTCCTTAAAAAAGCACAACATATTAAATGGAGGCACTGCTGAGATAACGTCGATATTTTGTACAGGATCAGTCATAGTTACGGTGGTGACAGAAATAATATTTTGCATGAAATTATTAATTATTAATTTTTTAAAAAAAATATATTTTTGCCAAGAAAAATGTCTGGTCAAAGTGAATTTTATGTTGATAGGGATTATCAAGAGTCAGTCCTTAGTGGTAATATGAGTACTCAGACAAATTTGATACAAGTAAAGGAAATGTTGGATATGTTTTCAAAAATTAACATGACAAATCATGCCGAAAAAAGTTTGTCTAACGAGACTAGTCTAGAAGCAGGCATTGAAGGCCTTATAAACCACGCCCGTCAGTTAATAAAAGACGTGTGGAACGTGGAAGGTCAAAGCGATGAACTCACAGACAGCTCCTCTGAGACAAAGGAAATAGAAAGGCCTGATCCCATGCATTTTGAATTAAGCGATAACCTGATGTATCTTTATAGTGAGTTTAAAAGTCAATATACCCAACAGGAGAGTGATATCTTAGAACCCCAGTCCCATTTAATAGAAGGGGAATATGAGCCCACTAAAAAGCTAAAGGAAATTAATGACAAGGCAGATTGTTATGATGAGTCTACAGTGACAATGATGAAATATGAAATAAAACAGATGCAAAATAATGCAATAATAATGCTGGAAGAATGTCACCAATTAAATAAAGAGTGTAAACAATTAAGAGAGAAGGAGAGTTTTCTGCAGGAAAACGAGTCTCCTGACGAAAGTTGCAGAGTAATAGGCAGTGGAAATTTAAAAAGTTGCCGAGTAATAGGCAGTGGAAATTTAAAAAGTTGCAGAGTAATAGGCAGTGGAAATTTAAAAAGTTGCAGAGTAATATGCAGTGGAAATTTAAAAGAAGAAACAAATCAGCTTAGGTCAGGACAGGAATCCCTAATTAAGCAACAAGAAGAATTAAAAGAACAAGGGAAGTTTATGCCCCAGAATAATGCTCAGATGCTTAACCCTGAAAGTATAGAATCTGATAATACTCCAAAATTTGACTCTCAACCTAAAGTTTGGGAGTTACATAATGAAGAGGAATTAGAAAAAAACAACCATGTTCTACCCCAAGCCAACTGTAGAGCAAAGGGGGGTAAAAATTGAACCACCACATGAAAATAGGTCTAATCAGTTTTCTTTGGGATCAGAGAAAACTACAGGCACCCCTAAACAGGACGCCTCAGAAATAATAGAATTTTTAAAAGATGCTGTCCCAGTGTTTAAGGAAGAGGGATCCCTATGCATTATTGACCACATTGAGGCCTATGAAAATGCTTTATCAGCTTTAGGCCTAAATGATGACCAATCTAGGATTAATTTCTTACCGTGGGTATTTGAAACCAAACACCGTCCATTTTGCGAAGAGTTAAAAAGTCTGTTGGGTACTGCCTGGCAAGAAATTAAAAACGTCTGTCATCTAGAATTTGTCCCGCACAAAAATGTTAACGCGGCTAGCGCAGATATACACAATATCACATGTACAAATAATCAAAGCCCCACCGAATTTATGGCTGTGCTCAAAAGTGATGACCACTTAGCAGAAAAGGAGCCAGGTTATAATAAACCTGGGTTCAAACCCATGTTCTTCGAGGCCCCGCCTACCCACGTAAAAGTAAATTTAGCGAAAGATTACAAAGGGGGGTGTTCACTGGAGTCTTTGGTAAAAGAGAGTAACAATTTGTACTCTATCCAACAGACTGGTGAAAACAATGGAAGGCCTGAAAGCCCTATGATGAAATTTGTGGATGAATTTTATGTATCTCCTCAATCATTACAGTCCAAAACCAAGAAAAAGAGATACGCTGATATAGTCAGAGGAGAGATGCTACCGAGTTTCCCCAGCGGGAGACCAATGTCCCCACCCATCAGAAGGGGGGAGCAGAGAGTACCCTTTAGAGGGGGAGTTCAAAGACCACCTCAGGAGTCTCATCCAAAGGATCCAGACCCGAGGTTTAGGAGAAACTATAGGGTATATCTCCAACGGGTCAGATTTAAACCTAAGGGTAGACACCCTCACCTTTACCGGTGTAATTGGCTTCGGGGGCCTACACGGGTAAATAGGAAGAAACTACAGGGTAGGACACCTCAAAATCCCCAGAACAATAGGGAACAACTAAGGCCCAGACAACTATCCCAAAATCAAGACAATGTTTCTGATGGTGATATGTCTGATCAAACTGAGCCAGTAATCCCCAGAAAGTACAGAAACCGGGTCCCACAACCCAATTCTGATCAGCCTGTAAGCAATACGGAAACCAAAATAGACAAAATTACGGATATGTTACACTGTTTGAATAAGTACTGAATGCATGTACTCAAGCGCTACTATGAATTTAAAATCAGAGATGCAACCGATATTTAAGATAACCAAATGATGTAGCTGCAACCCATATAATAGTGTTCCCACACGTAAAATAAGTTAAAGACAAGTACACATTTTTGTGTAATAGGTGCGCTTAAATCAACCTTAAAAACTCAATAGATTGTTTAAAATAAGTTATTTAGGAGACCTCTGCGCAAAACGTGAATAATATGTGATATATGAATACGTGATAAAATAAATAAAACAGTGTTAAGTGTATTAAAACTTCCTTCAAAAGGTGAATTTGCTGAGGTATAGATGGCTGCAGTGCGCATAAACCTCATACAATATATGGTTTGATAATCCGTGCAAACCAAAGCTTGGTAAAATTAAGAACAGATATATAGGATCTAAAATGTTGAACTTTCTATAGTACACCGGCAAATGGTGTGGACCAGTTGGTTACTTTAGTTCAGTGTGTTGTGCCAATTTGTGAAATAAATAAATAGATTGACTTAATTAATTGAATAGATTAAAAACCACAAGTGTATCAATGGTTTCATTGCTAAAATGAACATGAATAGAAATTCTTCAAGGGGCAAATCCTGTGGCCAGCCAAGGGCCACAGAGCCTTTTAAGCGCCTATGTTAAAATAAATCAGAGGAATGCACTGAATAAAGATATAGGGAGCAGAGGTTCTAACGCCATGTTTCTCCCCAGGTTACAGTAATGAGGATCCTGAAATCCCTTCCGGGGGATTGTGGTTGTTAGATATTAATCATTCTCCTATTTTTCAGTGGTCACTTCATTCCTCTGACATAAACAGGTCGCTCCAAACAGCCTAATTTCAAGAAGTCGACGAAGACGGTAATTCCAGAGGAAGACCGAATCCTAAAGACATTAATATCAGGAGGCCTAAATGGTTTGATATTTTGGTAAAAGATGAGGAGTCACCCGCATAAGGTAGTTTGATTGCCTCAAATGAGTCATATTGACACCCCAAAGGGGGGAGAATTTATTTGTTTTATTCCTCACAAGTAGAAGGTTGACTATGATGTCAAATATCTTATTACTGACAGTGAGTTGTCACTTACATGTCAAACTGAAATGCTTTTATTGTTACTCCAGAACCGCTACAATTAAGCTAAAAAAAAAGAAAAATGGTTCTGAAGAACATAAGTCAGTCATAAATGTCTGGTATCCACAGCTATTAATAAATGTCCTCATGATAATGAGCCCTGGAGCTTGGTCTCCCATAGCAAATGTGTCACACATTGTCGTTATATCCAAGGTGTTTAGTTAAAGGACTGATAACACAATGGGAAAGAGGGGGGGCTCTGAGGAAGCCCAGGATACCTGCTTGACATGGATATCTCAAACATAAATCATATAAAAAGAAAAAGGACATATATGTTTTTCTCATGGAATCTATTTTCCTTTACAGAACCAATATGTCCATGAGCCGGTCAACAGAACCGAGAGTCCAACATGTATGAAACATCCAGAGAAGGAACCGTATGTGGAATCCAGGGACATCATTGATGGCCAGTCTACAGGGACAAAACCCACCAGGACAGCCAAGAACCAAGAGGTGCCCGGAGTGATCCATTTCCCGCCAAAGAACGGATGACGGCCCTGAGATGCACACATCGATCACAAACCCGTTTTTTTTCCCCAAGAATTACACCCATCTGCAGGTGTCTAAACCTTTTAAATATATCCACAATACACTTACAAGGCCCAAACGAAGCCATATTTCTTCAACAAGTGGCATTGGGAAAGTCTGTCAGATGACTTCCGGCAACCGACAACTTTCCAAGGGGGGCTTTGTTGTGAATTTATGAAGAAAAATATCTAATATTCGCTGGCAGAGATGGGAGATTCAATGGGCCTAACAAAAAAAAAATAGAAATGAACTTTTGCCCTTAAAAAGCAGATGAACTGGTTGCCCATTTTACAAGTCTCAAATATATAAAGTTTACAAGCCTGTATTTAGACAGAAACTGTAGGACAATGAGACAATTTCGAAAACAAAAGAGATGAGTTCCTATATGTGTGATAGTAAATACAACTACAAGTTCCTTGGTTCAAGGGAAGGTTGAGCAAATAAATTGATTGTCTCAATGTGGGCTCAGAAAGTGAGAGATAAATAAAGCTAAGGAGCTAAGGAGTCCTCACTTCTCATAAGACAATGACTAGGATACCAAGTGAGGTTTGTTTTTCAACAGGACAAATAATGAGAATAAACATGAGATTGTTCACCCGAATGTCTAAAGTTCATCTCAAAACATGACGTTACCAGTCAATTCATAGTATATATGATATCTGTATAAGTATCCGATGAATTGATGAAATCGGTTATAAAGAAAACATAATAAATAAAGGGTGATTATTAATAGAATTGTTTTAGGAACAAATTAGTATTAAGACAAATATATGATTATGATATGAATGTATTAGAATTGAAATGCTTAGATAAACAAATATTGATTGGATACCCAAATTATACAGGTATCCAGATAGAAAAAATTGTAGTGATGTTGATTAATATATATGTATGTATATATATATATATATATATATATATATATATATATATATATATATAACTATAACTTGTGTCCTTTTTAAATGGACTAAATGTTTACAGATATACAATGATATGCATATATATCACCATTTTTATGCAAAGTGATTGATCAATAATTATGCTAAGCGTATTTGATAGTATGGGGTTAGTAGAATTCCCAAATATTAAAGATATAGTTATTTCCACTAAAGTAAAATATACAGTATAAAATAAAATATATTACTTTACAGAGCCGCCCCAAAACACATGTGAGACCCCTGGTGGTTGAAGGCGCAATTACATTTACAACAGTTAGGCCAATAGGAAAGAGACACATACCTTTTGGGCTGAACATATTACAAATTTTATGATCTTATTGTGTGAGAGTATATTTAAGAAGCTAGATAGATAGTGAAAGGGGGACAGCTCAGGGGAACCTGAGAGCTCAGGGACCCACCCTGGGGAAGGGACACTGGGAGAGAAACATCTTCCCAGATAGACTGACAGCCATGCCTGGAAATATACTTTAACCTCCAAGGAGATTCCTGAACCCGGTAGCTATCTTAAATCCAGACTAATAGCCATTTTGGAATGGGTAAATATGCCATGTTGATTTTATCTTGTATGTTCTCTTAATTATTGATGTATTGAATATTCTCGTATTGATAATCATTCTCCAGAATCAATAATCGCCTTTTCATAGATTTTTCTCTAATATTCAATTTTTATTATATATTACTTTTTGCATAGTTGCTTTTTTATTGACAAACAAATGTCTAAAGTATTTCGCATTGTTCAACGTTGCTTACCTGCAGCATAGCAACGGCTGGGTGTGTGAAATACAGACATTCTGTTAAATTGTCAAGTATAAGGTTATTGATTCTACTGAAGAAGTTATCATGGTGATATTGTGTCCAAGTTACTACGCCCATTTTGAGGGTATTTCCATTAATTGTCAAATGTTCAAATAATGCAATCTGTATTTTAATTTCATGTAAATATTTGTTTTCTGTCAACCAATAAATGTGACTATTAAGTATGATCACTCGTCTCCGTGAACAAGTTTCGCATATATAGACTGTGTCGTATAGATTGATCTTGTATCTTAAAAATATCTTCGTTAAAAATTACTTAATAAAAATGTGCGGGAAACTTTCCTTAAAAAAGCACAACAAGTGGATGCGCCTTTAGTAAATCAACCCTAAAGTGTATGACGGCAAGCAGTATGTGTAGTAAAAATTGCAGAGGGTATTAAGACAGGTAGTATATGCAGTAGAGATAATGTGGTTACAGTGAAAGAGGAGCGTGGCACATTTAATGATGGGCAGTATGTGGTGGCTGGGGTAGTGAAGGGGGCAGATGAGTGAAATCTGCCATTATTGGACAATATGGTGGCTGTCAGCAATGTAAAAAAAAAGTGAAAAGGTTAAAAAATGTAAAAAAAAAACATTTTGCTTTGGAGGGTGATGTTTGGTAGGCAGGGAGTGATGGGCAGGGGTTGAGGTGGTGCTGTGAAGAATGGGAAAAGGGCGGGGGATTTGTGAGGAAGCAGGGGAGGAGTCGGTGATGTGGGTGATGTGTGAGGGGGGAGGGGGGTGTGTTTGTGTGTATAAAAGTTGATGGGCTAAGCTGTGACGGGAGGGAGGGGATGCTGTAAGTGGAAGTGTGATGATTGAGAAGGGATGTGCTGTGCTCAAGGATGTGCACGGTGAGATAGGCAGAAAGGAATGTGTATGCTGAGAGTGGGGAGTTTGGATTGGGATGCGATGTAAGCATGAAGGGGGGGGGGGAGCTAGAATGGGAAGCATAGTGTCCCATGGCTCCAGTGTCCTTCAGCTTACATCTGTCCTGCTCACACAGTGCAGGGGCTGGATGTCATAGGATTATGTGACTCCTGGCTCCCTTTCACATTTGTCCTTGCACCTATACATAGAAAACTCTGCTCTCTCAAATGCCCACCCCAGCATTGATGCTTCCAGCCTCCCCGTTGCAGAAGTCCTAAGTTGGGATTGCTCTGTATGATCATCAGGGTGAATGTCTTGGGAGCGGATGTCAGGGTCGGTGTGCTTGTTAGAGCAGTTCCTTGCCAAGGGTAGAGACTAGGGCTTTTCTAAATGAGCTTGTTACTGCTCAGGCCATCAGTGCTGCCACCATGTAATTGTGGAAATTGCTCTGTTAGTCATCCAGATCGCCAATGTGTAGTGGCAGGTAATAAGTGACCAGGGACCCCAGTGTGTCTTCTGCCAGGGGTGCTAGTGATGTGAGCTAAGGGCATGGGGAGTCTGTGTTTAGGTGCAGTGGGAGTGTTGGTTTAAGGCTGAAAAGCAAATGGGGAAAAATGTGGCTGTAACAAAATAGGTTTCTGGCTACATTCTAAAAGATTATGTACAGGACAGGATTACGCAATAGAGGGGAAGAGGTGGGGAGAGAGATAATCACAGGGCCAGACAGACAAGAAAGAGGATGGTTTTGTAGCCTAAATGGTTTTCAATTTTTGGTTTTGAATGGAATAGGAAATAGGTAAAACCACAACAGTTTGTTTTTTTGTAGTGTACCACCGGCCAGATTTCCCTTCACTTACTGCCACAGAGACACAACAGTGAGTCAGAGGAAATCTCTCCAAAGTAACAAGAGTTCTTGTTGCAACATTTCCCTTTACCTCCTGTTTCAGAATCAACCATAAAATGTTTGATTGCAATGGTCACCATGACAAACCAAGAAGGTGAAGCTCCCCAAAAAAAAAAAAAAAAAAAAAAACACAAACAACAACAACAAACAGCTTGTCCAAGGTTATATCCAATCCCCAAGCTATACAAAACAAAAACAGCATTTGGCTATAGATGGCTTTATGTATAAATCCAATATATGTGAAGCATAAAGGAGAGCCAGTGAAATAGTAGTAAAGTAGTAATAGTAAAGATGGCTGTCCCATGTACAGATGTCAAGTAAATTTACATTCCTTAAAAAAAAAAAAAAAAAAAAAAAGCCATACATTTCCTACAAGTCAAGCATTTCTTATAAAAATATCACCATACATACTACCCATCTCCTAAAATATACCTTGAAGAAGTCATTCTTTTTCAAAGAATTCAGGAATCCGGTCCACAGTGGGCTTTTACAGGGCTGTTTTGTGACCTCCATAGGTGATGCAGTACATTTTGAACACAGAATCTCAAAGCCATGTGCCTAAACATGAAAGAAGGTATAATAACATATTACACAGTTTTCTGCATAAGTATTCACCTCTTGGAATTTCACATTTTGTAGTGTTAAAACCTAAAAAGGATCAGCAGAGCAGGGGGTTACTACTGAGCCAAGGATCAGTAAAGATTGGGGTACTACTGAGTGGGGCATCAACCGAGCAGTGGGTACTACTGAGCAGGGGATCTGCTGAACAAGGGTACTAATAGGCTGGGAATTTGCTGAACAAAAAGGGTACCAATGCTGAACAGGGGTACCAAGGAGCTGGGTATCTGCTGAGTGGGGGTATTACTAAGCCAAGGTTCTAGTGGGCCCCTTTAAAACAAAAATAGAAAATCAACATATGCACAGGGCATCTGCCGAGCTTCATTAAAAAGCATCCTTGAAGCATCACGTAAGCATCAAAAACACATAAAAAAAAATAAAAATAAAAAAAAGCATGTTGAAGAAGAGGTAGGCACTTTAATGTGTGTTGAAGTCAAAGCAAGTGTAAATGAGTCCTAAGGCTAAAAAAAAAATCATATTTGGTTTAATCAAACCAGTAAAGCTACACATTTCAGCCCATGGAAAATGACAAGCTAAATCTTAATAATATAGTGAAGTCAGCACTGCTATCTTTCCCTCTAACTTCATCTCTGTTCCCCGAAATGGTACATAGGATGCAAAAAACTGCACACCATTACATAGCTTTGGGGGAGATGAATAGCTATCACTCTTACCAACCAAGCAAGAACAGCAGCAGTTTATACATCAGTATTAGGTAAGAATTATTTCTCATTTCACATATTTCTCATTGCAACCAGACTCAAACATGCATAGTGAGTATTGCGGCTCAATGTTAGGGCACATAGAAACAATTATTTTCTACATGCCCTATTTACACCATAAAAAGTGTGTTAAGGTGCGTAAAATATAAAATTAATCATGGGAAAACTGATCAAAAATTACCAGCTTCATTCCAAGTTCATATGCTTTATACTTAGGATGTGAAATGGCAGGAAGAGTATATCCACTGCGTTTGTCAGGCTGGAACCTCTGCTGGACAAGCTGAGCATACAAACACTTTGTAAATGTCACCTAGGTATAGGAAAGTAAGAAAATTAAAAGCATTAAAATGAAAAGGGCATGTGCTGGTATTTACTGTACATCCATGTTTCATAAGAAGCTAAACAATGACGCAAAAGCAGACTCAGGTTTAGATATATTTGGTCATTTTGATTGCATGCATGCATACATACTAGGTAATGTGTAAGTGCAACAGATACAGGCATTTATTACCAGTGCCAGAGGTCACAGTAAATGCCCTGACAGTACCTTCATAAACGTTTCTAAACAGAAGGATGAAGCTATCGTTTTGTGGGCATCACCCAGAGTCAGTATGTACTTCCCGTATGATGATGCTGCCCCAGAGATGACAGTTGTCATGCAAGTCATGTAAATCCTGGTGTCTGGGCTCTATGCTCTGAGCTGTGTGTACACATCTTGCATACAGCTTTTCCTGTTTCGGTCTTTTATCTTGTGATTTACCAGAAATGTACAATCTTAAATCAGTGAGTGATAACAAGTGGAAGGGGGTCTGAGACAATTGGCATGCAATACAAATACAGCTCCATGTTAATGATCAAACCAGCATGAACACCCACAGTTCTATAGTTTTTCTTTCATAGACAATGGCCAGCATCATTCTTAACCTTGTCTGTAACTGCCAAAAACCAAACTAACTGCTCAATCCTCATATAGTACATTCATAGATAACATTGTTATATTAGGAAATACTCTCTCTGCATTAGACTGACACCATACTTCCAGAATGCTCCTCCCCATCCTAGACAAAATCATTTTTAATTATAGAGTAGTGTGTGTGTGTGTGTGTGTGTGTGTGTGTGTGTGTATATATAATATAAATAAATAAAATAAATAAATAAATAAATAATAATACACACACACACACACACACACACACACACACACACACACACACACACTGAGTACACCCCTCACATTTTTGAAAATATTTCACTATATCTTTTGAAGTCAAAACACTGAAGAAATGACACTTTGCTACAATGTAAAGTAGTAAGTGTACAGCTTGTATAAAGGCCCCTTTCACACTGGGGCGTTTTTCAGGCGGTGCGCTAGCAGGACGGTAAAAAAAGTCCTGCTAGCAGCATCTTTGGAGCGGTATAGGAGCAGTGTATTCACTGCTCCTACCCATTGATTTCAATGGGACACCGCGGTAATACCGCCGCAAAGTGCCACTACGGCGTCGCTTTGCGGGGGATTTTAACCCTTTTTGGGCCACTCGCGGGGGTAAAACCGCCCAGCGAGCGGCCGAATACCACGGCTAAAACAGCGCTAAATATAGCGCTGCTTTACCGCCGCCGCGGCTCCCGCCCCAGTGTGAAAAGGGCCTTACAGTGTAAATTTGCTGTACCCTCAAAATAACTCAACACACAGCCATTAATCTCTAAACCGCTGGCAACAAAAGTGAGTACATATATCCCACACACAGCGGGTAAAATAAGTATTGAACACGTCACCATTTTTTAAAGGTAAATATATTTCTAAAAGGTGCTATTGACATGAAATTGTCACCACATGACGGTAACAACCCATGCAATCCATACATACAAAGAAACCAGATTTCAGCTGGTGTCTTGGCTTTCCATGCCTTTTTGTACCTCCCTTTCTTCATATGTTCAATACTTTTTTCCTGTGTCATTCCATTTTATTACACATACAATACAACAACATAACAATTTCTAAAACGTATTTGTTTTGGCTTCTTTGTATGTATGGATTACATGGGTTGTTACCAACATGTGGTGAACATTTCATGTTATTAGCTCCTTTAGAAATAGACATATTTTACTTGCGGTATGTATATATGCAAGTCCACATTAATAATCACAATATTCATGAGGCTAGAGACATTAATAACAGTTAAACTGCAAATAATGTACGTAATCTATACCGATGTGAGCACACGTGTCTCAGGCAGGAAATGACGAAAGGTCCTGCAGGATTTCAGGTCTAAAGGATCTCGGAGATAAAATGCTTGCACTGCTGCTGCCAACAGCTGTGGGCGCTCCTTTAATACTGCTGCAATCCCAGCTGGCACAAAGCAATGAGCTTGATGGAGTGATTCCTTCATTTTCTCAGGATATCTAAACAACCAATGACAAATGAACAATAAGCCAAACAAATTGACACTTTCTTAAAATGTTTGACGTGTTGAATATTTTAGGGTTTAATGTTACTCATACACAAAAATCATTTTAAGGCAATTTCACAGAAACAAACAGATCAATGTAACCTAGCACTAATCAAAACCATATTACACTTAAAACTGTTAAGTAGGCTGCTTTGATCTGTATGTTTTTTTGTACTTCCAAATCTGATTGAAATACCTTGAAAATTACTGTAGTTTATAAGCAGTATTAGGTATCAACTTTTTTTTTGAGTAGCACTTAATTCATAGTATATATAGCTGACTTCTTACTGTTGGTATCAAATCCCAACTCCAATTTATAGATATTGGAAAAGGGTTATAACCTGTCAGCTTTTTTTTCATTTATTTTTATTTTTTTTGCCATCGCTGTCCCTGTTTGAAAAATTTCTATAACAATGACCTGACTGCAATAAAAACTCTGACAAAAGATTTAACCCCTCACCCATTCTATTAAAAAACAACATTTGGACTGTAGTTCTGGGCTTTAAATCTCTCATATTACTGACAGTTAATATATATCTGTCACAAAATAAAGCGTGCTTCTGTAGATTCTTCCAGCTGCTAGATTCTGCAATTGGGCGACTGGGGGGGGTTGGGACTTTAAATGAAGCAGGCAGGTATAAAACATTTAGATTTATTAGAAAATCAATGGTAAGTTGCATGAGGGTAATCATGAGTACACCAAGAAAAGCAATGTTTTCCATTCAATTGGATAAAATAAAACAGTAGTTGGCATAAGACATGGCATATATTAGCTCTATGCATTTCGTGGATTCATCCACTATCTAAATGTTTTATACCTGCCTGCTTCATTTAAAGTCCCAACCCCCCAGTCGCCCAATTGCATTCATTAGATAGGGATGGAGGCAACCGACCTTACCCGGTCACTGCCTCATACAAAGTCCCAACGTTTTCTCGTTTGAACGTCTCCTTTCAAGCTGCTAGATTCTGATAGCTAGTGATGGAAGCACACAATAATATTGGAGGTCTTTATAATATGAATGCAGTAGGGATTTCATCATCCTGGAAAACTCAGGATGATTAGGGTACTTCCAGGCAGTCAAACTGTCAATGGTGGGGTCAGCATTTAAAGCAGAGCTTACTCCTATCGTTTTCAGCCAAGGAAGCATGGCCTCTGTTTGATCTTCAACTGCCATGATGCTGCATCTGTGATCAGTTATGACACCAGACATTTGATGGTTTGGTTGAGAGCACAATGAATGTGACAGTTCCATTCCAGGCACGTGCCGCAAATGTAACTGCTTTTTGAAACTGTTAAATTGATGGGTTTAGTTCCGCTTTAGACTCTTTCTTTAAATGTGAATACATGAAGCAAAAGATAGACAGAATGCCTTTATTTACACTGTCTGTTGCACTGTCTCCAGTACAATCAAGTATAATACATATTAAATGTGAATGATCCAGGGAAGTAATTTGGCTGCCACTGACAACGGATGAAAGATTTTTTTCCTACTGTAAGAATTCTTTGGCAGCTGCCCTTTTCATCTTCAGGAACAGGGGTATTAGAATATAGGGAACATTAAAATATATACTTATATAACAAATTATTACATACCCTTTAATTCGCCTTTCAATAGCCTTTGTGATGGACTCTGGTGCCAGGAAACCACCTGGTTGTGCAGAAAAGAGTTTCAGAGCTTGCTGTAAAGTCATATTTGATGATGGGTCAGACAGGTCTCCTTCATTCAGCCGTAGTGGGATGATGCACAACTTTCCCTGGTAAAAGAACACCTGAACGGAAATGTTTAATGCAAATTCTGGTTACTAATTGTTATTTAATTTTGTACAGGATGTTTCGTAAAGAAACCACTGCACAAAAGGAGGGAGGATGTCAATCATTACATTACTTACCCGATTGCAGCTATTTTCTGGTTTTAGCCACTTGGGCAAGAAATCAGCTGCTTCAATTAAAAGAAATTCTCCATCATTATCTTCAACTCTATATAAAAGAGAGTAAATATATGAGATCTTACAGTCTGTGTTTTAATATAAAGCACAAAAGTAGCAATTTACTCAAAATGATTGTTTAAATACAGGCATCACAATATGCCTGCTATTTCTTCTCTCTTTTCAAAAGACATCTAAAATGACGTTTATTCTGTAATTTAGGCTCCAACTACAAATTTGGGATATAAGCCCTACCCACATGTTGGCCCCATGACCAGTAAGAATGCCTTGCTTATTAACAAAAGCCTTTAATTGGAAAGCAGGTCTTGGGTGTGCAGGGCTTAAAGTGGAAGTTTAGGCTGGGAATTGAAAATTGATGGGCAGGCAAGGTTTTTGATGCAGAAGAGATATGCTTGGTCTCTTCTGCATTAACACTTCTTACCTACCTGTATGCCCTTGTAAAGCAGCTCACTGCACAAATTCAAGAAGGCTGAATCTGACCAAATTCCTGCGCACATCATCTCTGCCCGGCCAATGACGGCAATCGAGACCTGGAAGCCATGGAGTTCTGGGGACAATGCATCGCTGGATTCAGGGCAAGTATAGTTCCACTTTGAGGCTCACAGCATGGCATCTGATGCGTCTCTGTTCACCGACTCAGGTCTGAATTTGCACATGAATCGAACCAGAAGACGCACAGGACCAATTTTTCAATGTGGACCACGACCACCAAAAAAGTTGTGTGAACCGGCCCCATTGAGACCCGGTCACACTCTCCTGTCTTGCAAATTGGATGCAATTCGCATATGTATGAACTGAGCTTAAATCAAGAATTCAAAGCTTCTATAGAAAAGTAAAAATGTACTCTGAATTTCTTGGGGCGGGGGGCATAAAGAAATGATTGACCTGAGAAGTCAGTGCATCAATGTTCTGGTAGTAAATTGTCACTATGAAATCTGAACATTTTTGATTTTTGTAATACATCTTTATTGTCTAACTCAGAATTTTAAAGAT
>CM053036.1:119236305-119684150 GCA_028564925.1 Lithobates sylvaticus
GCTGCTGAAGGAGTTGGTGAGAGCCAGGGTGTCCAGTGGTGCTGGGCAGGGTTCTTTTGGGAAGGTTTCCATCTCTCTGAACGCTGTAATACTCCTGGCTAAGGAGTAAGCATTCCGGGTGGAGCAAGATGGCGCCGGTTCTGGTTGTCGGCATTTCCGGTTTCCGGTCTACGCCAAAATGGCGGATCCGGAAACACTAGAGGCCAAATCCCATCCTTCGGGCGGCGGGCCCTCAACAAAATAGCACCGGCGTCTGAGGAGCAGTTTCTCATAGACTTTTGAGAGGCAGGCAGAGGCCTCACGACTGTCCCTTTTCTTCCGCCCGGTCGCCTCCTGGACAGACTCAGCAAGGAACAGGATGGAAAGAGAGGAGGACATAGTCACACCCTTAACACAAGAAGAGGCTACAGGTGGTGAGTCCTCTTCTGTTTGTGAGTGGTGGGGTAAGAGGGGTCTTACTTACACCATGATGGGGGGGGGAAGGTACAGGAGAGTGAGAGTATTTTAAGGGTGTTATGTCTCTCCTGTCTCCTTTAGAACCTAGCGGCTCTGCTCAAGGGGTTCACAAGGCTAGGGGTAAAAATCCCCCTCCCCCAGAACAAAAAGGTGTGGGAACTGTAATGACAAGCTCCCACCAGACCATTCTAAACCTTTTTGTTTTAGGTGCATTCATAAGCTGTCAAGTAAGGAAACCTCACAGGTTATGAAGGATTTCCTGGTAGTACAATCTGAGATGCTTTCTACACTACAATCTCTTAAGACAGCCATAGCACCTAGGGAAGTTCAGAGGACGGATGACAAAGCAGGCCTGTCCTCTAGAGACGATATTTCCTCTCAGGAGGGTTTTTCAGACAGGGGCCATAAAACCTCACAGAAAAACCCACCCTCTGTTACCTCAGGTATTGAGGAATTGGAGGAGTCAGAGGAAGACTCTCTAGAAGAGGGGGAAAATTCAGATGCTGATAGCCAGGATAGTGAAGGTCCTAGAGCTAGTAGCCACCTCTTTCCCTTAGAGGATATGGGGCAGTTACTCAGGGCAATTTATGTCTCTGAAGATATCCCGGAACCTCCGGTTCAGGCGTCTAACAGGGATAAAATGTACAGGGGATTGGGTAAACCTCAGTCCAGGGTATTCCCAGTCCATCAGGCCCTAAAGGAGGTGATACTGAGAGAGTGGAAAGACCCAGAAAGAAAGGTTCTGAGGCTTAAGACGTGGAAGAGGAGGTTTCCTTTTGGGGAGGAAGAGGAACAGAAGTTTTTCAAAACCCCCAAGTTGGACGCAGCCCTGTCACAGGTCTCAAAGAAGTCTGATTTGTCTTTCGAGGACTCAGGTAACCTAAAGGACCAAATGGACAGAAGGGCCGAAACGCTCTTGAGAAGAGCGTGGGATGCAAATGCAGCAGCCATGGCTCCTGCCTTGGCATCAGCTTGCGTGGCTAGGAACGTGAATGCATGGTTAGGTAGACTTTCCACCCATGTTTCTAGAGAGAGCAACTCTAAAGAAGTCTCCGAGTCTTTAGAGTTAATAAGTAAGGCTGTGGCATATCTAGCAGATGCGGCGGTAGAATCCGTTAGGAACACGGCCAAGTCTGCTGCTCTCCTTAACTCGGCAAGAAGGGCTGTCTGGGTCAAGTCATGGGAAGGAGATCATATGTCTAGATCTCGACTATGCGGGTTACCCTTTGAGGGCTCCCAACTATTTGGACCAGGTCCTGTCAAGGTCAGCAGAAAAGGGGAAAAAGTTTCCAGTCAAAGCTAAGAGAGAGAGGAGCAGGAAGTTTTTTCGTCCCCCCCCCCCCCCTCTCTAATCAAAAAGACGCAAATAGAAGGTGGGGGAAGTGAAAGAGCACGCAAAAAGGTAGCCTGCTCTTTTCCGGTCCTAAAGATGCCACCAAGCAGTCCAAGTGACGCCAGCGTCAGGGTAGGGGGGAGATTGGCTCACTTTGTCCCTCAGTGGCACAAGATCTCCGGAAGCCCCTACATATTACAGATCTTGACAGAGGGATATCGTCTGGAATTTCTCTCCACTCCCCCTCAAAAAAAATTTCTGACCCGTCTTCCCAGGGAACCTTCAAGGGCCGCAGGACTGGTGGACAGCGTGCAGGGACTGGCGTTTCAGGAGGTGATCATTCCCGTTCCACCGGAAGAGTACTACCAGGGATTTTACTCCCATGTTTTTGTCGTCCAAAAACCGTCAGGGAAATTTCGCCTGATATTAAATCTCAGGAAACTGAACAGGTTTTTGAGACAAAAGACCTTCCGGATGGAGAGTATCTATACGGTGCGCAGGCATCTATTAAAAGATGCGTTTCTAGCCACGATAGATCTGAGGGATGCTTATCTCCACATTCCGATTGCCAAGGAACACCAGTCCCTGCTAAGGTTCGCAGTCCTTACGGACAGAGGAATCCAACATTGGCGATTCCGAGCTCTCCCCTTCGGACTGACAGCAAGCCCAAGGATCTTCACAAAAGTCCTGGCTGAGGTAGTAGCTTATCTACACCTTCAGGGGGTGTCCCTTATACCTTATCTAGACGATCTACTGGTATACGGACAGTCTCAAGAACAGGTAGAAGTAGATGTAGACAGAGTGATCTCTACCCTGGAGACCTTGGGTTGGATAGTGAACAGAGAGAAATCTTCTCTGGCACCATCCCAAATAAAAATGTTTCTGGGATACATGGTGGATACAGAGGCTCAGAAACTGTTTCTTCCAGAGGAGAAACGGTTGAAAGTGATTACAGCGATCTCTTCTTTAAAGGAAGCCAGGGAGTGCTCTCGCAGGCAGATCATGAGGGTGTTAGGTCTGATGACCTCATGTATTCCAGCGGTTCCCTGGGCTCAGCTCCATTCAAGGGAGCTGCAGTTCTTCCTACTGTCCTCCTGGGACAAAAGGAAGGAGTCACTGGACGGGAAGGTGTCTATCCCAGCAAAAGTAGAGGCCTCCCTAGATTGGTGGCTGAATCAGGACAGGCTCAGTTTGGGATTACCCTGGGATCAGTGGAACCCTACAATAGTAACCACCGACGCAAGTGCTTGGGGTTGGGGAGCTCACCTGGGGGAAGCTCAGGCACAAGGGGCCTGGACTCCTTCACAGGCGGGGGCCTCCTCCAACCACAGGGAGCTTCTGGCAGTGGGCCAGGCGTTAAGAGCCTTCAGAGACAGGATTCAGGGGTTGGAGGTTCAGGTTCTGTCGGACAATGTGACGACAGTCTCTTACCTAAACCGCCAGGGGGGCACCAGATCCAGGAAGCTTCTGAATCTAACCCTGAACATTTTAAATTGGGCCGAAGAAAATCTTCAATCCATATCGGCGGTTCACATAAGAGGAACCGCCAATGTGGTGGCAGATTTTCTAAGTCGGAAACCCATCCTCCAGGGGGAATGGGAACTGAATCAGGAGGTCTTTCTGCAAATAAGTCAGAAGTTTGGGTGCCCAGACATAGATCTCTTTGCCCACAGAGGAAACAAAAAAGTGGATCACTTCTTCTCCCTCAACAGAGGAGGGGGGTCTTAGGGAGTGGATGCTCTGTCTCAGGACTGGGACTTCCATCTTGCATACGTTTTTCCCCCACTAGTGTTGATACCACAAGTGCTACAAAAACTGGCCCGATCAGACTGTGGACTGATTCTGATAGCCCCATGGTGGCCAAAGAGGACGTGGTTTGCCAAGTTCAAAGAGTGGTCAATCTCTCCTCCGCTCCGTCTTCCAGCCAGACGGGATCTTCTTTTACAAGGACCAGTCCTCCACCCCGACCCGGGGTTCTTCTGTCTGACGGCATGGTACTTGAGGAGGAGATCCTCAGAGGTAAAGGTTGCTCGGATAGGGTAATTGAGACCCTATTGGGCAGCAGGAAGCTGATCACCAGGAGAATCTATTCTAAAGTTTGGAATCGTTTCTCACAGTGGTGCCAGAATAAGGAGGTGTCTATGCTTTCAGTACCGGTGGTACTGGAATTCTTACAAGCAGGGGTGGATCAGGGGATCTCCACAAATACCCTGAGAGTTCAGATAGCAGCACTATCTGTATTTATGGATCAGAGGCTCGCACTAGAGCCCCTGATTAAGAGATTCATTCTGGCAAGGGAAAGGGTGAATGTTTTTCCGCCATGGAACCTAACATTGGTCTTGGAGGCACTGACGAAAGCGCCCTTTGAACCAGCGCAGGAAATTTCAGTTAAGTTTTTGACGCTGAAGTTAGCCTTTTTACTGGCCATAACCACGGCCAGAAGGGTGAGCGACCTACAGGCCCTGTCAGTTAAGGAGCCTTTTTTGTTGGTTTTAGAAGATAGAGTAGTTCTGAGACAGGATCCACTGTATCTTCCCAAGGTCGCATCTAAGTTTAATAGATCGCAGGAGATCATTTTGCCTTCCTTCTGTGATAATCCAAAAAATGAAAAGGAGAGGAAATTTAATTTATTAGATGTTAGGAAATGTCTGTTGACATATCTGGATAGGGTGAAGGAGTACAGGAAGTCTAATCACCTTTTAGTTTTATTTAGTGGCCCCAGAAAGGGAGGGCAGGCATCTAAATCTACGTTGGCTAGATGGATTAGGCAGACAATAGCATTGGCCTATGAACAGACAGGTTCCCCAGTACCAGTGGATCTTAAAGCTCACTCAACGAGATCCTTGGCAGCCTCTTGGGCAGAGAGAGCTGGGGCCTCGATAGAACAGGTCTGTCGCACAGCCACTTGGGCGAAGCAGGATACCTTTCTGAAGCACTATAGAGTGGAACTGCTGTCGCCTCAGGATCTGACATTTGGAAGGAAGGTGCTACAAGCGGTGGTCCCGCCCTGAGGTAGGCCTTGAACTTCTTGTATATCCTCTCAGGTTATGCCGTCCTGGAAGATGACTAGAGAAAATTGACAGTTACTTACCGATAACTGTTTTTCTAGGATATCTTCCAGGACGGCAGGCCTACTTCCCACCCATGTTTTAATGTAAGTACTACGGGAAGAGTTTCTCTCTGTCACCCGGATAACCTATTACTTTGGGAGAACTGAGGTGCAGGGGGAAGGGAGGGGCCTTTTAACCTTGGTGTTGATTGTGTTTCCTGTCAGGTGGACCAGTCATCTCTCAGGTTATGCTGTCCTGGAAGATATCCTAGAAAAACAGTTATCGGTAAGTAACTGTCAATTTTTCCAACCGTCTGCGGATCGGGTGACAACGGACTCTACAGTCCGTCGTTACCCGATTCTCTCTCCCCCCCCCCCCCCATAGAGGAGAGCGGCACTCTGACAGGTCTGTCCCTGCACAGAGTGCGGAGACAGACCTGTCATCTGCCTGCTCAGCGGGGATCGACGGAGCGATCCCCTGCTGAGCAGAGCGGGCTCTGTACACTGACACGTCCATGTGAAATGAGCCATTAGTTTTAAATGGAAATGAAAGGCAAAAGATATTTTTGTATTAAAAACAAAAAACCTGTGAGTGAGTACATTCCCTCTGCTCTCAGCTGAATAAGAGCTGGGGGAGGAGAAGCAGCTGAGCTTCCCAGTAACAGGCTGTGCAGGAGGGGCATGTCAGGACAAGTCTGATCATTTTGGAGGAGAGCAGGCTGAGTTACCAGCATACTTAGATAACTGACTGGTGTGGTCAGTTTTTTTAATGGGAAAGCAGAGGGATTTCACACAAAGGAATTAATGCAAAGAGAACAGGATATATTCTCATACAAGTACATAGTACAGCAGGCACATGAAGTGCTGGGGGTAAACAAACACTAAGTTACAGAATAACAAAATTGCAAAGCACTTTTTATTTAAACTTCTTGTACAAAAAATACATATTTACATGGTAAGGGGTAACAAAAATAATGGTGTTAGCAAAAAGCCATAAAATGACATGTTACGGTAATTTATTTGGCATGCTAGGTAAAACCTTTTACCACTGGAAAAAGTGTAAATGAACCTGAATTCCAGCCATTAACAGTAGGGGGAAGTTAGTTACTCCTAAGTGGGACACAAATATATAATTCTATAAATGGTATAGCCTGTGTAAAACAAGGCAAACCACCATTATCTTTCAAATGTAACTCTAGTCAAACAATTTTTTTTTTTTTCTGAATGGAGCAGAGGGACATCATTTTGGGTGTGTGTTTTTATTTTTTATGTTTGTTTTTTGCCCTAATGGACAATGTCACTGCAAAATCTCTGATGGGGGGGGGGGGGGGGGGGGTTGAAATACATTTTTATACTTTCAGTCACGGACATGGAACACGCATGTATATCGGGTGATCTGACTTGGCTTCCTTGTCCAGGGTTTGTGACCAGAGCCGGTCAGCAATAGTGGACTTTATATAGCTTTTGGTACATAATTCCTTTTTAAGAATCGGTCCTCCCAGCAGTAAGTCCTTTCTACCTTAGTCCTGGCTCAATATCTCTCTCTCGCTTGGGAAAAATCATAAAATTAAATCTTTTAAGGGTTACAAGGTGGTTGTCTTAGACCACTAGCATTTTCAGAAGAGGATTGGCAAAGGCGGTGGTTCTCCACCCTGTCCTCAAGTACCCCGAGAGGCCATGTTTGCAGGTTTTCCATTTTATCTTGAACAGGTGTTGCTGATCACAGCCATTACTAGTAAAAAATAATAATAAAAATAAAAACTTTTGCACAAACCAATCAATATATCTTTACCAAAAATATATAGAATACATATCGGCCTAAACTGAGGAAGAAATTTGTGGGATTTTTTGGGATATTTATTATAGCAAAAAGTAAAAATGTATTTTTTCATTTATAGCGCAAAAAAATCTAAAATCGCAGAGGTGATCAAATACCACCAAAAGAAAGCTCTATTTGAGGGGAAAAAAGCATTTTTTTTTGGTACAGCGTCGCACGACTGCGCAATTGTCAGTTAAAGCGACGCAGTGCAATATTGCAAAAATGGCCTGGTCATTAAGGGAGAAAATCCGTCTGGTCCTTAAGTGGTTCAATTAGAGGGGCGTGGCCTGCAAGAGAGATGGATGGAAGCCTGACACAGGAGCTCCGGTGAAATCACAGGGATATAGCGGCACAAAACCACCCGCCGGGACGCAATTTCTCCCCCATACACAGGTGATCTGGCTCTGGAACACCCTGGGACCATGCCCAGAAGAGAAAGGTGCTGCGGCTTCCTATCCTCCCAATGGACTTCTTCATCCCCAGACAGCATCTACTCAGTCTATTCCTGCATCCAAAACACAGCCCAACTTGCATGAATCAGCCAGGATGGCTTCTAATAACATCTCACCTGCAAGCACATGGTCCTATCCTCCATCCCCAGCTTCTAGCAGCCCAGCTAAGGCCAAGTTTAGGATGGATGGAGAGGGATACAACCCAGAGGCCAGCCCTGTCACTGAATCAGGAGACAATACCAGGGAGCTTTCTTATTCTATTGAATCTTTCCCTACCTCACACCTACCTGTGATGGACACTGTCCTAAAGGACATGCTTTTGTCTCTCAGGAGTTCACTGCAGGCTGATATGGTCAAATGTATGCATAGATTCAACAGTGATATACAAGCAGTAAAATCCAGATTGGACCACATTGAACACAAAATAGAGGAATATGCTACCACCATTAATGACTTAGTGCAGGGGTCTCCAAACAGGGGCCCTTTGCTTGCTAAAATATGGCCCTTGGGGCACTGTTTTATCCCTTGATATCAACAATGGGGCATAATTCCCCTACTAACACCAATGAAGGAACAACATTCCTCCCAATTACACCAACAATGGGGCATTTCTTCTCCCAATGGCATCAATGATGGGGCACAATTCCTCCCACTGAAACAAGCAATGGGGCATTATTTTTTCCACACTGACTTCATGACCTTTTCTACTCCCAATGGCCACAGCCCCCCCCCCCCCCCCCCCTAAAATCTGAAGGACAGTAAATTAGCTCTGTTTAGAAAGTTTGGAGACCCCTGACTGAGCGGATTGCAATGAAGAAAGAGGGGGATGCTGAATGGATTAAAGCTAAATTAGCAGATATTGTCCAGGAGAAATAATATGAAAATTAGGGGGGGTCCCTGCACTATGCATCTTCCCTGTTCAAATCGCTCATCTCTGACCTAGATGTCACCATTGACAGGATCCACTGCCTGCCAAAACCTGCTCACCTACATAATCAAATACCCACTGACGTAATTTTGCGCCTCCATTTCTATCATGTCAAAGAGCAACTTATGATGGTAATGCGTAAGCGTGAACAAACTCCTTTGCAACATCAAAATCTGCAGTTCTATGCCGACCTGTCCCAATATACCTTGCTAAAGGAGGAAAAACTTGAATACTATCACAAAAGTGCTCAGAAACAACAAAATTACCTACAGGTGGGGCTACCCTACCAAACTCTCCATTACAAAAGAGGGGCATACATACACAGTGGAATCTCTAGAGAAAGGCCTTTCTGTGCTGGGCGAATGGAGGATCCTTCCTGACCAAATAGAAGACCAAAACTATCAGACCCACAAGACAACTTGAACCTGATTGGAAAAAGGTAACAAACAAAAATGCCAAATCGCACAATTAACCCCGGATGGGAATTTTAAATCACTTTAATCCCCGGATGGATCTCTTGGAGGGCTTATGGGCTTGAACTTACCCCTCGTATAACTTGAGCAGCAACAGCTGCATTCGGGTATGTTAGTACCCGTCATTGTTAAGGCATACTCTTTACATGTGTTGTTTTTGCACCAGTTGCATGGTTATCTTCCTTCACTTTTATTTTCAGTTTTTTGTTCCAATGATCTTCCTTTACTGTTTTCAACTATGGACACAGATGACAGCTTCAGGACCCTCATGCAAGCAAGGATACTTTACGCAGCAGATGCCCACAGCGGCTTTTTCCCAAGGCTGAACTCTAAACTTGAGCATCACTACGAACTGTAAGTACAATGCAAAACCCCACTCCACGCCATACTCACAGTGGCCACAAGAGGGAGCCCACAACATACTATTGAATGCAATCTCTAAATACCACACAAACCTATTGAACTCTCCAAAATGGGAATAAAACTTCTCTCTATAAACTCTAATGCCGCATACACGCGACCAGTTTTTCAGTCGGAATTCCGCTCAAGCGGTCTTGCCTACACATGATCACACCAAAGTCCGACCGTCTAGAACACGGTGATGTACAACACGTACAACGGGACTAGAAAAAGGAAGTTCAATAGCCAATAGCTGCTGTCTCGTACTTGCTTCAGAGCATGCATTGTTTTTGGTCAGTCGGAACAGCATACAGACGAGCGGTTTTCCCGATAGGAATTGATTCCGTCGGAAATATTTAAAACATGTTCTATTTCTAGGTCCGTCAGAATTTTCAAAAAAAAAAAAAAAGTCAGATGAGGCCCACAGACGATCGGAATATCCGATGAAAAGATTCCGTCTGACTTTTTCTGCCGAAAAGTCCGATCGTGTGTACACGCAATAAGGGTCTCAACCACCCAGCAAAGAGAAAGTCCCTGTGGAACGAAGCACTCTTTAACAAGTGTGATATATTATGCACACAGGAAACACGTTTTCTCTCCTTAGCACCACCAGTCTGCTCCCACAGGAACTTCCCCCACATATTCACTGCCAACGTGGAAAACAAAACAAGAGGGGTACTTACTGCCATTAAGGATTCAGTGGCGTTCACCATACATGCAGTGGTGCGGGACCCCCGGGGCCGCTTTCTTATTTTGGTGTGCAACCTAAATTCAGTCACCTACACTTTTGTGAATGTATACTCTCCCAACCAGCACCAAGTGCGTTTTTTTCATCAATTATTATGAAAAGTGCATGCCCACAAGAAAGGAAGACTGGTCCTATGTGGCGATTTTAATGCAACACCAGACCCTTCTGTGGATTCTTCCTCTGGCGCTAAAAGAGCAAGTCCATCTCTCCTAACATCACTACATAACCAGGACTTATTTGATGCCTGCATACAGGAGAAAAAGACTTTACCTTCTTCTCTACACCACATAGAACTTACTCCCGGATTGACTTATTTCTGGTTGACCAAAGAACCTTGTCTAAAGTTACCTCTGCATCCATAAACACAATTACCTGGTCAGACCATGCCTCCATTACTCTCACCATAGAGGACTCAGCAGCTAATACCGCAACTCCAGTGTGGAAGAATTTTTTAACAATAACGATTCTTCCGTACAGCACCAATTTACTTTATGGAATGCCCATAAGGCAAATATGAGAGGCAATTTTATACAGCGAGGTGTGAGGGCCAAGAGGCAGCAGCAAAAGCGTTTGAAAGAGCTTACTGACAAAATTTTTAAACTAGAAATAAACAACAAAAACCCTCCCAAAAAAATTCACAAAAATTTACTCAGCTGAGATATAATCTCAGACTACTCCTAATGGAGGATTTCAAAAGTAACTAAAAACTAAAAATTACATATTATGCAACAGTGCAGGGAAACTACTAGCGCATAAAATAAAGGGGCTACGATATAAAACCAAGATCCCATATATACTTCACCCCATCACCAAAACCAAACTATTCCACCCTCAGGAAATAGCAGACGCTTTTAGTCACTATTATGCCGCGTACACACGAAGGGACTATCCCGCGGGATTATCCGCTGGACCGAAGTCCAGCGGATAATCCCCTCGTGTGGGGCGCCGGCGGACTTTTTTTGGCCAAAGTACGGCGGACTAAAGTTTCAGGTTTTGTTCTCAAATTATCCGCTGGACTTGGCAGTCCAGCGGATAATCCGGTCGTGTGTAGTATGGTCCGGCGTACCAAAAAGGACGCATGCTCAGTAGCTATTATGTCACGGACTCGCTCGGTCTGGTAAAACTAGCCTTCGTTTTGAAGCTCGCACAATCGTCACGCTGCTGAAATTTTTATTTTTTTTTTTTTTCTGACAGCGGGATTTGTATGTTATCGTACTTGAAGAATGATTTTGCCTTGCTGCTTGTATATTCACGCAGAGTACTCCCGAACGTTTTTTCTTCAGCATTCTTTAGTGAAGTTATATATTTGTATATATATATATATATATATATATATATATATATATATATATATATATATATATATATATATATATATATAGATATAGATATAGATATAGATATCCAAATCACCAAATGAAAAATATATCTATATTTCTCAATAAGCCCAAAAAAATATATATCGATATCTACATATATATATATATATATATATATAATATATATAGATATATAGATCTATACGTGTATAAATATATATATATATATATATATCTCTATATATTTATATATGTACATATATCTCTATATAGATATTTTTTATTATTTGTTGGTTATCAAAAGGATTAGTTATTACACATGATACAATTGTGGAGTCAGCAGAGCTTGCCCTTAATTCAGATCTTAACCCTCACATTTCCAGCGACTGCACTTGCAGTTCCATTGAAGTTGCACTTTACACTTGTATTGTCAAATGAATGTTTAGACATGTACCTGCCTACTCCTAAAGAAACTATGTTTTTGAATAACAAGCACGTATATCATTATTTGATGAAAATTAAATGACCATTTATTCTGGTTAAAACAAACAAGGCAAAACAAAATAGGAAGGCAACACTGGAGCCACTTGTAGATTTTGTGAAGACTTTTTGCCCCAACGGCAGACACCAAGTTTGTGAAGCCAAAAATTAAGCTTGGGCACATTTCATACAATATAGGGAGCACAAGAAGATTGACCAGGAATCAGACAGACCAGGAACAGCAGCAGATGACATCTATGTCCCCAAGCTGTGGCACTACAACAGCCTGTGTCTTCTGTGAGACCAGACTGAAGCCAGGCAATCACTTCCGACTCTTCCCACCACGCTGCCCTGCACTCTTCCCTGCAGTCTTCCCTGCACGCTTCCTTGGAGGCTGACTTGTGGTAGGAGGAGGAGTAGGAGGAGGAGGAGGAGGAGGAGGAGGAGGAGAAGAAGGAAGACGAGGAGGAGGAGGAGGAGAAGTTGGTGTCGGGCCTTCATGGGTCAGGCGGGTGGATTCTCGTAATTCACCCCTCAAACCCCCCCTAATTGCCTCAGAAATGAGGCCCTCACACAGGTGCCGTTGGCCCCTCTCCATTTCCAGCAACCTGCTGGACACGTAGCTGGCATAGGCCTCTTCTGGAAGGGGGGGTTTGTCGAGAATCGCACTCGCCTTCCGAATCAGTTGCAGTGATTCCTCCTCAACAATGGTCATCCTCCTGGGCCTTCTTGGGGGTAAGGGCAGGGGTGGAGGTAGACTTCTTAATTGGGTCTGGCTGTCACTCTGGCTCGTGCTGGGCCCAGCCACCTCCTGGCTCTCGCTGGTCATGTCCTCCTCCTCCTCCATACCACTTGTCCCGGCATCATCCTGGGTCAGCTCATCCTGTGTGCAAATAAAAACAAAAATCAAACACCTGTTTTGTGGTTTCTGGCCTCCTCAATCATCCAATTGTAAACTTAGGAACGAGCATCTAAATTTTCCAAAAGATCCAAAAGGCTATCATTTGGACCCCTGCATTTTCCAAGCAGATCACCAATGTTGTCTAACGCTTTTTTTGCCACTACTGGATGTATGTATACACTATATATGTATCGATATGTTGCACCAACACTTTTTAGAAGTGTGCATAATTTTTGTCAGTTTTTTTCACAATTCTGAGTTCAGGGTGTTAATTGTTTCACATTTTAACGTTTACAGCATTAATATTCACACAATCACAATTTAGGCTACTAAATATATACCTGGCTCCAGCTGGGCGCATCAGCCTGCTCCAAGGTGGAGGGGTCTTCTCCTTCCGTGGAAGCCTCAGCTGGGGTGGAGGGAAGAGTGGAGGGAAGAGTGGAGGGAAGGGTGGAGGGAAGAGTCGACAGTGATTGCCTGGGTTCCATCTGGTCACCTATAAAAGTCAGTTGGTTGTAGTACCACAGCTTGGGTACATAAACATTCTCTGCTGCTGCTCCTGATCTGACTGATTCCTCAATCTTCTTGCGCTCCCGCTTGTACATGTGCCTTAAACTTGCAATTCTGGCTTCCACAAACTTGGTGTTTGCGTTGGGGACTTTAGTCTTCACAAAAGCCACAAGTGGCCCCAGTGTTGCCTTCCGGACATCCCTATTGCCATATAAAGGGTTCTTGAGCTGCCACAGGTTGGTATTTTTTCTGTACAGGGCAATGAATTCGGACATGAACTGCTGGTCCTTGAATGGATTCAACTGGGGTGATGACATGTTTGTTTCTGTTTTGTTAGTAATGGCAATACAAAAGACCAAAAACACAAATGTTACTTAAAACGCACAACCAGTTTTTCTTAACAAACATTACACAACACACACAGGCAGCAACACATCCACACAGGCAGCAACCCCTACACACAGGCAGCAACACATCCACACAGGCAGCAACCCCTACACACAGGCAGCAACCCCTACACACAGGCAGCAACCCCTACACACAGGCAGCAACCCCTACCCACAGGCAGCAACCCATCCACACAGGCAGCAACCCCTACACACAGGCAGCAACACATCCACACAGGCAGCAACCCCTACACACAGGCAGCAACACACCACACAGGCAGCAACCCCTACACACAGGCAGCAACCCCTACACACAGGCAGCAACCCCTACACACAGGCAGCAACCCCTACACACAGGCAGCAACCCCTACACACAGGCAGCAACCCCTACACACAGGCAGCAACCCCTACACACAGGCAGCAACCCCTACACACAGGCAGCAACACACACATATCCTTAAAAAATGCTGGCCCAAACCCAAAAAAAAAAAACACAGTAATGCATCCTAGAAAACACTTACCTTCGTACAGAGCGCTCGCTACTTCCGTTCGGGAACACGTGGGCCCCTCAAACAGCCTTATATACACTGCGCACGCGTCGAAGTCCGCCTGCGTCCTCCGCGTCGCCCGCCCATGACGTTCCTCATGACGAGTATTCCCCGCCCCGCTTCCCCTCGTTGCATTGTTGGTGAATTAATTCATGAATATGGCGGACACATTCTCAGCCAGTAGCGCGGAGGAAAGCCAAGAAGCCAACACATCTGCATCCAGCAGCAGATATAAGGCCACCAATATGGCCTTTGAAGAGATGGTGGACATCCTCCAAAGGGAAGATTACGACGGGGAAAATGGCCCGTACCCTCGACCCAACTTGCGCAAGGACAAGATTCTCACTACAATCGTCAGCACCCTGGAGCAGAAATTCGGCGTACGAAGGGGCAAGGATCAACTGCGCAAGCGATGGTCCGACATCAAATCCAGGGAGCACGATCAGTATAGGAGAATTCGAAAAGCCATCAAAAAAAAGTAAGTCAAGCACGTGCGCTACTATGGTTATACTTGATATGTCTAATCTTGCGCAGATGTAATTACCATTCGTCCGTGAAACTTGCGCAGATTTAATTACCATTCGTCCGTGAAACTTGCGCAGATGTAATTACCATTCGTACCTGAAACTTGCGCAGATGTAATTACCATTCGTACCTGAAACTTGCGCAGATTTAATTACCATTCGTCCGTGAAACTTGCGCAGATGTTATTACCATTCGTCCGTGAAACTTGCGCAGATTTAATTACCATTCGTCCGTGAAACTTGCGCAGATGTAATTACCATTCGTACCTGAAACTTGCGCAGATGTAATTACCATTCGTACCTGAAACTTGCGCAGATTTAATTACCATTCGTCCGTGAAACTTGCGCAGATGTTATTACCATTCGTCCGTGAAACTTGCGCAGATTTAATTACCATTCGTCCGTGAAACTTGCGCAGATGTAATTACCATTCGTACCTGAAACTTGCGCAGATGTAATTACCATTCGTACCTGAAACTTGCGCAGATTTAATTACCATTCGTCCGTGAAACTTGCGCAGATGTTATTACCATTCGTCCGTGAAACTTGCGCAGATGTAATTACCATTCGTACCTGAAACTTGCGCAGATGTAATTACCATTCGTACCTGAAACTTGCGCAGATTTAATTACCATTCGTCCGTGAAACTTGCGCAGATGTTATTACCATTCGTCCGTGAAACTTGCGCAGATGTAATTACCATTCGTACCTGAAACTTGCGCAGATGTAATTACCATTCGTACGTGAAACTTGCGCATATTTGATGAAAGTTCCGTTTGTCTTCATAACGTTTATTGAGTTTACCTGGCTTTGGGTTGTTGGAGTTGTAAGGTTGTTTATTATTGTCACTATCTATACAATTCCTGCTGTAGTAAGGGTTTTAGGGGTAACTTACACAGGGACTCCAGAGGCTGTTTTGGGGGGGGGGGGGATAAATATGTTAAGCAGGGTCTCATGCTCACAATTCCCAAAAAATGCTCATCATCTCTAAATACTGTAGGTGGTGACTTTTCAAAGAAGTACACTCACCTGTCCCTTGGATGGTGCAGCTACAATCTCTGATCTTGCAATCATGAAATTAATGTTTGCGGCTTCACTTCCCGGGTCACTATTGGGCATGCGCCAGTTGCGCAATGCAATAGGACTGGTCCGCGCGAGCTCGGGGACCCCTGTGTGTCCCAGCAGACAGCACGGTGGGACGGGATGTGGCGTATACTTCTGTGGGAGTCTAGGGCCGGATGTGTGTGCAAATACCTGCCTTACACAGGTATCTGCAACCCATCCCCCTAAAAGGTTCAAAATAAGACACCACAGGGGTGCAGGGATCCAATGAGCGGAAGTTCAAATTTAGGGTTGAAGGGCGGTTTAAGTATTGGAGTTTCATTAGATAGACATTTCAATTCTGTCTTCAAGTAGGATCTTCTAACAAACTGCTAATAATTGGCAAGACTTTTAAACAATGTTTACTAATCCTATTTTGGCACTCAAATATCAGTGTGATTCAAAAGTGTACCTTTTTGTGTTCCATTACCATAGGGGGCAAAAGACTCAGACGTCAGTCCGAACCTACGAGGACCTCCCGGCATCACCAGACTAATTGGGCAGTTAGCCCAAGCCCGCGCGTGGATGTGGCGGAACAGGTCGTTGAAGTCGATCAAATCTGCACCCCACCAAGTGAGTGTCTCAGAACACAGATTGAGGTAATAAATTAAGGTCTGCATGTTTTTGACACTTTTTTTCTTGTGTTTTATCTACCCAACTTTTAGGTGATGCTGATCTGTTTGTGGAAGGACAAGCTGCGGAGCCATTTTCCACTGACAGTGCCCACAGGCTTATTGGCCAGATCATGGCCTGGAATCTGCAGCTGGAAAATATGCAGAAGGAGATGGCCACCATGCAGCAGGGAATGAAGGACATGATTGATGTTTTGGGGAGAATCTAAAGACCCCTTTTACATTTCTTAACATCAATCATGTCCTTCATTCCCCTTTTGATGCGCTGTTTAACTAATTGTAGAGGCCAAATTTTTAATATGCACACGGTATGTCAACATGTGCTATGTGCCATCAGGGGATCTCAATGGACGCATTTGGTGTTTGCAACCCCTAATGCTAGTAGGTGAGAGGGAAGGGGTTTCACACACAAAACACGTCCATTGATTCCCCATGATGGAACATAGCACATGTTGACATTACCCATTTTCCAGTTAAATTAGTGTGCATATTCAAAATTTGGCTTCTTGTGTTCATGGGTTACCTGTTGAACTTTGTAAGTTCTGGACTTTTACATTGTGTAAATAATTTCAAATGCTAAGCCTAAATTTTTTAACAATTTTAAACATGTTTTTATGTTTGTTTTAAAAAATCAATCCCAAAAAAAAATATGTTGTGAGAAAAACACCAAAAAAATGTCAAAAAGATAACATAAAAAAAAAAAAAAAAAAAAAAAAAAAAAAAAACCAAAAAAAAACCAAAAAACAACAAAAAAAAAAAAAAAAAAAAAAAAAAAAAAAAAAGTTTTGGATGTGCACTATAATAAAAAAAATAATGTTTGCACAAATTCAAAAATGTGTGGCTTCTTCTTTTTAAATACTACCAGTTTGACAAAAACATGTTGTGGTTCATTGACAAAGGGGCTTATTTACTAAACGCTAAACAAGTTTGCCACTATTAAGATGTGCACTAGGACAACATATAAAACAGGCCAAATTAAAAGCAAAACAATACGAAACTACCAATATTTCAAACATAAATAACTGTATTTATTCTTTGTAAATCAAAAAGATGGTTTAAGGGTCTGCTGCCATTTCAATGGCCCCCCTACCATTAAAATACTGTAAATAAAGGTCCCGCACTTGCTGGGCTGATTGTGGTGCGGAACCAAGAGGGCGATTATCCAGCCCTGTCATGTTGCCTTCCACTCCGGCCTCAGGGCCAATTGGTAAGGAGTATGTTCCTGAATGTTTCCGTAAATAATTGTGCATGACACAGCATGCAAGAATAATAGTATTGAGTTTGTACTCTGCCAGATGTAGGGATGTAAGGAGCAATCTGAAACGGTTGGCCATAATACCAAAGGCATTTTCCACCACCCTTCTTGCTCTGGCCAACCGATAATTAAAAATCCTCCTCTCAGGGGTGAGGGATCGTTGGGGAAATGGCCTCATCAGATGGTCACCCAGACCGAACGCCTCGTCGGCAATGAAGACGAAGGGGAGTCCCTCCACATTATCTTCATCTGGTGGCAGCTCCAGCCCACCAGTTTGGAGACGATGACCGAACTCCGTGTGGTTGAAGACTCCTCCGTCCGACATCCGGCCGTTTTTCCCCACATCCACATACAGAAAGTCATATTGTGCCGACACCACCGCCATCAACACGATACTATGGAACCCCTTATAATTCCAATAGTATGACCCCGAATGGGGTGGGGGCACAATTCGCACGTGTTTGCCGTCAATCGCCCCTCCGCAGTTGGGAAAGTCCCAACGGGCAGCAAACTGGGAAGCCACAGTCTGCCATTCCTGTGGCGTGGAGGGACACTGTGAAGTCAAACAGAAAGATACAATTTAAATTATAAACCAGGCAAAACACCAAACTAAATGCAACAAATTAACAAACAATTTGGAAGAACATATGTATTTATTTAGTAAATCCTTGAAATAAAGCCAAAAGATTAAGGATAAAAGGGACAAATCTCTGATTGATGACCCCTCTGATGGACCAGAGAAGATAATAATGGGGATGTGGGTGGGGAGTAAATAATTGTAAGGTCACACAATACACATGCAATTAATTAAAGGTGTGTGTGGGGGGGGGGGGGATAATTACAAGCTGACCAAAACCACATGATATTAATTATCAGGGGGTGTGGGGGGGGGGATAATTACAAGCTGACCAAAACCACATGATATTAATTATCAGGGGGTGTGGGGGGGATAATTACAAGCTGACCAAAACCACATGATATTAATTATCAGGGGGTGTGGGGGGGATAATTACAAGCTGACCAAAACCACATGATATTAATTATCAGGGGGTGTGGGGGGGGGGGGATAATTACAAGCTGACCAAAACCACATGATATTAATTATCAGGGGGTGTGGGGGGGGGATAATTACAAGCTGACCAAAACCACATGATATTAATTATCAGGGGGTGTGGGGGGGGGATAATTACAAGCTGACCAAAACCACATGATATTAATTATCAGGGGGTGTGGGGGGGGGATAATTACAAGCTGACCAAAACCACATGATATTAATTATCAGGGGGTGTGGGGGGGGGGGGATAATTACAAGCTGACCAAAACCACATGATATTAATTATCAGGGGGTGTGGGGGGGGGGATAATTACAAGCTGACCAAAACCACATGATATTAATTATCAGGGGGTGTGGGGGGGGGATAATTACAAGCTGACCAAAACCACATGATATTAATTATCAGGGGGTGTGGGGGGGGATAATTACAAGCTGACCAAAACCACATGATATTAATTATCAGGGGGTGTGGGGGGGGGATAATTACAAGCTGACCAAAACCACATGCAATCAATTTAAAATTGAGGGTCAAGGGGGGTGAAAGGGGGGGTGAGTAAAGCTGTACAATGGAGCTGGTAATATACATTTTTAAACAAAGAAAGTGACTAGGCTAGGGGTGTTTAGGGGGCCAAGCTTCCATGCTGGGGAGGTTGGTGCAAGCAAATATGCATGTGACCCACTAAATAATACATTCTTAAAACTATTTCGATAAGTCAACCATAAAATACTAGACAAAAAAACAAAATCCAAAAATAAAAGGAATAGGGGACATTCATAGAATAGTCCTATCATGGTAATTAGCTAATGATGACATTGATGCACTACATTAACAAACATACAAGACATAGGTAATTTTAAAAGAGAAGACTTACCTTAATGTATTCCTCCTGCAGGACGTGGATAATGGCAGAACAGGTCTCTGGAATAATGAGCCCCAGAGCCTGGGGGGAGATGCCTGTCGTGAACTTGAGGTCCTGCAAGCTTCTCCCCGTCGCCAAGTAACGCAACGTGGCGACTAGCCTCTGCTCCGCACTGATGGCTTGCCGCATGCAGGTATTCTGCCTGGTAATATAAGGGGACAGCGAAGCCAACAGACGGTGAAAAATGGGGTCCGTCATCCGGAGATAATTCCTGAAATCATCAGGATTATTCTCACGGATCTCACGGAGCAAAGGCATATGCGAGAATTGGTCACGCTGGCGCAACAAATTCTTGGTCCATGAACTCCTCCTCACCCTGTTCATGGACCGGGCTCGTGCCAAGGTGTTAACCGCAACACCGAGCCCCTGCACAGCACGAACTCGTTCCCGAGTACGTCCACACTCCATGGCTTCAAAACGGTCGGCTGATCAAACAAACAACTTAACAGAACGCACTGAAGAACAGCAAGGCCTATGAAGAACGACCTGAAAAACAGGAACGAGCGGACCAGAACGGCCTGAGAACAGGTAGGAACTGATCCACACGCACTGAAAGCCAGATACAAACCTCACAAGCACAAACTGAACGGCAGAAGCGAACGAATTAAGCAGAAGTCTGAGAAGCGCGAATCGTCTCTAACCAAACGTCAACTAACACGCGATACACACGAGATTAGCTGACGGGGCCCAAAGGGTGTCGTTTGGGATCTCGAGCTTCCTTTTTCTAGTCCCGTCGTACGTGCGTACGTCATCGCGTGAACCGCCGGACTTTTTGCGTGATCGTGTGTGGTCAAGTCCGTTCGCTTTTTAGTCCAGCGTACCTAGCGGGAAAGTCCAGCGGATTGTCCGCTGGACTTAGGTCCGCCGGGAAAAGTCCGTACGTGTGTACGAGGCATTACAGTTCCCTATACAACTTAAAAGAAGATGGATATACACACCAACCAAATGCTGACACAATCACTCACTTCCTACAAAAGATATCTTTGCCTATGTTGTCCCAGGGACAACTGCAAAAACTGAACCTACCAATCAGTGTACCAGAGATCCACAAGGCTATGGACTCCCTCCCCCAGCAAATAAATCCCCAGGGCCCGATGGCTTCTCTGGAGACTACTTCAAAACCTTTAAATCACTAATATCCCCGTACTTAGAACACACTTTCAATACTGCTGCTGCCTCAGCATCCTTCCCACCTGAGATGTTGAAGGCTCTCATAGTGATGCTACCGAAGTCGGGGAAGGAACCAGACTCGCCTCCACATTTCAGACCCATATCTTAAATATAGACTTGAAAATATACGCCAAAATCATTACCACATGCCTGATAGATATACTCCCCCTTCTCATTCACCCAGACCAAACAGGATTTACTAAGGACCATCAGACTTCAGATGCCACCCGCAGACTGACAAACATTATTCATTTGGCAAAACTTTATAAAAGGCCTTCTCTGCTGTTGGCATTAGATGCAGAGGAGGCCTTTGACCAAATTCATTGGCAATACCTGGCCCAGGCCTTAGAGAAATATGGGTTTTCTTGGCACAAGCCTATCAGCAATCCTAGCCCTCTATGCTAAACCCTCCGCCCAGGTCTATACCCAAGGAGTGTTATTCTAAGCCGTTCGGCATTTCCAATGGTACCAGACAAGGATGCCCCCTATCACCACTTATATTTAATTTAGTAATGGAACCCTTAGCAACCTATATACGATCACACCCAGATATTAAAGGATTTTCATTAAATGACTCGACCCATATCATTAGCTTATTTGCAGACGATATTATAATGATAATCATGGAAGTGGAGACTTCCCTGGCTTCGGTACACTCAGCTCTAAAAATTTAACTTTGTAGTAGGATATCGGGTTAATGAGAGTAAATCGTATATTATGGACTTGGGCCTTGATCCATGTCTGCAAAAGACATGTAGCTTGAGGTTTCCATATACCTGGCAGACCAAGGGGATAAAATACTTAGGGATAACGCTGACAGCATCCACCAAAAACTTGGTTGCGACCAATTACACCTCATTCCTAGGATCACTTGATAAGAGCCTCAAGGATATTACTAAGGTAGAGCTTTCATGGTCAGGCCGTCTGGCAGCATTTAAGATGATGGTGCTACCACAGCTGCTATACTTGTTCAGGTCCTTACCAATCCCATTCCCATATTCCTTCTTCCTTAGTGCACAATCCATGATAAACAAGTATCTGTGGCAGGGTAAAAGGGCTAGATGTGCATTTAAAAGACTAATGACGTCAAGTGGTTCAATCAGAGTCAATGGCTTGGTATTTTGGACAGCTATTTTATCTAGAGAAATTCACAAAACATAGCCTGTTGGGGGGGTACTTGAGGACAGGGTTGAGAACCACTGCTCGAAGGCATCACTTGCAGAGGCTTTTTGTTTTCCACTCTGTGAATCCCAGCAGGTAATAGCTGGCTGTGCTAACAGGTACAAACAGCTGTAGACAACCTGTCATTGCAGTGTATGGGCTTGGCAGCTACTCCCATTAGCAGGAATTAGATTCACAGCGTGGTAAAACACCTGTAGGAATAGCGACTAGCGGTTTAATAAGGTTTCAGCTGCTGACTTGAAACAAGAATACATATCTGTAAAGATGGACATCCTTATTTACATACTTGTTTGAGATCCCATGGTAAGTTCCAAATGAGAATCTATATGGAAGATGCCACTGCTGATTGTTTTTGAAGGCATAGATTAGGTCTGTCATTCTTGACAATCCAGCCTAAAATAGGCATTTCCTAGCAGGGGCCCTAATACCACATATAAAATATATATACTTGTTTGAGGCCAGTACTAAGTGGTGAAGTAATGTGAACACTTCACACTCAGCCACTCTTGTCATTAAAAGCTGTAGATGTAAAGTCATACGCCCTATTTCACACATGTGCTTATTCCATTTAAAACATTTTCACATTCAGTGTGTCCCTTATCTGCAATACCTGGAGATCAGACTGGAGTGATGTTGTGCTTCTACACCTGACAGCCTCAGCTCATCAAGCTGGCTTTTCTCATCTAAGGCTTGGTTCACATATGCGAATTGGATACATTTTTAACCAAATCCAATTCACATAATGTGAATGAGAACGGCTTTCAATGGAGCCAGTTCACACATCCGGGGTGGCTGTGGTGCGTTTTTGGGTCCGGTTCAGGTGCAAATTCAGGGAAACTTTTGCACCTAAACCGGTGAACAGAAACGCTCTGGACTGAAAACCGCAGCCAGACCTCTGCGAGCCCAGCCTAATGGGGTAGCTCCCATATTCTTATCCAGAGAGCTTCCCTTTTAAAGCAGCAAATGTCTTTGTACCACCAAAGTTGGAGGTGCCTGCAGTTGTTAAACTTCATTCATCAATGGACTCAAGTGCTGAGATTTCCCTACAGTTGTTTGAGTCTCTGCCCCCTTCCACAACATTATAATGATGTCATTCTCATGGTTGGACACATTAGTTATTTGTTTCCACATTAGAGTTGCATGGCACCTTTTGGCTTTGTAATGAAGGAGGTCATAAGGTGGAACTGAAAATTCCCATTGTATATCTTGGCATTTGAGTCGCCAAGAGCTAGAAATAGCTAACGTGACTCAACCTGCCAGCAATGCATAAAACAAATGGTTTGGATGAGTTAAAGTGAACCTTTTCCCCTATTCAGGGCTAAGTAACAGGTTCACCTAATAAGTTCACCTCCAACTGCATATTCTAACCTTGTGTGCCAACACCAGAGCCAGGTTGGGGCTTGGGCACACAGCAGTTACTGTTGACAGCAAAAGGCTGCGTTTGACCTCCTTTACTTGCAAACACCTCTTTATATGACCTACTGGGGTTGATTTACTAAAACCAGTGCAAAATCTGGTGCAGCTCTGCATATAAACCAATCAGCTTCCAGGTTTTATTGTCAAAGCTCAATTGAACAAGCTGAAGTAAGAAGATGATTGGCTACCATACACAGCTGCACCATATTTTGCACTCCAGTTTTAATAAATTAACCCCACTGAGTTCAAAGAGACACAAAGCAGGTCAAATCAACTGAGGTGGACAGGAATGTGCCCACCTGTATTTTTACAAATGATTTTGTGGCTTTGCTTCTTTAGGATAAAATAAATGAAGGTAAGTATAAGGAAAGGGAGGACAGTATTAAGTGAAGTTGTTGACTAGCCCTGCATAGGAAAAGCAGATTCACTTTATGTGAACAAATTCATTTGCCTTTGAGCTGAGCAACGTTGAGTTTTGTGAGCCAACGGGTACACCAATAGGGATTCAGACCTTGTTTTTCCAGCATTGCTCTGACCATATAATACAAGAACAATTCTCATATTCTTTTTAACTCTCTCAAGCCATTAATAACTTCTGTCTAAAACTGGGTTGTAGCTTTGAAGATATATATTTCTTAACATCCAGGCTATCCTGAGTATAAATGTATTGCTTGATGCAGCAACTAGTGGAGTGTGACTGAGTAAACACTCTAATCGTACTGGTTTAACATCTGATTAACTAGCTGTCAAGACTTTAATCCAGTGACAGTCCTACCGTTCATAAACTGTGCTGTACACAGTTCTACAATTTGGCATCTGCCAAGTTATGTCTTTATCCTGTGAAGGACTAATCCCATGTGCCCTGCATTAGTCTATTTATAGTCCTTGTCTGCTTCTTGCAAGGGCTCCACTACGACTTTGAGATTTGAGTGTTAGGTGGAGTGGATTACCTAAAATCAAAGAGAGACATAAGAAAATAGAACTACAGTCAGATTTCTTCTATTCTCAAAACATGAAAATTACATCTAAAACACTAGCTAGATACTCCATAGGTAGACAATATGCATATTGTGTAACTGTTAAAAAGCTGTAATTTATTAAACATGGGGTTGATATACTAAAAATGGAAAGTGCAAAATCTGGTGCAGCTGTGCATGGTAGCCAATCATCAGCTTATAACTTCAGCTTGTTTAATTAAGTTTTGACAAAAAAAAAAAACGGAAGCCGATTGGTTTCTATGCAGAGCTGCACCAGTATTTGCACATGTTCCACCCCGTTTTCCAATTCTGCAGCTGCTGCCCCATTCCCCCCCCCCCCCCCCCCCCCCCCCCTTGACAGCAGTACGGGGAGAAGTTCCCCATACTAGCTGTCACTTTTTGAAATCATCGGGGGTCTGCCCACATGGCTGCATCATGCTTTACAGCTGTCGGCTTGTAGTTCTCAATGAACTACCACAGTGCTGTGAAGCACCGTGGTAGTTCACTGATTCTTCCTATTGGTGTATTTGCTTGCCTGTACGGGATATATGGGCACACAGATACACTGACAGATCTGCAGGGGGACCTGCACATTTTTTTTTACCTGCAAGAAAATGTGCATTTATTTTTTTATTATTTTTTTTTTTTTTTAAGTGAACTTATCCTTTAAACCAAAAAATACTTAAACTAACATTTACCTGAGTGTAGCTCTTCGCTGTTGTCTTTCCGCTCATAGATTGAATGGCTCCATTGCACTGAACTGGCTGATGAACTGCCAATACCTAAACCAATGCCACTCACACCAATGCTAATGGAATCTACACACAGAAATAAAAAAAAGAACATTGTCATTTTAACAAAATACACTCTACAACCTATATTTAAACACAGCAAGAAATATTTATTGCACAGTAGGACATTATGGGTTTCATCATGCTGATCGTTCACATGTATGCCTGAAGACGATCTATTGAAACGCGTTGAGTCTACAATGCTACTACCAATGTTGTTTGTAAATCCTATCTTAATGAAGGCAGTTGTTGGCACAGGGAGCAAGGAATAGCCTCCCTAGTAGAAACCTAAAAAGCAACAATTACTTGGCAGACATTCTAACTAAAGTTCAAATAATTGCCCATGCTGAAGTGGGACTGTAGACAAACAATTACAGTAAATACATGATTAAAAAAAATATACAAGGATTTAAACTTTTTACCTGCCTGTTCAGCTGCACTTGTGATTCACACACCCTAGGCATGTTACAGGCTTGAGAATGACACCAATGTTAAGAGCCTACAGCGTCCTATGTTCCTACCTTTAGCCTACTCATATGAAATAGCATTACCCAACTGGCAGGGTCTTGCCACTGCTTTGGAAAGTCACCTTAACCCCAGCTCAATGCCTGAAACGTATTCGAATGGGAGCAAGTAATAAAGCCTAATAAACTCACAGTAGGAATTGTGGAGGATGAATTTAACAATATTTCTAATGTAAAATACTAAGGTGTATGTGAAAAATACATTCAATAATTGTGAAATTTTGCTAAACATACCAGGACTAGGGGTTGTTTTTAAACATTTAACTTGAGTTCTCCTTTAAACAACATTGATATCAACAACTTGTGCCCATTCAGATCTGTCCATTCTGGTGCATTGGGTCAAGGCAGCCTAATCATCTTGAATGGGCTGCCAAGGCACCAGAGTTGACAGAAAGAAGTTTCCACAATTCGTTTTCTGACGTAGTGTACCACCACAATGCCTGGTAGTAAACTATTCTGTGTTACTGTGCACCGCAATGCTGGTGCATTGGGTTCCATTCAAGATGAATGGCACCGTAGTGCACCAATACAAGTAGGGTGCATTAATGCAATACAGTGCTGAGTCCAGCTTAAGAGCCATAGAGGCATCCCAACACACCTTGCCATTACACTACTGTGCATTGCACTGCCAAAAATTCCTCATGCATGATCCTTGGTCCTTTGTGGTGTGTTAGGAAGCCCATGTGGTGACCGCTGTAAAACACGCATGCCTTAAGAAGTGTACTCCATGTTGTACAAGGTTAGTTAACATTACCTATTTCATCAGACCCTCTCCTTGGGCGAAGTAGATTTGGGTGGTCTAAATTTACAAATGATCTTCCCAGGGGGTTATCTGGCTAAAAAATACAAAGCACAATAAAGTCAATGGAACATGTAACATTTTAAAGAAGAACTCCGCTAGGTACGATTTGCATTTTCATTGCCCATATGACCAGTTGTATGCTGTAAATAAAACAATTTGTTTATGGGCCACTATCCCTCCTGTAATCATGTGTAAAAGATTTAAAGAACTGTGTATGTGTATGGCCACTCCTCAATGTCTTGTTGTTGAGTAGGTTTGAACAAGAAAAAAAAAAAAAAGGTTTTGTTCCCAAGATGCCACAGGATCATCTTGTGTTGATTTGTATTATCTCTGCTGTCAGTCAGTATAACAAAAGCAGAGGGGGCGAGAACAAGCACAACTAATTTTTACAGTGTCAGACACTGGACTACCACCTGCTAAATGCTTATATATATGTCCTCACTCACAAAATCCTGCTTTTCTAAAACCGGAGTTCCTATTTTAATGAGTGAAGCATGAGATCACAAACATGACAGGACATAATAACCACTACATGCGCATGTTTGTAAAGAAGACAATCCAGATGAGAAAGCAGGAATAAGAGAGACACACATGCACACACCTTCATGTTTGGAGAATCTAAGGACATCAGCTGAGGGTTGGGGAGCTGCCAACCGGTAAAACTTCAATAAATCTGCCTAAGGATAGCCCTGTGTGAACAATCCCTGTATAAGTCAAAAGTTAAGAAGTTTAAAAGATTCCAAAATTGGTTTGGGATTCAAATGGATCAATGTCTCTCTTGGGATAGAAAGGTCCAAATTAGTTGTGTTCAAAAGGGTATAGCCATATGTCTTCACCATGCCTAGAGAGCCTATTGGCCACTGTGGAAAATGGAACCAATCCCAAGCACTGTTTTACCCAGAATGCTCAGGACAGTCTTCTATTTAAAGTGTAAACCTAACCCAAACATTCTTGGTTTTAAAGTGGGGAAGGATTACAACAACTGCCCAGTTTTACTGCTATGTGCGGCTCTGTTAGAAATATTTATCCTCAATTACTGTCACAGTGGTTATACCATACAGAAAGTAAGGTAAAATCAGCAACAGAGACACAGGTAGCAATAGAAAACTGACAGGGGATCCAGTCTTTTCTTAAAAGAAAAGAAAAAAGTTTTCTTAGTACCGTATTTATTGTGCTATAACACACTCAGGCGTATAACACACTCAGGCGTATAACACACCCAGGCGTATAACACACCCAGGCGTATAACACGCACCTTCATTTTAAGAGAGAAGTTTTAGGAAAAAAAATGTAATTTTAAATAAAGGTCTTTGACGCAAAATAGGGGTCAGTGCCCATCTGCAGCCCCACCAGTCCCATCAATGCAGCCTCACCATTGCCCACCAATGCAGCCTCACCATTACCCATCAATGCAGCCTCACCATTGCCCATCAATGCAGCCTCACCATTGCCCATCAATTCAGCCTCACCATTGCCCATCAATTCGGCCTCACCATTGCCCATCAATTCGGCCTCACCATTGCCCATCAATTCGGCCTCACCATTGCCCATCAATGCAGCCTGATCAGTGCACAGAGATTAGAGACGCCAAATTAATCAGAGCGGGGATCTCCCGTTTACTCAGTGGCCACTGTAATATGGAGTCCCGCCTCCTGGATTGGCTCCTATGATAGACAGAACACTGGTCCAAAGCATGAACATGTGACGTCTATCATAGGAGCCAGTCCAGGAGGTGGGACTTTGTATTACAACGGCCGTCAAGTAAACAGGAGATCCTCGCTCTGTGTAATCCGGCGGCGCTTGCCCCCCTCTTCCCTCCGAGGCAGCCCAGGTAAAATACTGGCGCATAACATGCACACATGATTTGCCCTTTATTTTGCAGGGGGAAAAAGTGCATGTTATACACCAATATGGTAATTATTTTACAGATGTGTTATGCTTAAACTTCCTTCCATATCTTACATTTGGTTGTGTCTAAGAATTACAACTTAAAAGAGAAGTATGGGAACTTTTTTTTTTTTTTTTATTTAATCATACTTACCTAGTCCAATGATGCATCTGTCCCCCGCCGATCGATCAAACACCGCTGATTGCTCAGTTCTCAGAGCTTCCTAAGCAGAGAGCTGGTGACTGTCAGTTCGGCTCGCTAAGAGGCTGAGCGGAGCGCCGGTCCAGGCATGTGGGCGGATCCCAACCATATGGTTGCAATCTTTCCAAGCCTAAACCAGCTCTGTGACATCGACAGGCCGCGGTCTGCTGAAAACAGGTCACAGGAGTGCAGAATGAACTGCACTCTTGTGATCCACAGGAGAAGTACAGCCAAACGAGCATTGGCTGTGCTTCTCCTTTAAAGCAGCACTAAAGTTCAGCTGTTTGCTACGTTCAGGCAGTTTTTTTTATTGCAGAAGAGACATGCAATAAAATACACTTACCTGCCAATTTGCAGTGTCCCCAGGCATGTACTGTAAACTGATCTGCACAGCTCAGATTAGCTTACAACAGCTGTGCTGATCCCTGTGTGCCAGAATGATGGCCGCCTGCGCATATGTAGGAGTGGCATCATCATGCGCTAACCAATGAAGCTGGCTAAAACACCAGCACAGGGGAAAAGATCCTGGTGAAGGTCGGGACAGCTGGAGGAAAGATAACGTATAAACTGCCTTTAATACAGCTTTAAAATGGTACTAAGCCCATCAATTTAAAGCACAACAGTTACATTTAAAGCATGTGAATAACTGTCACAGGTGATTGTGCTCTCAACCAAAAGGTTAGGCCATCAAATGGTTGATTTCAAAGCTGATTACATGTGCAGCAACATAGCAACTGCAGATCAAACAGAGGCTAAGGTGGCCGCTTCCTTTCCTGTAAAGGATAAATATGTTTAGTTCCACTTTAAAGAAATCCAAATTGTTGTACTTCCAGCTTAACGGGACAATCTAAGTACAGCCTTAGCTATACTACACAACACCTACTTCATGGTACTGTCAACATTCTGTAGCTTTTTACAGTGTGTTTAGTGTGAGATCCATGAAGGCATTTGAGGATTATCCTCCATGTGTGAGCACATGAAGCACACCATCACAAAACACACACTGGAGATAGAATGCAGAATTCACAATAGGTTTTATATGAATAACCTACACAGCATATCCCCAGCTCTCAATTCTTAAACAGCTCCTGAAATACACAAAGAAAAAAAAAAAAAGACACTTTGGAAAAAAACACTTAAGCTAAAATGTAACAATAAGCTGAAGCAAATCATTTCAGTAAATGTTCAGTTTTGTGTCAGGATCAGTTTTATGACTGCTGCATTCATTCATGTTCTTGGACATGATGTACGACTGAACTAAAACCCACTGTGCCTTAAAAAGTGACAAGTGAAACCAATCAGTGAACTGGCAATGTTATCAAGCAAATACTCCATAAGTGACACAATGTTAACTCGATTTACTTTAATACAAGACATCGGCAGCAACAATTCAGATAACACCTCACAGGGTCCCTGGGAGTATACTTCCTGAAATCTTTATACATTCTCTCTGCCCCCTGTATTATTTATCCGATTTTTAAGCATTCAGAAAGGCTTGAATATGAGTGGTGGCATTAAGAAACATGTCTGTAGTGACATTTAAAAAAAAATAGCCTGCAGTGAGCGGTTTGGTATAGAGAGGTGAATGACCGCTATGCCTGGATGGAGCTCTGGTGAAATGAGAAGGTTGTAGTGCCTCCTGAATGCATTTTGAAGTTTTAATTTTAAACGTTGACTTCAATGTACTATTAGGTAAGAAATACTTTTTTTATACATACTGGCAGTGGAATAAATCCCTACATCGAAAAACGCAAATACAATGTAGCTTCTAGTTCAACACATTGTCCAATTTCAAAATTTTAACTAATAATGTGATTCTTCATGGTATACACTCTTATAATTCAGCTGTCACTAACCCTGTTGGCAGTCTATAACTTAGTCTGAAAAATAGTACCATAAAACCCCTTTCTACAGATAGATTCCCCACATCAATGTACAGGGGGGTGAACTGTCAACTGAACAGTCCTTGTTCTGGAAGACTTCAATATATTTAAAATGTTTTATAACATATTGAAGTATCCAGATGAGATGCCTTTCTCCAAAAAGAACAGCCTTGGTCTTTTATTATAATTTAAAGCGGAACTTTACCCATAACAACTTGATAAAAAAAAATAATGTTCTTTAGCAAGAAACATACATTCCGCATTAATAATTATGCTACCAAAATGAGAGTGTGCTGTATATTGCCTCCAGTATTGCTCCTGTTTCTTCTTGCTGGAGGCTGCCATTTTGCTGAAGCCCAGATCCCCAGGACAGCAGTAAATCATAACGCGGAACTAAATACATTGATTTAAAAAAAAAAAAACAGTTACATTTCTGGAATGCCAGGATTGCTAACTGTTATATTTTCTTGTGTTCTCAAGCAAACTGTCAAAATTGATCACATGTGCAGGACCCCGGCAGTTGCAGGTGAAACAGAAGCAGCTTCCCTGGCTGTAAGGCCCCTTTCACACTGGGGCGGGAGCGGCGGCGACGGCAAAGCAGCGCTATATTTAGCGCTGCTTTACCGTTGTTTTTGCCGCGGTATTCGGCCGCTAGCGGGGCAGTTTTAACCCCCGCTAGCGACCGGAAAAGGGTTAAAATCCCCCGCAAAGCGCCGCCGTAGTGGCGCTTTGCCGCGGTATTGCCGCGGTGTCCCATTGAAATCAATGGGTAGGAACGGTATAGGAGCGGTGAATACACCACTCCTATACCGCTCCAAAGATGCTGCTAGCAAGACTTTTTTGACCGTCCTGCTAGGGCACCGCTCCAGTGTGAAAGCCCCGGCTTTCACACTGGAGTGAATGGGGCTGGATTTTTTCAGGCGCTGTACAGGCGCTATTTTTAGCGCTGTACCGCCTGAAAAACGCCCCAGTGTGAAAGGGGCCTAAAGGATAGGAGGGCTTAATTCCCGCTTTAAGGCTGTCAGCAGATCGGCCTCTACAAATTCGGCACAGTACCTAAATTAGAGAGCAACTGAGCATGTGCAGAGTGTGGGGTGAGACAGTGTATTACTGGATTTTAAACAGTATAGACACTTGTTTTCAATGTTTTACATCACTATACCTGCAAAAGGGGCCAGCCTGCAGTGATCTAGCAGGTCCTAATATTCTGGCTAAAGTGCCACTTTAAATCCTTAATTCCCACAGTCTACAAAGTTACCCATCCTAAAACCCTCAATAGGCAAAGTGGATCTCCCAAGTAGAACATATTAGTCCATTGAGCAATACAAGTAGCAGAACTGTAGTGTTTAGCTCTACTGCCCATGCTAAAAGTAGCTAGTGTGTATAAAGTGTGTACCCCTTTGACTGCAGAATGGACCAAATATACATAATATCTTTATCGTTACCATTTGTCTCTGTGATCCAGGCAAGTAGTGGTATTCTGTATCTGATGTACCGATAGGTGGGAGCAGATTATTTCGGTTGAATGGAACTGGGGAGCAGGGCAGCTGGTCATTTGCAGTTTGACTGTCCTCAACAAAACATAAAGAAATTCATTTTAACTAAGTTCAACTAATATTTTCATCCAATTAATTTAAGAATAGGATTAGTTATATATTCTAAACCAAAACAGAAATAACTACATTAAGGAAGAAAAGACTTCTAGGGCCTATTCACACCACTGTGCATAACGCACCTTATATGCATTGGCTGCACTCTGTGCCATTCATTTCAAATGGCACCCCCAATGCACCTCCATAATGCACCGCAACACATGGTAACACATTACTGCATGTTGCAATGTGCTGGCAAAAATGCAGTTGGTCTGATTGTTGTTATACAGGATTTATATAGCACCAACAGTTTGTGCAGTGCTTTAAAAAAGAACGAAGAGAGCACAGTTACAATACAGTTAAATACAGGAGGATTAGGAGGACCCTGCTCCTTACAATTTAAAAGGGAGGAGGGGGCGGTACAAACTGTAACAGGTGTGGGGGTTGAGCTGCTTGAAGGTGGTCAACATACAGTTTTTTGGTTATATATAATAATAAAGGGTTATTTTAAGGTAAGGTCCCTGGTCTGAAAAGTAAGTCTGGCTTTAAGAGGCCGAAACTGTGAGAGATTATTCTGCTACTTGCCTTAACTGCTTGCCAACCAGCCACCCTTGTTATATGGCGGCAGGTTGGCTCTCCTGCACCAAATCGCTGTAGCTGTAGGAGCGTGCCGGCGGGTCGAGCAGACTCGATGTCTAGTACAGAGGCAGAACGGGGATCTGCCTTTGTAAACAAGGCAAATCCCCGTTCTGACAGGTGACATGATAGAGATCTACTGTTCCCAGTCATAGGGAACAGTGATCTCTGTCATGTCCCTGGCAACCCATCCCCCCTACAGTTAGAACACACCTGAGAACACAGTTAACCCCTTGATCGCCCCCTAGTGTTAACCCCTTCTCTGCCAGTGACATTTTTACATTGATCAGTGCATTTTTATAGCACTGATCAATGTAATGATGTCACTAGTTCCCAAAAAGTGTCATTTGGGGTCAGATTTGTCCGCCGCAATGTCGCAGTCCTGCTAAAAATCGCAGATCGCCGCCCTTACTAGTAAAAACAATTAAAAAATCTATCCCATAGTTTGTAAACGCGATAACTTTTGCGAAAACCAATCAATATACGCCCATTAGGATTTTTTTACCAAAAATATGTAGAAGAAATTATATCAGCCTAAACTGATGAATAAATTTGTTTTTAAATTATTATTTTTTTGGATATGTATTATAGCAAAAAGTAAATAAAATGTTTTTTTTTTAATTTTTTTTTTTAATTAATCGCTCTTTGTTTATAGCGCAAAAAATAAAAACCGCAGAGGTGATTAAATACCACCAAAAGAAAGCTCTATTTGTGGGGAAAAAAAGGACATCAATTTTGTTTGGGTACAACGTCGCACGAACCGCGCAATTGTCAGTTAAAGCAACAAAGTACCGTATAGCAAAAAATAGCCTGGTCATTAAGGGGGCAAATTCTTCCGGGGCTGAAGTGGTTAAACCAAAAAAGGAAATGGTACAGAAAAAAAAAAAAAAGCAGATTATGCCACTTGGACAGCAGATCCCAGTAATCTAAATACGTACAGTCGTGTTCCCCTGATGACTTCTTCCATTTTTGGTGTCCCAGACCTGGAATTATTAGGATTATTATTGATTGGGTGTAGAGTTCGTGGAGGGTTGCGCCGTCTTGCTGAAGGGACGTTATGAGACAATGAAGAGGTACTGTGTTCCAGTGGTCGGCCTGGCCGTGGTTTCCCAGACATTACAGCAGCAGAAGTGGGTCTGTTTGGCTTATCTTCAGAATCTCTATAAAAAGGACATATAAATCAGGATTACAACGCGCACATCTACAATGCATTCACATACTCTACAGAAAAAATTTGTTTGAATTTAGGTACGCTGGCAGAATGCTTAAAAAAGTCCTGCAAGCCGCATCTTTGAGGCGCTGTAAGAGTGGTGTATACACCGCTCCTAAAATGCCCCTGCCCTGCGATTTTAACCCTTTTTCAGCCGCTGAAAAAGCGCTGCAAAAACAACAGTAAAGCGCTGCTAAAAATGGCGGCGCTTTACCGCCGACGCCCGCCCGCCCCAGTGTGAAAGTGCCCTTAGGGTATCTGAATCTAACAACAAAAATGTTATATATATTGCAGCTTACCATTTCTTATATGTGGTGGCTGCATTCGTTTGCTTTTTGCCTAAGTTAACATTGATGCGATTTGACATATCAAATCGCATTCCAAATTGGCGGAAATTGCTGGCAATGACACCGTCCGAATAGGTGAGACGCCGCATTTGTGGCGCCGCACCAATTCCCAAAAGTAGTTTCTGTACTACTTTTGGAGCGATTTCAATAGACATCTGTGCAGGAACCCCTTCACAGATGTCTCTGAAATCGCTTCTGAAGTCAGACTGAAATGCGGTTCTAATTATATTTCAATCCCGCTGTCAGTGTTAACCAGGGCTTTTTTCCCCCTTTAATTCCACCTGGTGATCTGGCCAGTAACAGACCTACTGTCTGTAAAACAGGGTAAACACAGCTCCCACCCAATATCCATCTATCTATCTATCCCACCACCTCTCTCATTCTCCCCCTCTCACCCAATATCTATCTTCCTGTGTGTCCATTTATCTGTCTGTTTATCTGTCTATCTATCTGTAGGCCCTATTGCGGGTGAGTGACGGGGCGGGGGAGGGGGGGGTTGGTGGGGACTTTGTTTGCGCCCCCCCCTAAAAAAATGGAGCACCAGCCGCCACTGTCTGCAAGCTTTTATCTTGTCTTATGTGAGTGGTTTTCATCACTTTATACAAATTATTTGTCAGTGTTTTCTTTTTATTGGCATTGACCCACTGAAGAGAAGGAGAGAAGCAATTAGAAGGCTTTACTCAGTCCATGGTCTCCCTAATAACCCCTTGAAGAGGAGGAGAAAGAGAGAATAGTGTACTGGATGGAATTCATATATTTAAGCGCTACTGCATTCCTTTTAAATTAAAGTGGAAGTAAACCCATCTATTTAACAGTTTAAAAAAAAAAAAAGGCATGCCGGGAATGCTAACTGCACATTGGCTGTGCTCTCAACCAAACAGTCAAACCATCCAATGGCTGGTGTCATAACGGATCACATGTGCAGCACTGTGGCAGTTGAAGATTAAACAGAGGCAAAGATGGCAGTTTCCTTGGCTGAAAACGATAGGGGGGTTTACTTCCACTTTAAGTAAGGCAATACTTTCCGGTGAGTGTGGAGTTTTACTCTTTGGGTGGATGTTGTCACCGGTGGAATATTTGGTATGTGGTTCAGTACACCTCCCCCCCCCCCCCCCCCCCCCCCCCCCCCCCCCCCCCCCCAGTGGTAAAAACACATTTATGAAGGATTCACATTCATACGTTCATGTTTCTGCCATTGGCACACGATTAGAATCCACTGATTATTTTATGTTGTCTATTATTCTAAGACTTTTCTATAAGATATTTGGACACTTACGAATTATACACTTGCTGTTTATTATTTTACGTTTTTTTTTTTTTTTTTTTTGAACACAGAGGATTTCCATGTTTGGACACTGTATAAACCGTCTTTATTTTTGTTTCATTTTATTTGGTTTCAGTTCTGCAACATTGTATATTTTTGGTGGGATCTGGATACATTGTATTTTCACATTCTTTCAGATTCAGCTGAGCTTTTGTTGGGCGTTTCTCATCACCGAATATCATTTTTACACATCTTTGGGGTTGTTTGTAGCACAGCAGGTTGCAGTCAGAGATTTACATTTGTTTTATTGTTCTTTTTTAGTTTTTTTTATTGCAGCACGGAGAGGGTTTAAATATTGATTCCATACATACCGCCATAATTAATATACTTATCCAGAGAAAATGCATACTACAGTAACACCTCACCAAGCTGCAGGACAGTTTGAGTGTGTTCAGAAATATGCATGCACAGTATAATACGCTCCTAATAAAACTGTGTATAAACTTTGGATAGAAAGTGTAAGGGTTAGACTCCCTGTCAGGTTTATATTGCTGCTGTGTCTCCGCTAGGTAGTTTCAGAATTTGTCCTGAGGACCATTGTCTCCGGTACAGAAAGGGATGGGGAATGCCAAGTTAAAGAGTTTTCCTGGGAACAGGAGTTGAGAGGGAATCTTCCAATAACTAAAGCCTCGTATACACTGCAATTTTTTTTTTCATTCAGCCCAGCAGGCTGAACAAAGAAAAACTGACAGCTCAGGTCAGACCCGCTGTACTAACTATCTGATATCAGTACAGCGATCTCCCCTGCTGCTCTATTGTGTTCTGACATGGGGATGGCCCCCTTACTAGAACACTCCGGTCAGCGCTCTTAGCCACTGGCTGAAAGCGCTGATCAGGAGACGGTCGGCAGACCTTTTTCTAGTCATGCCTCTTCGACAGAAGCTGGCTGAACGGCTGCTGTACACACGGGCTGAATGTCGTCAGGTTTCTATTGAACTGGCCAATGCCTCCCGACATTCAGCCCCCTGTGTACGGGGCTTTAGAAGGGATGTCCCTTCAGAGTGATTTGTTCTTAATTCCCGCTGTGTCTCTGGGACAGGGCCTGAAGGAAAATCCCTCTTCACTCTATCCAAAAACAAAATAATGACTCTAATAATACTTTACCATCCATCAGTATTATCTTTTAACATTGGCTAAAACTAAAATGTATAAACACAATTATAAAATGATGATCAGACTCACAGGACTTTGTCCATAAGATGGATATTCCTCTGCTGTAAAGGGATTCCATGAATCATCATTAGTTCATTCAGGTTACGCTGATTCGTGATGCTACCCCCTTGAGAACGATTGGCCTGCAATTCATAGCAGGTTATTATTCTTACAGTCTAGACATCACAGGGGAGTGCTATAGTTGGAATATGCAAAGATGAGCATGTAATCAGGGATTTTTGTTAAATTGATTGTGTTAGCAGCACACCAAGATAGCATTTCTATATATTTTTTTTTTTTTGAATAGTCTGTGCAGAAAGAGCCTGAATAACTGCATTTCAGACAGATAGATACTCATCCTGGGCGTTACCAAGAACGTGTCCACAGGACCTACAAAGCGTACAGACCAAAAGCCAAAAACTAAATTTGGAATTGTAGTCTGGTGTGCTGATAACATTTCAAGTGGCATGGTTAGATATAGATATAAAGGAGTGCTGTCTACGGCTGTGGTGGGGTAGTGTTGATGTACATGTTTTTAGTTATCAGAACGTATTGTGCTAGTGAGTTTTTAAAACATGCAACCACAATGTCCAGCTGATTCGCAATAGCCTTATAATGAACATGATCTGCTTGGATGATTACATCACTTGTCATCACATTCAAAGTGTTACTAAACCCAGGAGCCTGCATCCACTATATCTGGTCTCCCACAGTACACAGAACATGGAAATGCAATCATTTTAGTAAATATAAACTGCCAAATACCTTTTTTTATTATAGCAGTCTTGTTACTTCTATGAGTGTCCGGCTGAGCACTGGTTAAATCTCGTAGGAGGAGTTTTCATTCTTCTCTGACTGTCCGATGAGGCTGCATGATCCCCGACTTTGTCTGGACAGTGCTGATTGGCCCTGTGCTGATCACTTGCACTCTCCAAAAAAAAAAAAAAAAAAAAAAAAAGACCTCTCTAGCAATACACTGAGCATGTGCGGAGTGCCCCCAAGCAGTGGCGTAGCATGGGGGGGGGGGGGGCAGGGGGAGAGGTTGCCCAGCTCATCTCCTGCGCTGTGCAGTCTAGGTGAGTGAGAGCTCTTCACTAAGAGGAAAAAACTAGAACTTTTGTTATGGAGTCCTGGCTTAGGCTCCAGCGGTGACAGCACTAATGTAAAGTCTATCCATCCCAGGGATTGAAGAGGGTAGTCAGTGACCGTGCGGCATGTGGAGAGGAGGGGAAGGAGGAAGGCAACATTAGGATCTCCCCTATGTCCGTCCTCTTAGCCCCGCAGCCGGGGCTTCCGCCGCCACTTGTCCCGCCTGTCAGTGTACTGCTATGCGGCCCCCGGCACTCTGACCCTGCACCACCCCAGGACTAGAGGAAACCCGGGCCAGGGGGAAGAGGATGAGGCATCCACACAGGCAGAAGCCCCTCCTCACCGGCAGCCTGCACAGACAGTGTAAGTACTCTGAACTGCAATCTGTGGGGAAGAGAGCTTTGTATTTGGGGGGGATATGTACACAGATGTAACCCCTCAACCCTGCATGCCATAAACAGCACACCCCCTTAACCCTGTACACAGCGCATCCCCCTCAATCCTACAAGCCATACACAGAGCACCCCCTCAACCTTGCACGTCGTACACAGCGCACCCCCTCAACCCTGCACGCTGTACACAGCGCACCCCCTCAACCCTTTACGCCGTACACAGCGCACCTCCTCCACCCTGCACGCCGTACACAGCGCACCCCCTCAACCCTTCATGCCATACACAGCACACCCTTTAACCCCGCACTCTGTACACATCTCACCTAACAACCCTGCATTCCATACAAAGCACCCCTCTCAACCTTGCACTCCATACACAGGGTAGCTGTGGGACACAAAGGTGTACAGGATAGATGAAGGAGACCTGGGACATGGCTGGGTGTGAAATATGGTGGGATGGATATGGGACGGGGGGGGGGGGAGATGTGGGACATGGTGAAGGAGGCCTGAGAAATAGCTGGATGTGGGACGTGAAGAGGATGCAAGAGATGACACGCACAAACGCAAGACACAGCTATGGAGATTGATGCATAATTTGGTCTTGTTAACTCACTGGTGGTAACTTATTGGTGCAGTTTTTTCCCAAGTGTTTTAATAAGGCTGAAGTGTACAATATCTTAAAGGATAAGTTCAACGTTCATAACCTGTTATGTTACACCCTGAATATGGGTGTAACATATGTTATGAATGCACTGGCCCTTGCACCTCCCTGATCCCCACTGTGCCAGCTAGTGGGGGATATTCTCCACTCGCTAGCTGTCAAAATAAAAAAAATAAAAAATTGTGGCTGTGTGGGGCTCCGTCCACCCAGCCACATCACTCATTCACAGCACTCTGTGAATGGAAAACTACAAAGTCCGGCAGCTTTTGTGGCTTTTCAATTCTTAAATTTCATTCATTCTTCCTGTCAGCATGTATCGGCTTCCTTGAGGTACGAGCAAGCAGATACACTGCCAGGTATGCAGCAGACCTTCATGGCATCAGTGATCTGCTGATTGCTGGTGCAATGCTTTAAAGACTCCTGCAAAAAATACAAATTAAAAAAAAAATGCACATTTTTTTTACCTGCAAAAAATTTGCATTTATCGTTTTTTTCTGAAAAGGTGAACTTAACCTTTGAGCAGTGATGACTGTTAGGTCAATAGTATAATCAGAAAAGAGCATTATGGTGAATACCAACAGTACGTTCACATACACCTATTAACATTAGTATAGGAATTTGAGTATACTAGTATTAGATGCATTTTTCTTAAATTACATCCGTATTTTCTTAAAATCAAATACATGTGCTTAGGGGGTAAGGTGTTTAATACTGTAATAGTGATAGGGACTCAGGGAGTGCTTAAAGTCCATGGGTTAGGGGGCACAAAATGGCTTGCCTTGCCCCAGGGCGCTGACAACCCACGCTACGCCATTGCCCCCAAGGCTCTGTTCTATCAGCAGATGGATTGGGAACAGTAAAAGGAGAGGAACGGAGAAGACAAGATGCAACAGCCTCATTACACAATGCAGGGGATTAACCCCTTAGATTCCACAGTAAATATAACAAGCATGATTACTGCATATACAGTCTGATTTGACAGCTGTGGGTTTAGTAACACTTTAAATGATGTTCTCGTTTTTATGAAAGATATTATTTCCATAATCGAATAATGATCCTTTACATTTTATTCCTTTAACATGGAAGGAGTAGAAGCAGTAAGGCAGCACTAACCACATGAGATCAAAGAAAGTTTTTATGAAATACATACGTGGGAGGATTTCCCTTTCTTCTTTTTCCTGTAGACACGGCCGCACTTTAAGCACTAGCACAACATTTAGGAGCCCAAAGCAGAGACAGCAGGCAGATAGAGAACAGAACAAGATGAACTTAGAGAAAACCCAGAAAGAAGCACAAGTCTAGAGAAGGCAGAACAGGAGCAAACAAGGCAGAAATCCTTATAGCAGTGGAAAAAAAAAAAAAAACAAATTTAAAGTATAGCAAATTTTTTGCTACAAGCTATGTTAGCGGGACTTAAAGTGGTTGTAAACCCACTTTTTTAAATTTTACCTATAGGTAAGCCTAGAATAAGGCTTACCTATAGGTAGTGGAAATATCTCCTAAACGTGCGCGTTTAGGAGATATTTCACTTGTAGTCCGCCAGAAATCTTCACTGCACATGCGCAGGGAAGAAACGAACCTAAAGGCTGTTTCTTCCCTAGCATATGCTGTAGGTCGCGGCTCCCTTGCGCATGCGCGGGAGTGACGTCATGCGGCTCCACAAATCACCGAGCCGGAGTCTGCGGCCCCGAAGGAAGAGGGCAAGAAGATGGACACTGCCCACACAGGGGACGTCGCTGGATTCTTTTGCAGGTAAGTGGATGCATACTAGCCCATTATGCTTTTCATTTGCAGGCTTTACAGGGAGAAGAAGAGGACGTAAAACCCATCAGGGTTTACTTCCTCTTTAATTGAATGAATTTTCATTGATTATCATACAGAGAGTCTACAGTTAAACCTCCTTTTATGGTAAGCATTTTTACTAAACACTTTCTCTGATAAGCTTTAAACTATATTGGGGAAATTGACTCAATGGCTATTACTGAAGGAATGAGGATTATCAGGTGGCCCAATATGACCCCCCTCCTTCCCCACATACATGACTCCCCTGGATAATTCAGAACACTGTGTAAATACATCAACATACCACATCACCACTTTCACCACCTCCAGTTCTAATATCTGCAGCTCCCCTTTTCAAATTTATAATGCAGCAGTGTTTAAAGGTGATTCCTAGATTGCACCTCGTCTAATCTGGACATCTACAGTATATTTGTCCTTTTCTCACTCAGTGGCTTTTTATTGAAACAATTCTAAGGCCGGCCATACATGGAGTAATAATCGTTGTCTTCTCCCAGTACATTGATTATTGCTAGCGGCTATAGCAGCCACTAGCAATAATCGCAAGAGAATCCGGCAAGCTGGTTGTACCCAAGTTGATCAATCGATGAACTTGGTACATTCAGCCTTCCCATTAACGGTTCGAATCTCAGCTGGTTCCTGCTGCACCGGCCGAGATATGAACTGTGTATGGCCGGCCTAAGAGCAATGCGGATGTTCTAAGCAAAGTAACCCACAGCAACTGGATTACAAGCCATCCGTCAACTGACTGCCTCAAGGAAACTTAAATCTGACTGGTTGCTATGGGTTACTGGTGCACTTGGCAATTCCTTACTGACTAAAGCTACATTCAAACCTGCGAATGAGCCCAACACCGATTATGTGATTTATGTTCCGGTGATTTGCTGCAAGAGGAGAGCTGAAATCAATAAGAAGCTGCTGACTAATCACGGCCGCTTGCATATAATCACTCATGCAGTGATTACCTGCAAATGATTGGCCACGGAGCACTCAGAATCTGGTGCAACTGTGTATGGTAGCCAATCAGTTTCTAAGTTCAGCTTGTTGAATTAAGCTTTGACAATAAAACCTGGAAGCCGATTAGTTTCTTTGCAGAACTGCACCAGATTTTGCACTCTCCGGTTTTAGTAAATATCCCCCAGACTGTGTGCGTCCAGGGCAGATCCCTCACAGGTGACTGCTGCATAAACGATTAAAAGCAAGCGCCTGCGATTAGCTGCGGGAAGCAGGCAGCCTTCCTTTAGCTTTCAATAGGGCTGCTGCCTCTCACACCCAACCACCAGGATCCCCCGGTGGGGTTCTCGCATGTAATCAGTGTTCTTCAGGTATCATACAGGTGTCATATTCTCCATACAGGAGTTTTTCAGCTTGCAGAAAAAGATAAAAGCACAGTACTAATAAAAGGTAGGGCCATTCGTTGTGGATAATATGGGATGCAGAGAACTGTTAAGGCTTCTAATCTGATAAAGCATACATTGTTCATCTGAGCAGATTTTAGGCTTATTGAAAAGGATCACCATCACCAACAAAGCCCAATGGGGTTTATTTACTAAAGGCAAATCCACTTTGCACTACAAGTGCACTTGGAAGTGCAGTCGCTGTAGATCTGAGGGGGACATTCAAGGAAAATAAAAAACAGCATTTTTGCATGTACATGATTGGATGATGAAATCAGCAGAGCTTCCCCTCATTTCTAAAGCGACTGTACTTCCAAGTGCACTTGTAGTGCAAAGTGAATTTGCCTTTAGTAAATCAACCCCATTGTATTATGGTATCTGTTTGTGATTAATACATCTAAAAATAGTATTCAGTATACAAATAATGCCTGGATTTATGATATTGTGCACATTTAGGCTCAGTTTACACACATGCGATGTGGGAACCAGCACGATTCCAGTGTGGGTTCCCACATCGCATCTCATTCACAGGCAGTTCTGCCCTCTTTAAACTGCTACAGTTGTCAATGTAAAGTTAATGACACCCCCAAATCGGTTTGAAGATCGCAGTGCAAACTGTGAAATCGGACAGGAATCGGATTGCATTGGTGCGATCCGATTCCAGTGCAGACCAAAAAAAGGGTCCTGCGCCATTTTGGTCCAAATGCGATGCAAATTCAGTCATACAAACTGTATGGCTGAATTCGCATCGCACAGACATTGCATGTGATGTGCACAGCATGCGATGTCTGTGATCGCACCAGTGTGAACCCAGGCTTAAACTCAGACTGAGCTGGAGTTGGTAGGGGCTGGAGTTGGGGCAAAACACTTGCAATAGTGCTTACAGCAATTTCCTTTTAAGCTGGCCAAAGAAGGGCACATTTTTCTCATTCAGCCAGCAAACTGAACAACAAAAACAAACAGACAGATTCCTCCATCCGCACAACCGAGGTGAATGGAGGAATCCCCCCATTGGGAAATTGTAATCTGTCAGAATACACAGATCAGTGGCTGTAGTAGCTGATTGACAAAGGTTTTCTGCATGTCTGTTTGGCTGTTTCAAACGATCGACTTCTATCGAGCAGGGACGGCCACACACACTGATCAAAATGTAATCATTCTATGGCCCACTTTAACGGGTGTCTTTTGCTGAAGCACCTCTGGCAGTGTCATAGTTTGATCCAACCCCTGTCACCTTTGCTGGACAGCTCAGACCGCATCTAAATATGGAGAAAGAATTTGATAAAATCATATGCAATTAAAAAAGAATTAATTTACTGAATACTATCACTGCAAAAATTAACCATGCACAGTTAACAGGACATAACAATTTTAGCAACAGCATTGCTTTTTAAAATGCTGCATTTATTTCCAATTTGAGAAATACAGCCACCAATTTCAGCAGCTGGCTGTAAAGGTACAATTATCACGTCAGTGCGGGATTACTCTTACCACATTGGGGGAGATGGCAGGAATTTTGGAATGTGGAACAGGAGGTAGAACCAATGGAAGACGCTGGAGAGGAGTGTAAGGATTAAGAGACTCCACTCTAGTGGTTTTAATTGCTATGTCATGTCTGTCATCATCTGCAAAACAATATATACATATATAGTTATCATCAAATCAGCAAGAAAATAAGGCCATTTGTATATAAAGGACTTTTATATTATGCAGGAGTGACAGCTAGACCTAAATTTAAAAGGATGAGTATACAATGCTGTAAAAAAGTATTTGCCCTTTTTCTGATTTTTTTTGTTGCATAATTTGTCACACTTAAAATGATTCAGATGAAACAAATTTTATTATTACACAAAGATAACCCGAGTAAATACAAAATGCAGTTTTTAAATGATGGTTTCATTTATTAAGGCTAAAAATCTGTCCAAACCTGCCTGGCTTTATGTGAAAAAGTAATTGCCCCCTAAACCTAATAACTGGTTGTGCCACCCTTGGCGGCAACAACTGCAATCAAGCATTTGCGATAACTGGCAATGATTCACATTGCTGTGGAGCAACTTTGGCCCAATCTTCTTTGCAAAATTGTTTTAATTCAGCCACATTGGAGGGTTTTCCAGCATAAATGGCCTGTGTAAGGTCATAATAAAGCATCTCAATTCGTTTTAAGTCCGGGCTTTGGCTAGGCCACTCCAAAACCTAAATTTTGCTTTGTTTGAACCATTTGGAGATGGACTTGCTTTTGTGTTTCGGATCATTGTCCTGCTGCATAACCCAAGTGCACTTAAGCTTGGAGGTCACGAACTGATGGCCGGATATTTTCCTTTAGGATTTTCTGGTAGAGCTCAGAATTTATGGTTCCATCAATTATGGTAAGTCGTCCAGGTCCTGAAGCTGCAAAGTAGCCCCAGACCATCACACTACTACCATCATGTCTGACTGTTGGTATGATGTTCTTGTTATGAAATGCTGTATTAGTTTTATGCCAGATGTAACGAGACGCACACCTTCCAAAAAGTTACATTTTTGTCTCATCAGTCCACAGAATATTTGCCTAAAAGTCTTCGGGATAATCGAGATGTTTTCTGGTAAATGTGAGATGAGCCTTTGTGTTCTTTTTGGTCAGCAGTGGCTTTGGCCTTGGAACTCTCCCATTGATGTCATTTTTGCCCAGTTCTTATTGTTGAATCATGAACACTGACCTTACCTGAGGCAAGTGAGGCCTGCAGTTCTTTAGATGTTGTTCTGGGTTCTTTTATCACCTCCTGGATGAGTCGTCATCATGCTCTTGGAGTCATTTTTGTAGGCCGGCCGTTCCTGGGAAGGTTCACCACTGTTCCAAGTTATCTTCATTTGTGGATAATGGCTCTCCCCGTGGTTCACTGGAGTTCCAAGGCCTTAGAAATGGCTTTGAAACCCTTCCTAGACCGATACATGTACATTACTTTGTTTCTAATCTGTTCTTGAATTTTTTTAGATTGTGGCATGATGTGTGGCTTTTTGTGATCTGTTAGCATGCTTCACTGTCAGACAGCTTCTATTTATGCGATTTCTTGATTTAGCAGGTCTGGCAGTAATCAGGCCTGGGTGTGGCAAGTGAAATTGTCACTTTGCCACAAAAAATTGTGGTTAATTACAGTTCATTCATTACTTTTTCACGTAGGGCCAGGTAGGTTTTTTTTTTAATCAAAACTTTTTTTATTTATAGATTGCTCATACAAAACAAAATTCTTTTCAACATTTCACATTTTGATCAGTACAATCTTGGTATACAGAATGTTCAGTTTCAGTACAAACAGAGCAATAACAGGGTACCATATAGGTAAACATTTATTTTCATATATTAACTCCCCCCCTTTCCCAAATCAAACTTGCACTATTGACTCACAGTAAATTTGTCAGATTTAACCACTTGCCGACCGCCCCATGTAGATATACGTCGGCAGAATGGCACGTACAGGCAGAACCACGTACCTGTACGTGCCATTCTTCAGGCGGTTGGGGGGTCCGATCGGACCCCCCTCCGCCGGCGGGGACGGTCGGCATCGCTTCAGGAGCGATCCGGGACGAGGGGACGGCCAGTGGTTTCTGGCCACCCCCTCGCGATCGCTCCTGGCGAATGAAAACCTTCCCCTTCCTGTCTATTGTATAGACAGGAAGGCGGAAGTGATGTCACGCTCGGTGCGCCGGTCTATGTGACCGGAACGCCGAGCAGAGAAGATGTACAGGTTAGTGCACAAACAGTACACTGACACCAGTACACATAGGCACATATTCCACCCCCCTGTCACCCCCTGATCACCCCCCAGATCACCCCCTCCCCCCCCCAGTCACAGTGTCACTAATTGCAGTGATCATTTATTTACTGATCACTGCATTTAGTGTCAGTGTGACTGTAATAACTGTCAGGGCAGTTAGTTTTAGGTCCTAGGTAGCCCCCTACCCCCCCCTAATAAAGGTTTAACCCCCTGATTGCCCCTAGTTAACCCCTTCACCCCCTTTTGCCAGTGTCACTAAGCGATCGTTTTTCTGATCGCTGCATTGTGTCGCTAGGTAACCATTTTTTTTTTATTTTAACCGCCATGTTTATATAGGTTCATAAATAGTTTTATAGGTCAGGTACCCCCATATTACAACCTAAATAAAGGTTTTAACCCCCTGATTGCCCCTAGAGTTAACCCTTTCACCAGTAATCACCGTATAACTGTCACTGGTGACGCTGGTTAGCCAGTTAGTTATTTCGTTATTTAGGTTCCCCGTCAGGTTTTTATATAGCGTCAGGTACCCCCATATATTACCTAATAAAGGTTTAACCCCCTGATTGCCCCTAGTTAACCCTTTCACCCCCTTTTGCCAGTGTCACTAAGCGATCGTTTTTCTGATCGCTGCATTAGTGTCGCTAGGTAACCAGTTTTTTTTTGTATTACTGTTACGGGTGACGCTGGTTAGTTAGCTTGTTTTTTATACTGTCAGGGCACCCGCCATTTATTACCCAATAACGGTTTAACCCCCTGATCGCCCGGCGGGTGATATCAATTAGGTTTTAGGGTCAAATAAGGTCTGCGTCGCCCCAGGTTAGTGCCAGTACCGCAAACACCCACGCGCAAAGCATACACCTCCCTTAGTGGTATAGTATCTGAACAGATCAATATCTGATCTGATCAGATCTATACTAGCGTCCCAGCAGTTTAGGGTTCCAAAAAAACGCATTGTTAGCGGGATCAGCCCAGATACCTGCTAGCACCTGCGTTTTCCCCTCCGCCCAGCCCAGCCCAGCCCACCCCAGTGCAGTATCGATCGATCACTGTCACTTACAAAACACTAAGCACACATAACTGCAGCGTTCGCAGAGTCAGGCCTGATCCCTGCGATCGCTAACATTTTTTTTGTGGTAGCGTTTTGATTCAGTCGCTAACAGTCAGGAGCTTTTTTACCTGTGAATCTCAAAAAATAAAAAAAAAAAAAATAGTTGTCGTTTTATTGTTCTCTCTCTCTCTCTATTGTTGCTCTTTTTTTACTCCATTCTATTCTGCAATGTTTTATTATGTTTTATCATGTTTTATCATGCTTGCTTTTCAGGTATGTAATTTTGTTTACTGTGTTTTAGTGTTAAGCATTTTTTTGTTTTCAGGTGCGCCATTCAGTTGCAGCGCGGATTTATTTATCTTGACAGCAACAGCGTTTGCTCCCACGATACATAAAGCCGCGACTCCAACGCTGTAGGAGGTGATTTCACCACCACAGTTAAAAAAAAGAGCATATGTGCCGAAGCATGGGGGCAGCAGGGGGGGCGGAGGAGCGATTGGCTCCTAATGCCACGTACATACGGTCGAAATTCCGACCGTGTGTACACGGCATAACTTTTGCGGGAGGATGCCCCCATGCATCGGCATATATAAATGGTGCATGTATGCCCATCATTAGAAGTGGGTGGATGAAGGGAGGTATTCTAATGGTGGGCATACCCACCAATCAATCTCTTTTTTTCGTTCAGCCAAGAGGCTGCATGAAAAAAAAAAAGATTACAATATATGTCCAGTATGTTGCTGGACTTTGAATGGTTATACCAGAATGATGCCTGCAGGTTTAGGTATCATCTTGGTATCATTCTTTTCAGCCAGTGATCGGCTTTCATGTAAAAGCAATTCTAGCGGGTAATTAGCCTCTAGACTGCTTTTACAAGCAGTGGGAGGGAATGTCCCCCCTCCCGGATATAAACCGCGCCATTGGGAAATTGGGAAAGCATTTTATCACACCAATCTTGGTGTGGTCAGATGCTTTGAGGGCAGAGGAAAGATCTAGGGTCTAATAGACCCCAATTTTTTCAAAAAAAGAGTACCTGTCACTGCCTATTGCTATCATAGGGGATATTTACATTCCCTGAGATAACAATAAAAATCATAACAAAGAAAAAAAATGGAAGGAACAGTTTAAAAATAGAATAAAAATGCTAAATAAATAAAAAAAAAAAGTAAAAAAAAAAAAAAATAAAAAAAAAGCACCCCTGCCCCCCCTTCTCTTGCGCAAAGGCGTACACAAGCGTTGGTCTGGCGTCATATGTAAACAGCAATTGCAGCATGCATGTGAGGTATCACCGCGAAGGTCAGATCGAGGGCAGTAATTTTAGCAGTAGACCTCCTCCGTGAATCTAATGTGGTATCATGTAAAGGCTTTTAAAGGCTTTTAAAAATGTATGTAGTTTGTCGCCACTGCGTGTTTGTGCGCAATTTTAAAGCATGTCGTGTTTGGTATCCATGTACTCGGCCTAAGATCATATTTTTTATTTCATCAAAAATTTGAGCAATATAGTGTGTTTTAGTGCATTAAAATAAAAAAAAGTGTATTTTTTCCACAAAAAATGCGTTTGAAAAATCGCTGCGCAAATACTGTGTGGAAAAAAAAAAAATGCAACACCCACCATTTTAATCTGTAGGGCCTTTGCTTTAACAATATATATAGTGTTTGGGGGTTCAACGTAATTTTCTTGCAAAAAAAAAATATGTTTTCATGTAAACAAAAAGTGTCAGAAAGGGCTTTGTCTACAAGTGGTTAGAAGAGTGGGTGACGTGTGACATAGGCTTCTAAATGTTGTGCATAAAATGCCAGGACAGTTCAAACCCCCCCCAAATGACCCCATTTTGGAAAGTAGACACCCCAAGCTATTTGCTGAGAGCAATGTTGAGCCCATTAAATATTTTTTTTTTTGTCCCAAGAGATTGAATAATGAAAAAAAAAAAATATATATATTTTTTTTTTTACAAAAAGTTGTCACTAAATGATATATTGCTCAAACATGTCATGGGCATATGTGGAAATACACCCCAAAATACATTCTGTTGCTTCTCCTGAGTACGGGGATACCACATGTGTGGGACTTTTTGGGAGCCTAGCTGCGTACGGAACCCCAAAAACCAAGCACCGCCTTCAGGCTTTCTAAGGGAGTAATTTTTTTATTTCACTTCTCACTGCCAATCACAGTTTCGGAGGCCATGGAATGCCCAGATGGCATAAAACCCCCCAAAATGACCCCATTTTGGAAAGTAGACACCCCAAGCTATTTGCTGAGAGGTATTGTGAGTATTTTGCAGATGTCGCTTTTTGTCACAAAGTTTTGAAAATTGAAAAAAGAAAAAAAAAAAATTTTTTTTCTTTACTTTCTTCATTTTCAAAAACAAATGAGAGCTGTAAAATACTCACCATGCCTCTCAACAAATAGCTTGGGGTGTCTACTTTCCAAAATGGGGTCATTTGGGGGGGTTTTGTGCTATTTTGGCATTTTATGGCCTTCGAAACTGTGATAGGTAGTGAGGAGTGAAATCAAAAATTTGCACCCTTAGAAATCCTGAAGGCGGTGCTTGGGTTTCGGGGCCCCGTACGCGGCTAGGCTCCCAAAAAGTCCCACACATGTGGTATCCCCATACTCAGGAGAAGCAGCAAAATGTATTTTGGGGTGCAATTCCACATATAACTATGGCATGTGTGAGCAATATATCATTTAGTGACAACTTTTTGAAGAAAAAAAAAAATTATTTTTTATTTTTGTCTTTATTCAATCACTTGGGACTAAAAAAAAAAAAAATATTCAATGGGCTCAACATGCCTCTCAGCAAATAGCTTGGGGTGTCTACTTTCCAAAATGGGGTCATTTGGGGGGTTTTGTACTTCTCTGCCATTTTAGCACCTCAAGAAATGAAATAGGCAGTCATAAATTAAAAGCGGTGTAAATTCCAGAAAATGTACTCTAGTTTGTAGACGCTATAACTTTTGCGCAAACCAATCAATATACGCTTATTGGCATTTTTTTTACTAAAGACATGTGGCTGAATACATTTTGGCCCAAATGTTTGACTAAAATTGAGTTTATTAGATTTTTCTTATAACAAAAAGTAGAAAATCTCTTTTTTTTTTTTTCAAAATTTTCGCTCTTTTTCCGTTTATATCGCAAAAAAAATAAAAATCACAGAGGCAATCAAATACCATCAAAAGAAAGCTCTATTTGTGGGAAGAAAAGGACGCAAATTTCGTTTCGTTACAAAATTGCATGACCGCACAATTACCAGTTAAAGTAGTGCAGTGCGAAATTGAAAAAAGACCTCTGGTCCTTAAGCTGACAATTGGTCCGGGGCTGAAGTGGTTAAACCTCTCTTCATCTGCTGATTATCTAGGGTCTGGTGCATATCTATCTCCATATTAAGGATATATCTCCTTTCTCTCTGTTCCCCTCTCTCCCCCGCCTCAAACTCCGCTATACATGACTACATTAGCAATCTATCCAGCACCAGCTGAGGAGGAGCTAGGCTGGGGTCCTCCAACCACGGTTACCATATAAGGTCAAATTTACCCTGTGCCTTCCTATGCTTGTATGCAAGATTTTCCCTGAGAAGTATTGAATTCACATAACTAATCCACTGTTTTACTGTTGGTACCGTAGGTGCCATCCAATATCTGGCGATTAGCTTCCTGGCCAAGTACATTAGTCTGGTAATCATGTAATACATCCCTTTCGGGTACATTTCACTGTCTATGGCCCCCAGTAGATACACCAGGGGGTTCATCGGGATTGGTACTTGTGCCAGTCTATCAATGTGTTGAGACACCTAGGGCCAGGTAGGTTTGAACAGCTTTTTTCCCTTAATAAATGGAATAATAATTAAAAAACCTGCATCTTGGATTTACTCGAGTTATCTTTGTGTAATATTAAAATTTGTTTGATGATCTGAATCATTTAAGAGTGAGAAATATGCCAAAAAATAAAAAATCAGGAAGGGGGGCAAATACTTTTTCACATCACTGTATTTATCAGTTCAAAATCTCCATGATATACAGCTCTGGCTATTTGGTTGATTTAATGCCTATGGACTAGGACTAAAATCTGAACCAAGACAGAGCTCCTCCCTAATCATGAACCATAAATTATGATTTTTATACTGTACCGTACTTTGTGTAAGCGGCAATAAGAAGGCAGCCAGTATCATTTTAGCTAAGGCACTATCACCACCTGCTGGACAGGTAAGTAATATCATTATTATTATTCTTTTATAGGCTGCCGCTTCCTTTTGTTTTCTAGTGAGAGTCACTTTAACCACTTTATGTCTGTAGAACATATAAAAATTACTAAATTTCTTAAGTCAGCTTCCTAATGCTATATAAAAGTATGCCTTATAGGTTTTTTATCCAAACAAATTTGGACGGCATCCTCATCCTTTTACAGTCTACTGGAAGAGCGTGGAGGTATGCTCTCAACTGAGCATGGCAAACAAAATCTAAAGTAGTCAAAAATTTGTATATGCTTACCAATTTTCAGGCCAGTCAAGTCACAGGGGACAGGAGGGAGCTCTTGACAAAAGCTGGCAAGGCCTAAGAGTGCTGATGTCACTCATAGGCTTACTTATGGTCCACCGGTTTTCTGCGCTCCCTCCTCTCTCCTGAAGCCGTTGCTGTCTAACATAGGGAAGCCGGATTAAGTGCCTGGACTGTACCGACCTGAAAATAGGTAAGTATATACATCTTTCTTACACAGGTTAGTCATCATAGGAGTTCAGTGCAGGGAGGGGCCATTTTTAAGAATAGATAGGTTTACCCTGGAATTCTACTTTCATTTTAGATTTTTGCGCTTATTTACTAAAAGACGCTTGGAATCTACAAACAATAAATTGTGTGAATATTCAATTATTCAGTCATGTGAAAAGAAAATTCCTGTGCACTTTGAGTACCCAATCAACTGCAGAAAAAATAAGTAAATAAGAACTGTTTTTTTACATGATTGGATAAATGAAGTGATTATTCACAAAATAAATTGTGCGATTATTCTCAACTCATTTTGTAAATCAGCCAATTAGGATATGCTTTAACTACAGTGATGTTTTTGTTGTGTATACTTTACATACTGGCAGGTTTTCACCACACTCACCTGAGATTGATTCTTCCCAATGTCTACAAATGAGTTCCTCTAAACAGCCAACCACTTCCCTCCAGACATCATCGAACAGACAGGCCAACACAGCTTCTTTCTTGCAGTACTGTGGGGAAATAGGGGGGTAACCCATCTTCAGGCTGTCCAAGGACATTACTCTGTGCCATTCAAAGCGCTCATCATCCCTAAGAAAAAAATGTTATCTTCACATTGTCTAATTCTTTATCTGCGTGCAACAGCTGAAATAGTAAAAGTAAATCTTTGACACACAATCCATCTAATGTCTGACAAGAAATGTCTATGTAGTTAAAACATTTTTTTTAAATGTTTCAGTATTTTTCTGGAGCAGCAGAAACATACTGTTGCCATATTACCTGCTGGAAAATTGCTTTTCAGTGACTATTACTCACTTGTCTCGGCTGTCAAAAGCCAAATATTCCTCCATAATGCCATCTGACATGATGACACCTACGGCATCCTCCTCATCATCTTCACCAGAGAGGGAAAAGGACATGGGGGTGCTGGGGTCACTAGTTGTGGAGAGTGGGAATCTTGTACCATAAATGCCCAGCCTGAAAAACACATAATTATAAATGAAGATACATCATACTACTAGGATAGTATATTTTGAATACTTTAGTCCATTAATGATATGCCCTGTTTCTGTAGGTATTCTCCTCCCCACCTCAATACATGCTGGACAGGAGACCTACATCATTTAGGCAGGCCATACAGCGTTCGAATCTCGGCTGGTACAGCAGGAACCTACCGAGATTCGAACCGTGTATGGGCAGGCTGAATTTACCAAGTTGATCGGTTAACTTGGGTACATCCAGCATGCCGAGTTTTACCAGCGATTATCACTAGCGGCTGCTATAGCCACTAGCAATAGTCAGTTTTCTCCCGATGCAGACAGTCTCCCATGCCATCCCCTGCCGGGAGAAGACAATGGCCCTGCAGGACAGATTCCTACATCAACACTGTGTGTTTATGAGGGAATCAAGCGATTGCAGGAAAGAAATTTGCTCCGTGTAAGGCCAAAACACATGAAACTAGGCTGGTTGGTTAGTGTCACCTTTGTGTCGGTTTGTGCGAATATAATGTCAGTTCTATCAACTTTTGTTTTTGAGTTATTAACAATTTCTTTAAGGTCACCCAGCCCCCCTACAACAGCAAAAATAAATTAAACTGGGTTGGTTGGTTAGTGCCACGTTTGTGCCGTTTTACTCTCCGTAAAAGCAGTACAAATTTAATTTTTTATAGAACAAAACAGCACAAACCTAAACACTAAAGAAACACATTGGAGTTTTTATTTGAGCCGATTGCAGGGGGGTCAGCTTCACTGAGCTTATTTATGGAGCTAGCTTTGTGTACAGGGGCACAGTCAAGCTGGAAAAGAAGGGTCTGCAGAATAATATAAAATGTCTTTGTGTGCTTTTTTTTTTTTAAGCCTCAAAATATTATTTTGCTCATGTAACGCTCACTCATTGGAATCTCTGCCATGGGTTGAACTGTAGGCTGTGGAAGAAGCAGCTTCCAAGGGCTGGCTGGAATACCATCTGTACCCATCTTCAATTGGAGCCACTGTCTGCCTTCCTTGTATTCTGAAATAGAAAACATTGATCAGAATAAGCATGGATAGAAACAAATTATCCCCATCAAAGCAATTTATTTATTGATATAGATTGACTGATTTATTGACTGGCTTATTACAATGTTGCTACTATTGTAATTCTCTTTATTTTACCCTGATTTTGCCTACTGGATACAATTAATTTACTTCTGAGAGACATAAAATAATAATTTCTACACAGCACAGGTCTCCACACACAGGAAACATATACACAAGCCTAAACATTAAAAATATGTTCTGGAAGAAAATGTCTTTGAGGCAATCTGTGAACATCCCATATGACCCCTGCCCCCAATGGTCAGCAAGCTTCTGGAGATGTGTACATCTAAAAAGGGGTCTTAAGATTCTATATCTAATGTGTCGCCTCAACTGTAGGGTTTTACTGCCCCCCAATCTCACGTGTGAACAAGCCCTTAGCGATTTCAGTCTGTGATTGGTAGGTACTTTTAGGGTTGTCAATGTTTCAGACATAGAAAGTTTCCCCTTTGACCCAAAAACTTCCTTCTGGGTTTTATGTGTTCTGTATGGGCATAACTTGGCTTTGTTGTTCTGAGCTTCTCCCTGTAGAAAAGGCCTTGTTTTACCCTACACACATCCATCGAGCAAACAACTCAGAAAGCAGATTAAAATACGTTAGACCGGAGAGATTGACTGGAATCTTAATACACGACCCGGACCCACGGTATGGTACAGAGTGGAGACCAGCCCGGTATGGTACAGAGTGGAGACCAGCCCGGTATGGTACAGAGTGGAGACCAGCCCTTTGTACTATACCTGCCCATGCGGAATATGTAAGGTGTCACTCAGTCATGCTGTGAGGTTCTAGTTATTGTCTAGAAAAGTAGTGGTCAGCATGAAAATCATAGAGGGGCACGACACCTCCAGCAGGCCGCACAATAGCAGCATATTTTTGCACCTCAATGCCAAAAATATGTTGGTCCTGCTGCATTTTTTGCAGCGCATTACAATACATACTGAAGAAATTGAGAGTACAATAATGGTGTCAGTGAGTGCAAAAATAACCCTCTAGCATTGTCAGCGAGTGCAAAATAAGCCCCAGCATTCATGTCAGTGGACACAATAATAACCCCCAGCATTGGTGTCAGTGGACGCAATAATAACCACCAACATTGGTGTCAATAGACCCAATAATAAACCCCAGCATTGGTATCAAAAGACCCAATAATAAGACCCAGAATTGGTGTCAGTGGACACAATAATAAGCCCCCAACATTGGTGTCAGTGGACGCAATTAAAAGCCTCCAACATTGGTGTCAGTGGACGCAATTAAAAGCCTCCAACATTGGTGTCAGTGAGTGCAATAACAAACCCAAACATTGGTGTCAGTCGACTCAATAATAGGCCCCCAACACCGTTGTCAGTAAATGCAATAACTCCCAACACTGGTGTCAGTGGATCCAACAATAAGCCCCAACACTAGTGTCAGTGAGCGCAATAATAAACTGCAAACACTGGTGTCAGTGGATGCAATATTAACCCCCAGCACTGGCACCAAAACTAAAAGGTTTGCTTATTCTTTCAGCCCCCACTCTTTAGGTCAGAAACCTTCCTTTCATCTTCCCTTATATCAGAAATACCCTCTTAGTTTATAGTCCCCTTCTGGATCATGAGAACCTCCTTGGATCAGAGCCCCCCCGTATATCTGGAGTGCCACTTTAGATCAGAATCTTGCCTTACAAAAGAGCCCTCTTTAAATCAGCATCCCTTCCTTAGATCAGGAGTCCCCCCTAAAGCTGGAGTCCTCCTTTAGATCAGCACCTTATATCATCAGCCGCCCTGTAGATCAGAATCTTCCCTTATATAAAGGAGTCCCCCTTTAGATCAGAAACCTCCTTAGTTCAGAGTGCCCCCTTAGATTCCTCCTTTAGGATATGTTCACATCCGTGTGTGTGATTAACGCTGGGTAAATACTCCTGTTCCCGCAGCCACAACCACATGCACAGAAAGACGCAGGAGCGATGTGCGCCACACACACTGGAAATTGCACCCACACTGGGAACGGCATTCCACTTGCGGTTCCCGTGAGAGCTGAGATTTCTGAAATGCTGCAGGGACCTTTTCCCTGCCTTTCAGGAGGCATGGCAGCCCATTTAAATGAATGGGTTGCTGTGCCCGTGCAAAACACAGCCAGTGGAGCTGCACAGATGTGAACCTAGCCTAAAATCACCCACGAGCGCACTAGGGAAACCGGGCAAGCACGCTGCCCAATGTGGACTCTCTAAAGAAGCATGACTACCACAAGCTCTCCTGCCCAGGACAGGTTATGCCACAATAGCAGCAGAACCTGGCACCCTTGGGTACATCCAATACACCGGGTTTACCTCGCTACATGGATGGCTGCCCCCTGGAGAAGCTGAACCAAAGTGGGAACATGACAGAAAAAAAAAAAAAAAAGGCGGTGGATCTGGAGCGAGGACGAAAAAAGGAACACTGGGTAAGGGACAGTGGCTCTTTTTTATTTGCTACTAAGGTGGTCCTTCTGTGGTCAAGGGGGCGGAGCTGACCGGAGGTATGCGGTCATGAGGAGACTCAGGAAAAAAAAATCACTATAAGTAGAAAGTTAGAAGCAAGTTTACTGCTACATGCCAGCTAGTAAAGATGAGCCAATGTAAAACCTGCTCCTAAATTAGTATTTAACACAGAGGTCTCCAGGTCACACATTTGTAGGTACTGTATACTGTATGAGTTACCGCTATTGTAATAAATTCACAGTAATAAGCAACCCTTATCTTCTAAGCAAGTCTACACAGGCCCCAATGATGGTACTTCCATAGAGAAGCATTTTAATAGCAGTGCCTGGCTTCTACAAACAGTATCTCACAAAAGTGAGTACACCCCTCACATTTGTGTAAATATTTTATTATATCTTCACACTGAAGAAATTACACTGTGCTACAATGTAAAGTAGTGAGTGTACAGCTTGTATAACAGTGTAAGTTTGCTGTCACCTCAAAATAACTCAACACACAGCCATCAATTTCTAAACCTCTGACAACAAAAGTGAGTACACCCCTAAGTGAAAATGTCCAAATTGGGCCCAAAGTGTCAATATTTTGTGTGGCCACCATTATTTTCCAGCACTGCCTTAATCCTCTTGGGCATGGAGTTCACCAGAGCTTCACAGGTTGCCACTGGAATCCTCTTCTATTCCTCCATGATGACATCACAGAGCTGGTGGATGTTAGTGACCTTGAGCTCCTCCACCTTCCGTTTGAGGATGCCCTACAGATGTTCAATAGGGTTTAGGTCTGGAGACATGCTTGGTCAGTCCATCACCTTTACCCTCAGCTTCTTTAGCAAGGCAGTGGTCGTCTTGGAGGTGTTTGGGGTCGTTATGTTGGAATACTGCCCTGCGGCCCAGTCTCCAAAGGGAAGGGATCATGCTCTGCTTCAGTGTGTCACAGTACATATTGGCATTCATGGTTCCCTCAATGAACTGTAGCTCCCCAGTGCTGGCAGCACTCATGCAGTTCCAGACCCTGACACTTCCACAACCATTGACTGTAGGCAAGACACACTTATCTTTGTACTCCTCACCTGGTTGCCACCACACACGATTGACACCCTCTGAACCAAAATAAGTTTATCTTGGTCTAATCAGACCACAGGACATGGTTCCAGTAATCCATGTCCTTAGTCTGCTTGTCTTCAGCAAACTGTTTGCAGGCTTTCTTGTGCATCATCTTTAGAAGAGGCTTCCTTCTGGGACAACAGCGATGCAGACCAATTTGATGAAGTGTGTGGCGTATAGTCTGAGCACTGACAGGCTGACCCCCTCACCCCTTCAACCTCTGCAGCAATGCTGGCAGCACTCATACGTCTATTTCCCAAAGCCAACCTCTGCATATGACACTGAGCATGTGCACTCAACTTCTTTGGTCGACCACGGTGAGGCCAGTTCTGAGTGGAACCTATCCTGTTAAACTGCTGTATGGTCTTGACCACCGTGCCGCAGCTCAGTTTCAGGGTCTTGGCAATCTTCTTATAGCCCAGGCCATCTTTATGTAAAGCAACAATTCTTTTTTTCAGATCCTCAGAGAGTTCTTTGCCATGAGGTGCCATGTTGAACTTCCAGTGACCAATATGAGAAAGTGAGAGCGATAACACCAAATTTAACACACCTGCTACCCATTCACACCTGAGACCTTGTAATGCTAACGAGTCACATGACACCAGGAGGGAAAATGGCTAATTGGGCCCAATTCGGACATTTTCACTTAAAAGGGGTTGTAAAGGTAAAAGTTTTTTCACCTTAATGCATTCTATGCATTAAGGTGAAAAAACATCCGACAATGCCGCCCCCCCCAGGCCCCCAGGTTACTTACCTGACCCCTCGAAAGTCCCGCGCTCGCCCCCGACGTCCTCTTCGCCACTCACCCTGGCCGTTGATTGGCTAGAGTGGATGGATTGAAAGCAGCGCAGCCATTGGCTTGCGCTGCTGTCAATCACATCCAATGACGCGGCGTGCGGGGGGGGGGGGGGGGGGCGGGCCGAGTGATACAGTGAGCGGCTAAGGCCGCCAGCTGTATCACGGGAGCACGCCCGCAAGCACTCCACACTATGCGAGGGAGCTCGCATGAAGTTGTGGAGTCGCATGGAGTTGTGGAGCCGAGACAGCCGCCGAGGGACCCCAGAAGACCAGGTGGAGGTAAGTATAGCATGTTTGTTATTTTAAAAAAAATTTTTTTCCTTTAGTGACCCTTTAAGGTATACTCACTTTTGTTGCCAGTGGTTTAGACATTAATGGCTGTGTGTTGAGTTATTTTGAGGGGACAGCAAATTTACACTGTTATACAAGCTGTACACTCACTACTTTACATGAAAAGATATAATAAAATATTTACAAAAATGTGAGGGGTGTACTCACTTTTGTGAGATACTGTATGTGCAAATACATCAAACTGAGACCTCTGCTTTTATTTATATTTCAGACAAAGGTTTTAAATTAGGCCTCTCTTGGTAACTGGCAACACAAAGTACTGGACATTTTTTATATGCATGGAAAGTCTATTTACAGTTGTGCAATGATTAAAAGAAGTGTTCTGCTACAAATGGAATTCTGGAAGACAGCCAAGTCTGCAATCACAGTGACATACCGCAGATGTGGGAAGGAGGACATCCATTGGTGGCACTCTTCCTGTAGACCCTCCACCAACGTGCTGGCCTTCTGTTCATAGAGCAATTCATCAATCTGTTTGAAAATCTTTTGCACCCGACGTGTTGCGGCCTGGTCAAACTCCTGTAAAAAGCAAAATGTATCACATGCCACAGGAGTTCCACCTAAAATGACTACATGCATGTAGGTAATTTCTACAATTACTTGGGACATCTTTATCCTTGGTTTCTAGCTCTAAGTATAGTTGCCACAGTAATAAAAAGATCCAAAGATTGATGGCAAGGCAAAGTACAAAAAAGTGCAAAAGTTAAACATGTTATAAATTGACTTTCTTTATTGTCCTTTGAGTGACACAGGATTGAAGTCTTGGACATGTGGGTTATACTGCCACCTTCAGGAGGTATAAACACTGACAAAACAAAACATGTTAAGCCAGCCCACATATAACCCCACCTCCAACCATCATGCCTCATTTTTCAGCTAATGTCCCAGGAGGTTGGATTCTTTTTTTTCTCAGCTCTGTTGTGGAAACCTCTTAACCATTTTTTTAATTAAAGTTTTTATCTTCAATCAAAATTCTTAATGCAACATGGATATATTTTTAACTTTGGTCAATTCATTAATATTTCTTTCTTCGTGCTCACAGAGTTCTCATACCTACAGCTCTCTCTTTTGGAGATTACTTTTTATGGGAACATTCCTTTTAATATTCCTCTCCCTGATGTCAAGGGTTACCAATCTGTAACCCCTGGCTTCTGCTATAATCAGTTGTTTTATTTTCTAATAAACATGGGTGCAGCGGTGAGGGCCAGACTGGCCTACCGGGAAACTGGCAAGGCCGTCTGCCCTGGGGCCGCTTTGAGGGCAGCGGCGCCCATAAAGATATGGAATGTGGGCCCGGGCCGACATGTCAACTGCGCATACGCCACCGCTCAGGAAAGCCCGTACACGCTTGGCCCTTTTCAATGATAACAAACCATGGGATCCTCACTCAAGTATGTTATGATATTTATATTAACACACACATACCTAATTTATATTTATATATATATATATATATATATATATATATATATATATATACACACACACATACATACACATACATATACACACACACACACACACGTTTCCCCCAGTGTAGTTTCTAGGCTCTCCCGTTCTTACCAGGAGCCCAGGACCACAACCGCTCTTACCAGGAGCCCAGGACCACAATCCGCCGACATCTAACCAAGCAGATATGTGCTCAGTTAGATGCTGTGAAGAGGGCAGGGGAGACATTGAGATCTATTATCCATGCCTCAATGTCCCCTGTACTGAAAAAAAAAAGAAAAAAAAAGACATAACATTTTAATAAAATGTAAAAATAAAATAAAAAAACGCATAAAAATAAATAAAAAGCTGCGCTAAAGGACCCCACTGGTGTGAGCCCTCCAAATCAAATCATTCCTCAAGTGTTTGAAAACGTGAAGATAAAGACCAGGTGTAGACTAATTAGAGGCACCACCTATTCTTAATCATAGAAAACCCAAACAATGGCACCAAACCAATGAATCTTAAAAAGGATTACATGTGACACATATCCATTTTAAATAAACCCCCATAAAGAAATCCGCGAAACCACATATATATATATATATATATATAGGTGACAGTGAAAAGGATATGTAGCAATATCTGTAAAAATGAATGTATATAATGAATACAAAAGAAATTAGATGATAAAGTTCTTAAATCTGAGAGTCAGTTAATTGATTCCACAGTCCTGAGAATAATAGCAAAATCAGGGGAATGTTCCAACTTAAGTTCCAATCCTATATTCCAAGATGAGAGATCATCAAATGGTAAAGTGAGTGAGGCTCCTTACCTCATCTGATGGACTCCCTTAAGAGCAGAGTCTACAGCGCAGGCAGAAAACAATCCTCTGCAAGGATATAGGCCCGGAACTCAGATGCCAATCTTCAGATTCCCCCGGCCGCTGCACACGGGCGGAGCGAAATTGATTGACAGCGCAGGTGACCAATCCCAGGAGTCCTGCCTCGTCTGAACACACCAGGACTTAGGGGGCTCCCCAAAAGAGCTGCAAATTCACGGGGGCCCTCCGAGATGGCACCTGCAGTTAAAAATCAGCACTCAGGCCCCTCGGCCATGAGTGGAGATGTGAGGGGAAAGAAAAAAAAAAACGAACCCCAATAGTGAAACACCGCTATGAACAGGGGGATGTTTTATTGAAAAAATATATACATAAACCCAAGATGCAATTCTTAAGGTCACAGTGTAGTACAAAGAAAAACGTATTCACATGAGTATTAAAAAATAAGCTTAACTTGTACACAAATATAAAAGAAATTCAAAAAATCATTAAAAAAAACGGTTAAATTAAAAACAAAATATACACCCGTGCATGGGAATCTAGTGGACGTGATGGTATCAACATAACCTGCCCGACATGTTTCGCAATACCTTGCACGTGCTCGAGGAAGACGCAAGGTATTGCGAAACATGTCGGGCAGGTTATGTTGATACCATCACGTCCACTAGATTCCCATGCACGGGTGTATATTTTGTTTTTAATTTAACCGTTTTTTTTTAATGATTTTTTAATTTCTTTTATATTTGTGTACAAGTTAAGCTTATTTTTTAATACTCATGTGAATAAGTTTTTCTTTGTACTACACTGTGACCTTAAGAATTGCATCTTGGGTTTATGTATATATTTTTTCAATAAAACATCCCCCTGTTCATAGCGGTGTTTCACTATTTTTTCTTTCCCCTCTCATCTCCACTCATGGCCGAGGGGCCTGAGTGCTGATTTTTAACTGCAGGTGCCATCTCGGAGGGCCCCCGTGAATTTGCAGCTCTTTTGGGGAGCCCCCTAAGTCCTGGTGTGTTCAGACGAGGCAGGACTCCTGGGATTGGTCACCTGCGCTGTCAATCAATTTCGCTCCGCCCGTGTGCAGCGGCCGGGGGAATCTGAAGATTGGCATCTGAGTTCCGGGCCTATATCCTTGCAGAGGATTGTTTTCTGCCTGCGCTGTAGACTCTGCTCTTAAGGGAGTCCATCAGATGAGGTAAGGAGCCTCACTCACTTTACCATTTGATGATCTCTCATCTTGGAATATAGGATTGGAACTTAAGTTGGAACATTCCCCTGATTTTGCTATTATTCTCAGGACTGTGGAATCAATTAACTGACTCTCAGATTTAAGAACTTTATCATCTAATTTCTTTTGTATTCATTATATACATTCATTTTTACAGATATTGCTACATATCCTTTTCACTGTCACCTATATATATATATATATGTGGTTTCGCGGATTTTTTATATGGGGTGTTTATTTAAAATGGATATGTGTCACATGTAATCCTTTTTAAGATTCATTGGTTTGGTGCCATTGTTTGGGTTTTCTATGATTAAGAATAGGTGGTGCCTCTAATTAGTCTACACCTGGTCTTTATCTTCACGTTTTCAAACACTTGAGGAATGATTTGATTTGGAGGGCTCACACCAGTGGGGTCCTTTAGCGCAGCTTTTTATTTATTTTTATGTCTTGTTGCCTGGTAGATATTGTACGGTTACTGGCTGCAGCTTTTGCCACATATTTTTTCACTCATTATTTTTTATTTCTAGCGCGGTATTAATTTAATTTTAACAAAAAAATGGGTATTATATTGTGTGTGTTTGCACTAAAACTCATGTTATTATATTTTTTCCCGAAAAATTTGCGTTTGATAAACAGTTGCGCAAATACTCTACATGGCCTCTGCTTTCAGAAAATAAATAATGTTCTGGAGGTTTAAATAATTTTATGACTATGAGTGCAAAAATGAAAAAAAAAAAAAATTGCTCTAATGCCAAACTAGTTAATATGAACAGATATAGTGTGTGTCCCACGAAAGTCAAGCAGTCGCTGTACTTACATCAAAGCCCCAAGATATAACTGAGCTGTTATCCGTGGAGAGTTCAGTACAACTTTGAAATTCTGACCATGAAAGCTCTGTATCATTTCTCTGGAATGCAGAATTTTCTGAAACATCTGAATTACTGGGGGGAAAAAAAACAAAAAACAAACTTCACTAATCATCTCATGTATACAAAATTTTGGTTAACAATCTTCTGGTTTGGTATATATAATGCATGGCTGTAACCAGAAACAATATATTTGTAGTTTGCCATATACAGTAACTGGTTGAAAGAGAAAGAAGATATGGTAAATAAAGTGTTTTCTGGGCCAATCAAGATTCTTTAGCAAATGGCGATTCACACAGTCTGCAGTTGGCTGCATGTGGTCCACCCAGTATTAGGTTGAATAATTCCATGACGATTTGCGGAGGTCAACCAAAAATTGCTTTGTTCAATCATATCTGTAGACAAGCAACAAAATAAAAAAATCTCTACTCTTATATTACACCTATTAAACATGACCAGCCTAATGATTTGAAGCTGTAGGGGGAAATCAATGAAGCTGCTGCGACACTTTTCTGGCGTTAATCCCTCTTTTTAATGCAGTGTGCTAAATTCATGAAGCATTTGCCACACGTTTAGCTCTGACAGCGACTCGTGCATTAAATCCAGGTAGATGCTAAAATGTGCCACTTTTATGCAGTATGTGTTTCCGCTTTTGTTAGCCACACTCCGTGGAATTTACAAATCCTGGCGCAGGCAAGTGTCTCTCATGCATTCTAAAAGTGGTGAAGAATGCGCCAAATTCATGTACCTGTCTAGAACTTGTACTTGAATTTGGATTATACTGGGTCACTTTTAAAATGCACGTCAGACACTGTCACAAAATATGACTGAGGCAGTTTTTCTCTCTCTTTACGGAAAAAGAGAGTTGGTCTTAATTAGCTCCGCTTTTACATTTGGTGCATTTAATGCAACACAATGCAAAAGTGGCGCATTTTAAAACTATCTGAATTTGGTGCACGAGTTGCTGTCAGAACCAAAAGTGTTGCAAATCCTTCATAAATTAGGCACAATATATTAACGAGAGGGATTAAAGGATAAATTCACCTTTTGTAACATGTTACAAATCTGCTGATCGTGGGTGCAATGCTTTCCAGGCTCCCAATAAAAAATAAAATGTACATTTTTTTATGTGCACAAATATATGAATTTATAAAAAAAAATTTAAAATGTGAAATTATCCTTTTAAGCCAGAAAAGTTGTACAGCGTCTTTTATTGAATTCCCCATGCTGTGTTTTATTATTACTAAGCAAGTGCTTCTACTTTGCTTATAGTCTAAAGGCAATCCAGCTTTTACCTTTCATGTTCAGAAGCTGCTACATATCGTTCACTGCCACGAGACGCAGGTAAACTGTCTACTCTGTCCGGAGGAGGATGATTCTCTGCAGCTTTAGCAAGTGTCTGATTTCTGAAAATATACACAAAATATATACATTATTTAATCAATAAACTACATAGCTCACATTTGTATAGGGTTGGAACACAAGAAAACAAATTATAAGTAACTCCTGTATGGTTCAACATGTACTAAATCCAGTTACTAGGCGAAGAACAAGCCTCATAAAGTAAACAAAAAACTTCCCCCGCGTTTAGAACTCCTAAAGGCATAGCTCCCAACTGTCCCTGATTTGGAGGGACTGCCCCTAATTCGGAAAACAAAGTCCCTCTGTCCCTCTTTTCTTTCTCATTTGTCCCTCATTTTGATCTGATTTATATGTATAGTATATAAAATCCACTACTTATTAATCAACTGTTTCCCAGTGCTAAACCTTTCATCCAATTTCTATGCCTACATACATTTGCTAATAGGTGTCCCTCATTCTCATCTCAGAAAGTTGGGAGGTATGCTCAAGGGCCGGGAGGTGGTTGTCACAAAGGGGTTAAAGCGGTTGTATACCCGTTTTGTTTTGTTTTTTTGTACACTACCTGCAAGACAAAGTCATAATGAGCTAGTATGACTAGCATACTAGCTCATTATGCATCACTTATCTTAAATCGGGGCCCCCGACGCCGTCCTCTTCTCCCCCTCCGGCCGCATCCATCTCTGGACAAGTATCCTTCCGGGTATCGCCGCTCCGGCCAATCACAGCGCCGCTGCGGCACTGTGATTGGCCAGAGCGGCGAGGACATCACTCCGCGCATGCGCGCGGGACACTTCAACTGCGGTGAGCCGCAGTTGTGAATGGGGATTAACCCTGTAAATGCACCGTTGTCTACGGCGCGTATGTGCCGTAGACAACGTTGTTAAACGTTCTTTTCAAATATCTCCTAAACCGTGCAGGTTTAGGAGATATTTCTTGTACCTACAGGTAAGCCTTAATCTAGGCTTACCTGTAGGTGCAAGTTGAATTTTAGGGTATACAACCACTTTAATAAACTTTATTTTATTTGTATAGTGCAAAAATGTCAGTCCTAGACACAAGGGCAGGGAGGTGGGTGGATCCAAATACCCTATTATCTCTAGCCACTCTGTGCTGCCTATGCATGTCAGCGCACAAAGCAGATGCACATCATTGTCCATTCCCATTGGGGGAGCGCAGATTCTGCAGTGGCCCTATGAGTCTATAGAGTCTGCTAGTAAAATGAGCCACTGCAGAAACGGATGTAATGTTCAGGGAAAAAAAAAGAATCATGTACTAAAAGGAAGATAGTGGGAAGAAAAAAGTAAAAGGAGACCCAAAAAATTGTAAATAAGGCTAAATGATATGCACATTTTTCAAATTATTATTACTATTATTATTCAGGATTTATATAGCGCCAACAGTTTGCCCACATGTTGTAAAGCACTACGCAAACAGTACAGTTACAATACAATTCAACACAGGAGGAATCAGAGGGCCCTGCTCGTTAGGGTTTACAATCTAGGTAGGTTTAATGACACTCCATCTATCTAATATTACCCCTTAATGCCAACCCTTTACTATCCTTAAAGTGGTTGTAAACCCACTTTTTGGACTTTTACCTATAGGTAAGCCTAGAATAAGGCTTACCTATAGGTAGTGGAAATATCTCCTAAACGTGCACCGTTTAGGAGATATTTCACTTGTAGTCTGCCGGAAATCGCTACTGCGCATGCGCAGGGAAGAAACAAACCTAAAGGGCGTTTCTTCCCTAGCATATGCCGCAGATCGCGGCTCCCGTGCGCATGCGCGGGAGTGACGTCATGCGGATCTGCAAATCACCAAGCCGGAGTCCGTGGCCCCGAAGGAAGTGGGCAAGAAGATGGACGCTGCCCACACAGGGGACGTCGCTGGATTCTTTTGCAGGTAAGTGGTACATAATGGGCTAGTATGCGATGTATACTAACCCATTATGCTTTTCATTTGCAGGCTATACAGGGAGAAGAAGAGGAAGTAAAACCCATCAGGGTTTACTTCCTCTTTAAACCACTAAAAGTCTTTATGTATCTGACACCAAAAGTATGCTAACACTCTCCTACTCCTGAGTTTTGAGTGAATGAATGAATGAATGAATGAATAACTTGTATAGCGCTACAATGCGAACTGAATCGCCTCAAGGCGCTGTATTGCCGTTTGGTTATCAAGCTTCTAGAAGAGGTAGGTCTTGAGTTTCTTCCTGAAGGCCAGATGGTTTTCTTCCATGCGAATGTCGGTTGGTAGAGCGTTCCATAGCCGTGGTCCCTGGACAGCGAATCTCCGTTCCCCCTTTGATTTGTAGCGGGATTTAGGAATAAGGAGAAGATTTTGATTAGCCGATCGAAGACTGCGATTCGGTGTGTAGTGTTTTATTTTCTCGAGAAGGTATTGCGGAGCGTTTCCATGTGTGCATTTGTGGGTGAGTAACATCCAGTCAAAACTCAGGAAAGGCACCACATGACTTCAGCATGCCCAATCATGCTGAGGTGTAGAGCAGCCGATCCTGGGAGAGCTGAAGAAGAAAGGAGGAGTGATGTGAAGCTGGTATCGATGTAGTGCATGAGATAAAGAAATGAGATGTCAGTCACAGCCGTGGGGGATGTGGCGACACAAACTTATCTGTGTGTCATTTTTTATCTTACTAAAAAAAAAAAAAAAGACTAGAGGATTGCTCAAAGCTGGATTAACTCTTTGTGGCAAGACTGGGCACAGATGACTTGACATCCTCTACTGTACCAGGTAGAAGTCTTCATTAAATAAAACATTTCAGGTTTACATCCACCTTAATCTCTAGTGGAGTTGGTTCTTTCATTACACACACATGCACAGCTCAGGGATGTGTCCACCAATCCTTTATAGGTCACAAGAAAAAAAATAAAATAAAAAAATAATGTCGACAAAGTGATAGTGATAGTACAAGAGACCAGAAGGTTCCTGGAAACAAGGTATGTGAAATAAATAGGAGAAATGTTGTTTCAGTTATAACACATTCAACTTACATGTGCAAAATCTGTGATACTGGTTTCCTTTTGTATCTGGAAATCATTCTAGTCACTTAATCACGACTCCAAGAAGCCTGCATTGTAAAGACATATACATGTTAGTTTGCGATTAGTTTATTTGCTTCTATATGTATCCTTACCTTTAACGTCAAGGAACAAATGCACTATATGTGCCCATTGACCACAGGTTGCAACTCTACTATACAATTATTTTCTACAAAGTTGGGGGAATGGTAGTCCTTGTTTCTTGTCTAATGGTGGCCAAAAAACTGAGCCATTACATAAATGACTGTATTTTCCATAGATTTACTATCTGGTTGTAAACACAATCAATGTGCAATGCATTTAAAGTGGAGCTTTAGTCAGAACATTAAGTCCTGCTAGATCACTTCAGGCTGGCCCTTTTTGCTGGTATAGCTATGTAAAATATTAAAAATAAGTTTCTATACTGTGTATAATCCAGTAATACACTGTCTCACCCTGCTCTGCACATGAGTTGCTCTCTATTTTCCAGCACTCTAGCCTGTCAGCAAATCGGTCTCTACATTTACTTCTTTTCAGGGGATCTGGGCTTCAACAAAATGGCAGCCTCAAGCAAGGAGAAACAGGAGCAATGCTGCATGCACTTTACAGCAAACACTAATTTTGGTATCACAATTATTAATGTGGAATGTATGTTTCTTGCTAAAGAACATAATTTTTACTAAGTTGTTATAGGTAACGTTCCACTAGAACAATCATATTGAATTACCTATTTCCCTACTTTATGTCTTTGTATCCTGTCTCTGACAGCTTTCTGTAGCATTTCATTCACTAAATAATGTGTGTGGCCATTTAAAGTGATGCCAAACCCTTTTTTCTTTGTTTAAATTTAATCTCAGGAAATCCAGACTTATTTAATGTGTAGACTGCTTCCTTGAAAATCCACCCTTTCAGGTTGTTTTTGTCCCCAAACTGCTGCCCCGGACCACCCCCCCTCCCGCCCCAGTGTGTGGGTGTCTTCTTTGCCATGCGGGTTGCCAAAGGAGACACCCATGTGGCACGTTCCCAGCTAGGGCTGTGTGTATCCATGGAAACACAGAGCACCTGGAAAGCCATGCCCCTGCTCCTTCCTCTCACCTCCTGACTAAGGATGAGCTCAGGCGTGTTCGCACAGCCCACGTGCAGAGCCGCCTGGAAGTTGGCACTGCGCTAATCAAAGGGAGTGAGACATTGTCCCGATGAGCGGCTGCAGAGATCGGGAAATGTCTCACTGCTTGTGATTAGCGCAGCGCAGTGCCGACTTCCTGGCGGGCTCTGCATGTGGGCAGTGCGAACACAGCGGAGCTCATCCTTACTCCTGACAGACAGCTGCAGAAGTCAATCTCTCCCCTGCCCTCACCTCCCTTCTTCGGCCAGAAAGTTTGGGGGAATGGTCGGGATCATGGAGGACAATGGTGGTGGTGACAAGGGCAGCAGGTAAGTGTTAGGCCTCATTCACATTGGATGTATGAATCTGTGCCTCATGTGATGACCATGTTTACCTGCACGGGGATGAAAAGGTGTTCAATGCATCCCTGTGTGGGCAATGCTATTGTTGTCTATTAGGACTAAGCAGCTGCATGGACAAAGCTGTCGCTCCCAATGTGACATCCATGCGGGTGCATGGCACCCAGGTAAAGTTCAGGGCTGCACATGGGTGTCAGATTGGGAGCAGCAGCTGTGTCTGTGCAGCTGCTTAGTCCCAATTGACAGCAATGGGGATGCATGGAACACCTGTTCAGGTAAGAATGGCCGTCACACAGGGCATGGATTCATACACCCTGTGTGAACAAGGCTTTAGGGGAGAGGTTGTTTAGCACAAGCACTGCTGTGAATGCATTAAAAGTAAAAATGCTGAGCTTTAAGTACTATATTAAAGTGGAGCCAAAGACTATTTTTCTCATTTTGAATAGATTAAGGGAGGGTTATAACCCCGGTCATTTTTTTTTCCTTCTGTGTCCCATTGGGGAGATTTCTCTTTACTTCCTGTCCCATAGCCAACACAAGAAGTGGGAGAAACTCCCTCCGAAGTTAGAGGATCCCTGGTTGTTTCCAGAACTAGAGGAAGATTTCCCGTCTATTCCTGTTCAGGGGACAACCTAAAATTCGATTTTCTTTTACTTTCGATGATAGCAGTAGCCAGGATCAATAGAGAAGGTGAATCTCCCTAATGGGGGAACAGACAGCAATGCAATCTGACAGGGGTTCTAATCCCTCTCCACTCCATCCAAAACTAAAAACAAAAACGTTGCCTTTAGTTCTACTCTAGGATGTCAGGGGTCACACATGAGTGAGTCCCCATACATCAGGAAAGCTGAGCAGCACACCCAGTGGGGACATCCATCCAAAGGTGATTGGGGACACAGCCAGTCATCATGTCAGCGACATCTCTGATATGGGAGAAGCCAGTGAATGGCTCAGCCCATCAGACTCCACCTATCAAAGACAGATGGTATTTGGGTGGTGTTCTCCTATCCTCTGACTCCCTGTCACCATCATCTCCCATACAATCACATCGGGCTTCACACTGCTAGCACAGAGCTGCTGCTGCTGCTGCTCTCATCCTGGAACCATTACACACAGAAAGAAATGTCCCTCTGCTCCACCCTTCACCCTCCTACATGGACTCCTCTGGCTCCGGGATAACACTCTCACCATCTTCTGCTGTCAGGCCGCCGTCAGGACGCTCCATAGTCGTCATGACAGCTGGAAACGTCACGCCTGTGCGCCGTCGCTAGTCACATGTTCCTCCAGGAGGCGCTGGGTGATGATGTCACCAAAGAAAATTTCCATGCAGTGTGTGTAGTGTGACAGCTGAGGAGGAACCAGCTAAGGTACGTGTACTGTACAGGGGGCTTCAGGTTTTATTACTGTTCTATTGATGTTTCCTTTATGACATGTTTTATTGTCTTCATCTGTATTAGATATACTTTAGTGAAAACTGAGGGGGAAACTAGCGAAGACTTGGGCAGACAGAATCTGCAGCAGCTGTGCCTGGCAGCCAATCAGCTTTTAGCTCAAGCTTGCTCAGTGCAAGAAAAACTGAAAGGGGTTGTAAAGCTTCGTGATTTTTTTTTTTTTTAATATAATATATATATATATATATATATATATATATATACTTTTGACTGTGTGTGTGTGTGTGTGTGTGTGTGTACACACACACACACACACACACACACACACACACACACACACACACACACACACACACACACCATGTTATACTTACTGCCTCTGTGCAAGGGTTTTGCACAGAGTAGCCCCAATCCTCCTCTACGGGGGTCCCCCGGCTGTGCTCCTGGCTCCTCCCAGCATCGAGTGCCCCCTCGGAGATCTGCTTTCCAAGGGGGCACTTGTGCGGGCGTGCTCCCGAGTCCTGCTGCGTCCATTGACAGAAAGCAGGACTTGGCTCCCAACTCCCTTGTCACTGGATTTGATTGATCAGCAGCGGGAGCCAATGGCCCCTGCTGCTATTAATCTTTCCAATGAGTACCCGAGACAGGTTCATTCACGTTGCTGGAAAAATCGGGTTCAGGTAAGTAAAGATTTTTCACCTTAACCACTTCAGCCCCAGAAGGATTTACCCCCTTAATGACCAGGCCTTTTACTTCTCTTTTAAATCTTAACAGGTATAAAAGACACAAATGAATGCAGCTCTTTAATCATGAATACATGCACAAAGTGTATGTACCTGAATTTCACCTGGTATCAGCCTCTTGTATAGCAAATCTGGAGTGTGAGTGGGACTAACAGCACAGGGAGCAAATCACTTTATATGCCAACAAAAAGCATGCTGATAGGAGTAGAAAGCAGTGTGGCTCATCACTGTGCTATTTCACTTTTTGCTGTACAGTAACAGGCTGGGGATGCATCTAGGGCTAGAAAGTGGGATGAAAGATGCTGGCCATCAGACTGAGGACATCTAGCAGAAGAATAAAAAGTGTTGTGAGTAAAATCTCTGGATTAAGTCGGAATATTGCAGCAAAAGCTGGTTTGGTTATTTTATCTTTTTTTATGGGCTATAGGGATGCCATGTGTAACAACTAATTCCATTAAAAAAAATATAGCAGGGACCATAGGCAGAACTCATCAAGCTAATATTATGTTTTCCCTTAGTTTTAAAATCTTATTTAGGTAAGGATAGTATAGAAATAAGTGTAATTAAGGCCCCTTTCACACTGGGGCGGTTTGCAGGCGCTATTGCGCTAAACATAGCGCCTGCAAACCGACCTGAAACAGCCGTTGCTGTGTCTTCAGTGTGAAAGCCAGAGGGCTTTCACACTGGAGCGGTGCGCTTGCAGGACGCTGAAAAATGTCCTGCAAGCCGCATCTTTGGTGTATTTACCGCTCCTAAAGCGCCCCCTCCAATTGAAAACAATGGGGCAGCGCTCCGAACCCACCCGCAAAGCGCCGCTGGAGCGGCGCTCTGCAGGCGGTATTAACCCTTTTTCGGCTGCTCGCGGGGGGTAAAATCGCCCCTCTAGTGGCCGAAATGCACCGCTAAAACGACGGTAAAGCGGCGCTAAATATAGCGCCGCTTTACCGCCAGCGCACCCACCGCCCCAGTGTGAAAATAGCCTAACACATTGTCCTTGTCCTTCATTTTTCTTTTCAGTTGTGTTACCTGGAGCACTCATTTAAACTTGCATTAAATAAGAAAACATTTAGAAGTACCAATTTTTGGAAATATGATAACATTTAGCTTTTCTTTGTTCATTGTGGAAAAAAAAATATTTCTTTATTTCAGAAATGGATAAGCAGCGAAAATTGATGGTTGTGGAAGATTTTGTAGAATATCATCTTTTTCTGGTACACGATGAAAGTACTGATGATGAGAAGCACAAACATATTCTACAGCAATATCTAGAGCAGATACTAGCCCAACTTGCTCCTCTACTGGATAGCTACATCTGGCAAAATCAACCATTTAACCTTAGGTTAAAATCAAAGAAAGGTAAGTTGTGCACCTCTATGCTATCAAGACACTTTTTTTTTTTTTTTTTAATGCATGCGCCGTAGACAGCGGCACGCAGGCGCACTGAGAAAGCCGCAGATCACGGCGATATGCTGCTGTCGGCGGCTCCCGTGCGCATGCGCGGGAGTGACGTCATCACGGCTCCGGTGAATGACAGCGCCGGAGCAGCGAGACCCGGAAGTCACTCAGGGATTGATGGCGGTGGAGGAGGACGTGGACGAGGGTCGCTTCGGGGGCTTCGTTCTCAGGTAAGTTATTCATAATGAGCTAGTATGCTATGCATACTAGATCATTATGCCTTTGCCTTGCAGGTTACATTTAAAAAAAAATATATATATATATATCTTTTATTCCTTTTTAAAGCCTATACCTTGATACCTTTTTTTTTTTTTTGGAAAAGACCACAGGCATTTCCACCTAAAACTCTTATTTTTGGGTAGTTGTTGGCCAGTTGTCAAATGATGGCTTCTATTCTGGGGGCTTCAAAAACTCTCTTCACCGGTGGTCCAAGGTCTATGGCATGGCAGGTAAGTGGTGATACCATGCTAACATCTGGATACTGCAGAATATATTCAAAGATGGGTAATCTTTCCACAAGACTGTAATACCTGATGAGAGCAGTGTTTTTTGAGCATATACACTTACTACTGTACAAGGATCTCATCATTGCTGTCTTTGAAAAACGTTTTGGTTTGTGGTTTAACATTCTGTGCCCACCTAGAAATGAAAAAATGTACATTAAGTCCTGGTTAATTTTATTGCTACTTTTTTTTTTTTTTTTTTTTTTTATTGTATTTAATAAAGTTTCCTTTTTTTTTTTTTTGTTTTGTTTAGGTAATACTCCTGCTCATATTGGAGGAAAAACGAATTTTGGTGACAACATTGAGGATGAGTGGTTCGTTGTTTATCTAATTAAAAACATTACAGAAAAGTTTCCAGAACTAGCAGCCAGGTACAGTGCTTTTTTAAAGCTTGCTGTTATTGCTTAATTCTGTAAAGCTACTCATTAAATGTTGTGACGCATATTAGAATAGACATTTTTTGGTCATAATTTGATTAGGGAAGGATGGACTCCCTTGGAGAGTCTTGGGTCATTTAATCAGTGAGAGAAGTCCCAGCTTTTATTGATGAGCTCGCAATCAATTTAGATATTAATTTCACTTCTGTCCAGTTTGGGGAAATCTCATTAAAGCCACTTTCATAGAAAAAAAAAAAAAAATAGGCTGTACTTCATATGAAAAACCATACACCCTGGCCAGACAGGCTTTGTAGCCCCAAAACAATGAAACTCTAAAGAAGATCGATAGACTGGTGGAAAGAAAAAGAAAAGTAGGATTACAAAATGCTATTAAAAATGTTATATGGTTATAACCATTGATAAAAGTATGACGTTTGAGTTTAAAGTGGTTGTAAACTTCAGACATATAATCTGAACAAAGCACATATTTCTATAGTGTTTACTAGCCTCTTTCCAAAGTACCAAGTGTCATTTCTCTCTGCTGTCTAGTTCCTCCCTTTTATCATCATGAAAACTTCTGACACCAAGTGCCAAAAAGGTGACAACATAGGGAGGTCCAGCACACAGCTTGTGAATGACAATCGCAGCTCTGTTCCTGTGTGCTGTGTGATAAGGGGGGTTGTCCCTTCCTTTCCCTCCAATCAGCTCTCAGAGGTATTGTACAGTGTGTAACTGCAGCCCTCTGCTTTTGGGATTCTGGGAAAAAAAATTTTTAATTGTTAATCAGCAAGGCATTCTTACTGGACTTGGGGCCAACATGTGGGTAGGGCTTATATCCCAAATTTGTAGTTGGAGCCTAAATTACAGAATAAACGTCATTTTAGATGTCTTTTGAAAAGAGAGAAGAAATAGCAGGCATATTGTGATGCCTGTTTTTAAACAATCATTTTGAGTAAATTGCTACTTTTGTGCTTTATATTAAAACACAGACTGTAAGATCTCATATATTTACTCTCTTTTATATAGAGTTGAAGATAATGATGGAGAATTTCTTTTAATTGAAGCAGCTGATTTCTTGCCCAAGTGGCTAAAACCAGAAAATAGCTGCAATCGGGTAAGTAATGTAATAATTGTGCAGTGGTTTCTTTACCAAACATCCTGTACAAAATGAAATAACAATTAGTAACCAGAATTTGCATTAAACATTTCTGTTCAGGTGTTCTTTTACCAGGGAAAGTTGTGTATCATCCCCCTACGGCTGAATGAAGGAGACCTGTCTGACCCATCATCCAATATGACTTTACAGCAAGCTCTGAAACTCTTTTCTGCACAACCAGGTGGTTTCCCGGCACCAGAGTCCATCACAAAGGCTATTGAAAGGCGAATTAAAGGGTATGTAATAATTTGTTATATAAGTATATATTTTAATGTTCCCTATATTCTAATACCCCTGTTCCTGAAGATGAAAAAGGCAGCTGCCAAAGAATTCTTACAGTAGGAAAAAAATCTTTCATACGTTGTCAGTGACAGCCAAATTACTTCCCTGGATCATTCACATTTAATATGTATTATGCTTGATTGTAACTGGAGACAGTGCAACAGAAAGTGTAAATATAGGCATTCTGTCTATCTTTTGCTTCATGTATTCACATTTAAAGAAAGAGTCTAAAGCTTTAATTTAACAGTTTCAAAAAGCAGTTACATTTGCGGCACGTGCCTGGAATAGAACTGTCACATTCATTGTGCTCTCAACCAAACCATCAAATGGCTGGTGTCATAATTGATCACAGATGCAGCATCATGGCAGTTGAAGATCAAACAGAGGCCATGCTTCCTTGGCTGAAAAATATAGGAGTAAGCTCTGCTTTAAATGCTGACCCCACCATTGACAGTTTGACTGCCCATGCCTGGAAGTACCCTAAGCATCCTGAGTTTTCCAGGATGATGAAATCCCTACTGCATTCATATTATAAAGACCTCCAATATTATTGTGTGCTTCCATCACTAGCTATCAGAATCGAGCAGCTTGAAAGGAGACGTTCAAACGAAAAAATGTTGAAACGAGAAAACGTTGGACTTTGTATGAGGCAGTGACCGGGTAAGGTCGGTTGCCTCCATCCCTATCTAATGAATGCAATTGGGCTACTGGGGGGTTGGGAGTTTAAATGAAGCAGGCAGGTATAAAACATTTAGATTTATTAGAAAATCAATGGTAAGTTGCATGAGGGTAATCATGAGTACACCAAGAAAAGCAATGTTTTCCATTCAATTGGATAAAATAAAACAGTAGTTGGCATAAGACATGGCATATAATAGCTCTATGCATTTCGTGGATTCATCCACTCTTCAGGAGCATGCACGTGGAAAACTAAATGCTGTAATATAGTAGTAGCAAGGATATCTGTAAGGTCTGACCCTGTCACGGAAAGGAGGTTTAGAATAAGGTAATTATAAATAATGCCTAGGATAAACCCCCCAAAACCACTTTCAAAAAAATACTTACATAATCTATCTTTAAGCAGTAACAGCAATGAGCCAACATGGGTCAGAATAACCCCTTAGGGGTATCACTGGAGGGAACTGAGGTGGTTAAGGCAGACCAGGGCTGAACAGAGATGATTTCCAAGAAAGAAAGATTCCAAAAGAAGGCATGGTCAAGAATAACCATGTGTGCTGAGAACAAAACATAAGATATAAAATAGGTTGGGAACTCATTGTGTGGTACAATATGTAATCGTGTCCTAAACTTGGTGAAGGATAGGATAATAAGATGCTAATGAGTGTAAAGGTAGGTTAAGTTATGCGGCGTACACACGAAGGGACAATCCCGCGGGATTATCCTCTGGACTGAAGTCCAGCGGATAATCCCCTCGTGTGTGGGCGCCGGCGGACTTTTTGGCGCCAAAGTTTTAAGTTTGGTTTTAAAATTATCCGCTGGACTTGGCAGTCCGGCGGACAATCCCGCCGTTAGTAGGCAAGTCCGCGGGACTTTTGAAATGAACGGACTTGCCGCTCATCGGCAAGTCCGTTCATTTAGCACGTGACTTCAGGTTACGTAGCTAGCGTAGGCAGTACATGCCGCCGCGCTAGCTCCGTGACCTGGCATGGATTTAAAGGGACTCCCCACGCCGAAAAAAACGGCGTGGGGGTTCCCCCCAAATCCATGTCAGACCCTTATCCGAGCATGCAGCCTGGCAGGCCAGGAAAGGGGTGGGGACGAACGAGCGCCCCCCCCCCCTCCTGAGCCGTACCAGGCCGCGTGCCCTCAACATGGGGGGTGCCCTGGGGAAAGGGGGGGCGTGCGGCCCCCCCACCCCAAAGCACCTTGTCCCCATGTTGATGAGGACAAGGGCCTCTTCCCGACAACCCTGGCCATTGGTTGTCGGGGTCTGCGGGAGGGGGGGCTTATCGGAATCTGGGAGCCCCCTTTTATAAGGGGGCCCCCAGATCCCGGCCCCCCCCACCCTATGTGAATGAGTATGGGGTACGATGTACCCCTACCCATTCACCTAAGGTGTAAAATGTAAAGTACAAAAAACACGCACACTTTTGAAAAAATATTTTATTGCACTGCTCCAGGGGTCTTCTTCCGTCTTGGGGGTCTTCTCGCGGGACTCCTCCGCTCTCTTCTGCTCTTTTACCTAGCTCTTTCACGAGCGGAGGAGTCCGGCTACCTTCTTCGTTGTCGTCGCCGCCGTCGTCTGGGGGTCTCGATCCACCTTCGGGGTTCTTCCGGGGGTCTCTTCTGTTCTTGCGGCGGTCGTCGTCTTCCGCGCCGCCGGCGCCTTCTTCTTCTTCTTCTTCTTCTTCTTGTCCTTCTTCTTGTTCTTCCGATGTTGACCCGATGCTCTCTCTGCCCGGAATAGCAGAGCCGCGCTGCGCTGGGACTTATATAGGGACATGGGACAGGGTCACATGCTCATGTCACATGGTGACCCCGCCCCCTTGTGTTGTCACAGTCCCGGAGGATGCTGGGACTGTGACATCGCAAGGGGGCGGGGTCACCATGTGACATGAACATGTGACCCTGTCCCCATGCCCCTATATAAGTCCAAGCGCAGCGCGGCACAGGCATTCCGGGCAGAGAGAGCATCGGGTCAACATCGGAAGAAGAAGAAGAAGAAGAAGAACAAGAAGAAGAAGGCGGCGCCGGCGGCGCGGAAGACGACGGCCGCCGCAAGAACAGAAGAGACCCCCGGAAGACCCCCGAAGGCGGATCGAGACCCCCAGACGGCGACGACGAAGAAGGTAGCCGGACTTCCCCCGCTCGGTAAAAGAGCTTGGTAAATGGCGGGGGAGTCCGGCGAGAAGACCCCCAAGACGGAAGAAGACCCCCGGAGCAGTGCAATAAACTATTTTTTCAAAAGTGTGGGTGTTTTTTTACTTTACATATTACACCTTAGGTGAATGGGTAGGGGTACATCGTACCCCATACTCATTCACATAGGGTGGGGGGCCGGCATCTGAGGGCCCCCTTATAAAAGGGGGCTCTCAGATTCCGATAAGCCCCCGCCCGCAGACCCCGACAACCAACGGCCAGGGTTGTCGGGAAGAGGCCCTTGTCCTCATCAACATGGGGACAAGGTGCTTTGGGGTGGGGGGGCCGCACGGCCCCCCTTTCCCCAGTGCACCCCCCATGTTGAGGGCACGCGGCCTGGTACGGCTCAGGAGGGGGGGGGGGCGCTCGTTCGTCCCCACCCCTTTCCTGGCCTGCCAGGCTGCGTGCTCGGATGAGGGTCTGACATGGATTTGGGGGGGAACCCCCACGCCGTTTTTTCGGCGTGGGGAGTCCCTTTAAATCCATGCCAGGTCACGGTGCTAGCGCGGCGGCATTTACTGCCTACGCTAGCTACGTAACCTGAAGTTACGTTCTAAATGAACGGACTGCTCCGTGTGTGGGCAAGTCCGTTCATTTTCAAAAGTCCCGCGGACTTTTGGCCGGCGGATTATCCGCCGGAGAAGTCCGTGCGTGTGTGGGCAAGTCCACACGCTCGGAAAGTCCAGCGAACCCAGCTGGAAAGTCCGGCGGATTGTCCGCTGGACTAAGTCCGCCGGCAAAAGTCCGCACGTGTGTACGCGGCATTAGGGTCACCATACCTTGCTCTCACTAACTTAACCTACCTTTACACTCATTAGCATCTTATTATCCTATCCTTCACCAAGTTTAGGACACGATTACATATTGTACCACACAATGAGTTCCCTACCTATTTTATATCTTATGTTTTGTTCTCAGCACACATGGTTATTCTTGACCATCCCTTCTTTTGGAATCTTTCTTTCTTGGAAATCATCTCTGTTCAGCCCTGGTCTGCCTTAACCACCTCAGTTCCCTCCAGTGATACCCCTAAGGGGTTATTCTGACCCATGTTGGCTCATTGCTGTTACTGCATAAAGATAGATTATGTAAGTATTTTTTGAGAGTGGTTTTGGGGGGTTTATCATGGGCCTTATTTATTATTATTAATTACCTTATTCTAAACCTCCTTTCCGTGACAGGTTCAGACCTTACAGATATCCTTGCTACTTCTATATATTACAGCATTCAGTTTTCCACGTGCATGCTCCTGAAGAGTGGATGAATCCACGAAATGCATAGAGCTATTATATGCCATGTCTTATGCCAACTACTGTTTTATTTTATCCAATGATCACTTGTAACTGTGATTTGTATTATTGTGGACAATTGTCATTGCTGTATATTTATCCATTGAATGGAACACATTGCTTTTCTTGGTGTACTCATGATTACCCTCATGCAACTTACCATTGATTTTCTAATAAATCTAAATGTTTTATATCTGCCTGCTTCATTTAAAGTCCCAACCCCCCCCCCCCCCCCCCCCCCCCCCCCCCCCCAGTCGCCCAATTGCAGAATCTAGCAGCTGGAAGAATCTACAGAAGCACGCTTTATTTTGTGACAGATATATATTAACAGTCAGTAATATGAGAGATTTAAAGCCCAAAACTACAGTCCAAATGTTGTTTTTTAATAGAATGGGTGAGGGGTTAAATCTTTTGTCAGAGTTTTTATTGCAGTCAGGTCATTGTTATAGAAATTTTTCAAACGGGGACAGTGGCAAAAAAAAAAAAAGCTGACAGGTTATAACCCTTTTCCAATATCCATAAATTGGAGTTGGGATTTGATACCAACAGCAAGAAGTCAGCTATATATAGTATGAATTAAGTGCTACTCAAAAAAAAAAATTGAAGTTGATACCTAATACTGCTTATAAACAGTAATTTTCAAGGTATTTCAATCAGATTTGGAGGTACAAAAAAACATACAGATCAAAGCAGCCTACTTAACAGTTTTAAGTGTAATATGGTTTTGATTAGTGCTAGGTTTAATTGATCTGTTTGTTTCTGTGAAATTGCCTTAAAATGACTTTTGTGTATGAGTAACATTAAAGCCTAAAATATTCAACACATCAAACATTTTAAGAAAGTGTCAATTTGTTTGGCTTATTGTTCATTTGTCATTGGTTGTTCAGATATCCTGAGAAAATTAAGGAATCACTCCATCAAGCTCATTGCTTTGTGCCAGCTGGGATTGCAGCAGTATTAAAGGAGCGCCCACAGCTGTTGGCAGCAGCAGTGCAAGCATTTTATCTCCGAGATCCTTTAGACCTGAAATCCTGCAGGACCTTTCGTCATTTCCTGCCTGAGACACGTGTGCTCACATCGGTATAGATTACGTACATTATTTGCAGTTTAACTGTTATTAATGTCTCTAGCCTCATGAATATTGTGATTATTAATGTGGACTTGCATATATACATACCGCAAGTAAAATATGTCTATTTCTAAAGGAGCTAATAACATGAAATGTTCACCACATGTTGGTAACAACCCATGCAATCCATACATACAAAGAAGCCAAAACAAATACGTTTTAGGAATTGTTATGTTGTTGTATTGTATGTGTAATAAAATGGAATGACACAGGAAAAAAGTATTGAACATATGAAGAAAGGGAGGTACAAAAAGGCATGGAAAGCCAAGACACCAGCTGAAATCTGGTTTCTTTGTATGTATGGATTGCATGGGTTGTTACCGTCATGTGGTGACAATTTCATGTCAATAGCACCTTTAGAAATATATTTACCTTTAAAAAATGGTGACGTGTTCAATACTTTTTTTACCCGCTGTGTATGGGATATATGTACTCACTTTTGTTGCCAGCGGTTTAGAGATTAATGGCTGTGTGTTGAGTTATTTTGAGGGTACAGCAAATTTACACTGTAAGGCCCCTTTCACACTGGGGCGGGAGCCGCGGCGACGGTAAAGCAGCGCTATATTTAACGCTGTTTTAGCCGCGGTATTCGGCCGCTCGCCGTAGTGGCACTTTGCGTCGGTATTACCGCGGTGTCCCATTGAAACCGCTCCAAAGATGCTGCTAGCAGGACTTTTTTTACCGTCCTGCTAGCGCACCGCCTGAAAAACGCCCCAGTGTGAAAGGGGCCTTATACAAGCTGTACACACACACACACACACACACACACACACACACACACACACACACACACACACACACACACACACACACACACACACACACTACTCTATAATTAAAAATGATTTTGTCTAGGATAGGGAGGAGCATTCTGGAAGTATGGTGTCAGTCTAATGCAGGGAGAGTATTTCCTATATAACAATGTTATCTATGAATGTACTATATGAGGATTGAGCAGTTAGTTTGGTTTTCGGCAGTTACAGACAAGGTTAAGAATGATGCTGGCCATTGTCTATGAAAGAAAAACTATAGAACTGTGGGTGTTCATGCTGGTTTGATCATTGACATGGAGCTGTATTTGTATTGCATGTGTATTTTATCAGACCCCCTTCCACTTGTTATCACTCACTGATTTAAGATTGTACATTTCTGGTAAATCACAAGGTAAAAGACCGAAACAGGAAACTCAGCTGTATGCAAGATGTGTACACACAGCTCCGAGCATAGAGCCCAGACACCAGGATTTACATGACTTGCATGACAACTGTCATCTCTGGGGCAGCATCATCATACGGGAAGTACATACTGACTCTGGGTGATGCCCACAAAACGATAGCTTCATCCTTCTGTTTAGAAACGTTTATGAAGGTACTGTCAGGGCATTTACTGTGACCTCTGGCACTGGTAATAAATACCTGTATCTGTTGCACTTACACATTACCTAGTATGTATGTATGCATGCAATCAAAATGACCAAATATATCTAAACCTGAGTCTGCTTTTGCGTCATTGTTTGTTTAGCTTCTTATGAAACATGGATGCACAGTAAATACCAGCACATGCCCTTTTCATATTAATGCTTTTATTTTCCTAACTTTCCTATACCTAGGTGACATTTACAAAGTGTTTGTATGCTCAGCTTGTCCAGCAGAGGTTCCAGCCTGACAAACGCAGTGGATATACTCTTCCTGCCATTTCACATCCTAAGTATAAAGCATATGAACTTGGAATGAAGCTGGTAATTTTTGATCTGTTTTCTCATGATTAATTTTATATTTTACTAAGATTTGCTACTTCTAGTGGTTACTATCTTGTTATTTCAGCATCAACTATTCATTCACACCAGCCCACATACTATAATGTGTGCATGCCGCCGGTGTGCGTTTTATAGGGGTGGTGCGAAGCATTGCACTATTTACTTTACACACCGCACTGTGGTGATATATGATCCGGTGCACAGGCTTTTTTTTTTTTTTGCACCTTAACACACACTTTTTATGGTGTAAACAGGGGGTGTAGAAAACAATTGTTTCTATGTGCCCTAACATTGAGCCGCAACACTCACTATGCATGTTTGAGTCTGGTTTCAATGAGAAACTTAGAATAATTCTTACATAATACTGATATATAAACTGCTGCTGTTCTTGCTTGGTTGGTAAGAGTGATAGCTATTCATCTCCCCCAAAGCTATGTAATGGTGTGCAGTTTTTTGCATCCTATGTACCATTTTGGGGAACAGAGATGAAGTTAGGGGGAAAGATAGCAGTGCTGACTTCACTATATTATTAAAGTGGTGGGACACCCTGAAAATGAAAACTTGAAAAAATGTTAGTAACAATTTAAAATAAAAAAACTGAAATGGCTGTTGCTAGGCAGATCGTCCTAATCTGCCTCCTCCAGCGCCGCGGTGATCTTCTCTTCTTCCGTCTTCAGGTGAATGGGGCGCGGTGTGTTATGGGAACTGTGTCCCACAACACACCGCGTTCCCCATTCACAAATAAGACTCGCGCATGCGCAGTAGGCCGCGCGCCGACTCGCGCATGCGCAGTAGGAAACGGGAAGCCGTTTCCCTTACTGAGGATGGCGGCGGGACATCTCGGCCTCCACGAACGACATCGCGGGCGCCCTGGGAGGGTAAGTGTACTTATTAAAAGTCAGCAGCGACTTTTTTTTTTTAGCTGCTGACTTTTAAGGTGAAACCCCACTTTAAGATTTAGCTTGTCATTTTCCATGTGCTGAAATGTGTAGCTTTACTGGTTTAAACATTTACACATTAAAGTGCCTACCTCCTTCAACATGCGTTTTTTTTTTTTTTTTTTTTTATGTGTTTTTGATGCTTATGTGATGCCTAAAGGATGCTTTTTAATGAAGCTTGGCAGATCCCCTGTGCATATGTTGATTTTCTATTTTGTTTTAAAGGGGCCCACTAGAACCTTGGCTTAGTAATGCCCCCACTCAGCAGATACCCAACTCCTTAGTACCCCTGTTCAGCATTGGTACCCTTTTGTTCAGCAAATCCCCAGCTTATTAGTACCCTTGTTCAGCAGATCCCCTGATCAGTAGTACCCCCTGCTCTGTTGATGCCCCACTCAGTAGTACCCCAATCTTTACTGATCCTTGACTCAGTAGTAACCCCCTGCTCTGCTGATCCTTTTTAGGTTTTAACACTACAAAATGTGAAATTCCAAGAGGTGAATACTTATGCAGAAAACTGTGTAATATGTTATTCTACCTTCTTTCATGTTTAGGCACATGGCTTTGAGATTCTGTGTTCAAAATGTACTGCATCACCTATGGAGGTCACAAAACAGCCCTGTAAAAGCCCACTGTGGACCGGATTCCTGAATTCTTTGAAAAAGAATGATTTCTTCAAGGTATATTTTAGGAGTTTGTTTTATGTATGGTGATTATTTTTATAAGACATGTATAGCTTTTTTTTTCTTTTTCTTTTTAAGGAATTAAATTTACTTGACATCTGTACATGGGACAGCCATCTTTTACTTTTTTCACTGGCTCTCCTTTATGCTTCACATATATTGGATTTATACATAAAGCCATCTATAGCCAAATGCTGTTTTTGTTTTTTGTATAGCTTGGGGATTGGATATAACCTTGGACAAGCTGTTTGTTGTTGTTGTTGTTGTTGTTTGTGTGATTTTTCTGGGGAGCTTCATTTTCTTGATTTGTCCTGGTGACCATTGCAATCAAACATTTTATGGTTGATTCTGAAACGGGAGGTAAAGGGAAATGTTGCAACAAGAACTCCCCTTACTTTGGAGAGATTTCCTTTGACTCACTGTTGTGTCTCTGGCAGTAAGTGAAGGGGAATCTCCCCGGTGGTACACTACAAAAAAACTAACTGTTGTGGTTTACCTATTTCCTGTTCCATTCAAAACCAAAAATTAAAACCATTTAGGCTACAAATCCATCCTAATAAGTGCCCTTCCTTTATTAGTGATTTTTCTACCTCCTTTCTTGTCTGTCTGACCCTGTGATTATCTCTCTTCCCCTCTATCGCGTAATCCTGTCCTGTACATAATCTTTTAGAATGTAGCCAGAAACCTATTTTGTTACAGCTACATTTTTCCCCATTTTGCTTTTCAGCCTCAAACCAACACTCCCACTGCACCTAAACACGGACTCCCCGTGGCCTTAGCTCACATCACTAGCACCCCTGACCTTTAAAGGAAGGCAGAAGACACACTGGGGTCCCTGGTCACTTATTACCTGCCACTACACATTGGCCATCTGGATGACTAACAGAGCAATTTCCACAATTACATGGTGGCAGCACTGATGGCCTGAGCAGTAACAAGCTCATTTAGAACAGCCCTAGTCTCTACTCTTGGCAAGGAACTGCTCTAACAAGCACACCGACCCTGACATCCGCTCCCAAGAAATTCACCCTGATGATCATACAGAGCAATCCCAACTCAGGACTTCTGCAACCGGGAGCCTGGAAGCATCAATGCTGGGGTGGGCATTTGAGAGAGCAGAGTTTTCTATGTATAGGTGCAAGGACAAATGTGAAAGGGAGCCAGGAGTCACATAATCCTATGACATCTCGCCCGCACCTCTGTGCTCCTTCCTCTGCCCAGCTCCAGGAGATCCAACCCCTGCACTGTGTGAGCAGGACAGATCTAAGCTGAAGGACACTGGAGCCATGGGACACTATGCTTCCCATTCTAGCCCCCCCCCCCCCCTTCATGCTTACATCACATCCCAATCCAAACTCCCCACTCTCAGCATACACATTCCTTTCTGCCTATCTCACCGTGCACACCCTTGAGCACAGCACATCCCTTCTCAATCATCACACTTCCACTTACAGCATTCCCTCCCTCCTGGTCACAGTTAGCCCATCAACTTTTATACACACAAGCACACCCCCTGCATTTGCATCTTCCCCTGAACACATCACCTCACAAATGCTGACCGACATCCTCCCCTGCTTCCTCACAAATCCCCCGCCCTTTTCCCATTCTTCACAGCACCACCTCAACCACGACTAACAGCCCATCACTCCCTGCCTACCAAACATCACCCTCCAAAACAAAAAACCCACCTAACAGCAAATCCCTCTACAGCCTGCACCTTGTCACTGACACTTTTACCCACAACACTCCCTCATCCCCAGCCACCATATTGTCCAATAATGGCAGATTTCACTCATCTGCCCCCTTCACTACCCCAGCCACCACATACTGCCCATCATTAAATGTGCCACGCTCCTCTTTCACTGTAACCACATTATCTCTACTGCATATACTACCTGTCTTAATACCCTCTGCAATTTTTACTACACATACTGCTTGCCGTCATACACTTTAGGGTTGATTTACTATATACTACCGTCTTAATACCCTCTGCAATTTATTGCAGCTACCGGACATTTGTTTGTCAATAAAAAAGCAACTATGCAAAAAGTAATATTTAATAAATTTGAATATTAGAGAAAAATCTATGAAAAGGCGATTATTGATTCTGGAGAATGATTATCAATATTAGAATATTCAATACATCAATAATTAAGTTTTATAAGGGCTATTAGTCTGGATTTAAGATAGCTACCGGGTTCAGGAATCTCCTTGGAGTTTAAAGTTTATTTCCAGGCATGGCTGTCAGTCTATCTGGGAAGATGTTTCTCTCCCAGTGTCCCTTCCCCAGGGTGGGTCCCTGAGCTCTCAGGTTCCCCTGAGCTGTCCTCTTTCACTATCTATTTAGCTTCTTAAATATACTCTCACACAATAAGATTATAAATCATGTAAGATGTTCAGCCCAAAAGGTAATGTCTCTGTTTCATTGGCCTAACTGTTGTAAATGTAATTGCGCCTTCAACCACCTGGGGTCTCACATGTGTTTTGGGGGCGGCTCTGTAAAGTAATATATTTTATTTTTATACTGTATATTTTTACTTTAGTGGAAAATAACTATTTCTTTAATATTTGGGAATTCTACTAACCCCCATACTATCAATACGCTTAGCATAATTATTGATCAATCACTTTGCATAAAAATGGTGGTATAGTATATGCAGATCATTGTATATCTGTAAACATTTGGTACATTTTAAAGGACACAAGTTAATGTGTATATATATATATATATATATATATATATATATATATATATATATTTATATATATATATATATATTAATCAACATCACATAAATTTTTTCTATCTGGATACCTGTATAATTTGGGTATCCAATCAATATTCGTTTATCTAGCATAGTTAAATTCTAATATTTCATAGCTAATATCATGTATATATCCTTAATAACTAATTTGTTCCTAAAACAATTCTATTAATAATCACCCCTATATTTATTATGTTTTCTTTAATAACCGATTTCATCAACTCATCGGATACTGATACAGATATCATATATACTATGAATTGATGGTAACGTCATGTTTTGAGATGAACTTTAGACATTCGGGGTGAACAATCTCATGTTTATTTCTATTATTTGTCTGTTGAAAAAACCTCACTTGGTATCCTAGTCATTGTCTTTATGAGAAGTGAGGATCCTTAGCTCCTTAGCTTTATTTATCTCTCACTTTCTGAGCCCACATTGAGACAATCAATTTTTTTGCTCAACCTTCCCTTGAACAAGGAACTTGTAGTTGTATTTACTATCACACATATAGGAACTCATCTCTTTTGTTTGTCGAAATTGTCTCATTGTCCTACAGTTTCTGTCTAAATACAGGCTTGTAAAACTTTATATATTTGAGACTTGTAAAATGGGCAACCAGTTTCATTCTGCCTTTTTAAGGGCAAAATGTTCATTTCTATTTTTTTTTTGTTAGGCCACATTGAATCTCCCATTCTCTGCCAGCGTATATTAGATTTTTTTCTTCATAAATTTTTCACAACAAAGCCCCCCTTGAAGTTGTCGGTTGCGGAAGTCATCTGACAGACTTTCCCAATGCCACTTGTTGAAGAAATATGGCTTCGTTTGGGCCTTGTAAGTGTATTGTGGATATATTTAAAAGGTTTAGACACCTGCAGATGGGTGTAATTCTGCGGAAAAAAAAACGGGTTTGTGATCGATGTGTGCATCTCAGGGCCGTCTTCCGTTCTTTGGCGGGAAATGGATCCCTCTGCAATTTGATGTCCCTGGATTCCACATACGGTTCCTTCTCTGGATGTTTCATACATGTTGGACTCTCGGTTCTGTTGACATGGACATATTAGGGTTGATTTACTAAAGGTATACTACCTGTCTTAATACCCTCTGCAATTTTTACTACACATACTGCTTGCCGTCGTACACTTTAGGGTTGATTTACTAAAGGTGCATCCACTGTGCACTACAAGTACACCGCAAGTGCACTTGGAATGGCAGTCGCTGTAGATCTGAGGCAGACATGCAAGGAAAAAAAAACAGCATTTTTGATTGGATGATAGATATCAGCAGAGCTTCCCCTAATTTCAGATATTCCCCTCAGATCTAGTGCAACTGCACTTCCAAGTGCACTTGTAGTGCACAGTATATTTTGTATTGTGTAAATCAACCCCTTTGTGCTACTCTACTGCCTAAAGTCATACCCTTCGCACTACTCTTACACATACGGCCCACACTGTTACTTTCATGCATGCCTACACTGCTCACTGCCATACTCTCTACACTACTGTCCTACATATACTGCCTGCTGTCATATTCTCCTCCCCAATTCCCTCTATCAAACCTTCACATTCCTCTCCTGTGCATACTACCCAATGGCATACCATCCTGTACTCCTTTTTAAGTATGGCCACCATCATACCCACCACACTCCTATTCTGCGCACACTACCCAGTGCCATACATACTGCCTCCTCTAATAGCCGCTGTACTCCTCATGTACAAACTCCCCTCAGTCACTCAATTCCTACACGTGCTGCCCTCCATCATACCTTTTGTACCCCTCTTCTGCACATACTGCCCTCCATCATACCAAGGGCACTTCTCTCCTGCAGTTGCTGCCCAATTTCAAACCATCCTTTACTACTCTTTCACTCCTTTCCTGCACCTCTTAATATACCCAACCCTGTCCATTTGGAACAGGGACACTTTTGCTGGTATGCTTTAACAAAATAAAAATCGTGAAGAACCAGTGTGTTAAAATGTAAAATGCACATACAAGATAACTTTAGGGTTAACACTACAATAGTAACTCCTAATATATGATCGTGCTACTTTACATAAAATATTTGTCATCTGTTATTTTATGTTTTTTATATGTCGTTGGTCATATGCTAGTATTGTATGGTTATGTGTTTAAAACAGAAGTTGTAAGATTTGACAGTGTATTCCCATCGAGACTTTTAATAGAAAACTTTGGTGGTTATACTTGATGTTCGCTGTCTCTGTAAATTTAGGGTGAAATGGAGGGGTCTGCAAGATATTGTAAACTCCTGAAGAAAGCCGAAATGTATTTCCAGCAATCACTATTTAAACCTAGCAGGTAATTTGTTCCATCTATCTATCTTCATTCACAGATTTAAGACTTTATAATTATAATTTTTTTTTTTTTTTTTTGATGGGCCTTTTATATACCGTATTTATCGGCGTATAACACGCACTTTTTCCCCCTTAAAATCGGGGGAAAGTCGTGGGTGCGTGTTATACGCCGATACCCCCCCAAAAAAATGACAAAAATCGGTTGCGAAACAGCAGGGAGGCGGGACTCCGAGCGGAGCCGAACAGTCGGCTCGGTTTTTTTCGGCCGCGCATGCGCGGTTTGTCTCGCGGCGGGAAATTTAAACGCTGGCAAACTGCAAATGACACTAGCAAGCTACAAATGACGCTGGGCAAGCTACAAATGACGCTGGGCAGGTTGCAAATGACGCTGGGAAAGGCTGCAAATGACGCTGGGCAAGCTGCAAATGACGCTTAAATGTAAGTTTTTTTTTTTTTTTTTTTTTTTTCCCCTAAACTTCTCTCCTAAAACTTTTTTTTTTCCTTTAAAATTCCCTCCTAAACTTGGGGTGCGTGTTATACGCCGGTGCGTGTTATACGCCGATAAATACGGTACATATTTATACCTCTAAAAATAAGATAGACAGAGAACTATCAGTAGGACTGGTACCTAATTTTTGATCAGTTCCTACAAACACACATACAACAGGTGTACATGTACTCTTCTGAAATGTAATTGTTTGCTGGAGCATTGATATGTCCTACTACCCCTACTCTAATATTATTCACTCTACTTAGTTTGGTTTACAATTCAAAACAAGTAATGCTTCTATTGACAGACCTTCTCCATCAGAGGCTGCTGCAAAATAAGCCATGCACTGGAGACTGTATATGTTAAGCTTATTAAGCTATGCAGAGAAGATAAGGTTTACATCTGCATTACAGATCCTTATGGTTTAGCAAGCATAAACACACAAACATTTCTATTGGTCAGCATGTCAGTCCATCATAGCGATGGTCCAACAAGAATGTGCGGGGGGCAAGACTTAAACTGCAATCTCGGGCACTAAATAGAAGTGAACACACGATTTAAACACAAGATTTTACGTATGTAGTGTATTGTGTGTAAATAATTTGGGATGGTGTAAATCTTAATTCAGTAAGTACTTCTCAATCTCTTAGTTCAGTAATGTTTAGCACCGGTGAAGAAATCCTGAGATTGCTTAATATACTACCTGTGAACATGGAAGAGATGAAGAAAGAGGAGGCCAGTCTTCCACCAGATGAAGGTACATTGCCATGCCTTTTTAATGTTTTGTTTTTGATTTGTTGAGTCTCACCTCTGTGTTCCCCCACTATTGTGGTAACTATAGCATTGTTGGCTAGGCATATTAAATAATTGGGTAAATATTGCGGCACATACATTACTACATGGTTTTTGCTTCTTGATTACCACAGCCTCCTGGGAGAACTGGGTGCTCAAAATACAGCTCACAATGGACTGGAGCTCTTTTTTTCATGGGATTTCGAGCTCACAGCTCTGCAGGAAGGTGACGGTGACGTCCCCTGTGCCTCCCACAAGTGTAGCAGGCCAACTGTCGATTAAACTGAACTTTTAACCATTATCTATTCACTGTTCGTGTACAGATGTGCATTTAGTCATATTTATACTTATTCTGCATCTTTGGACTATAATATGCTCATTTTGTTCAAGATGACAGCTGGTTGGACATTTCACCAGAACAGTTGGAACAGATCTTACAGGATGCTGCAGGTTCGACGGAAACTGTGAACCCACCAACCTCTGACAGTGCCCACAATTACAACTTGGCTGAAGTAACCGATAGCATGAAGGCTTTTATTTCAAAGGTGTCTTCACATGAAGGAGCAGAGATGCCCTGGTAAGTGTGTAATTATATATTGTGTTTTTGCCTTCTTGGATATCAGCACCTGGTGTCCTGATAATTCCCATAGTCTCAGACTTTTAACTGCAAACGGGGATGGAATGATCTATAAGATAATCTCAAGCAGAGTACTCCTACAAAGTGCTTCAGTCAAAAACCAATATACATTTGTACAGAGTGCACTGAGGGATCTCCTTGATTTATATAATGAAGGAAGAATTTCTGAGCCAAAGAAATATAACCTACCTTTGGGTTACTCTGTTTCAGTGACTGATACCTTTTCATTGCATTGTCTTAAAAAATAATACAGATTCCTTAAAGAAAAGGTTTAACGTTTATTTATCACATTGCACTACAAATTGTAATTTTGTTATTCTTGGAGGCTGTGCATTTTATATTATGATGATCGCTATGCTTGCTCCTTGCTAATCCAGGTTTCCTTCTGAAGCACCAATCACATTTGATGTTGACTCATTTACAAGCGCCTTGGAAAAAATACTTGGTGAGTATTTTACTTGCTGTTGCATTGTGTTACCTTTTTTGTTTGGCAGATTTAAAGTAATCCTTTTAACATTCACGTTTCACTTGCATTGCCAAACCACAAGACAATCTAATGCTTCTGGGCTTCAGCGTGTGACTTGAGGCCAAACTCCAGCATAAAATTCTTTCTTGTCTTTATTGTTAGTTTAGTTAGCTTTGATTAGACTTGGGGGGGAAAAAGAAACGTTCTGTTGATCTTTTATTGCTGTCGGTGACCCCTTACCCCTGACAGGGGTATATGCCCTAATTGTGGAAAGAAAAAAAAAAAGTTGGGCTTCAACATCTAGGTGAGTTTTTCATTAGAGAATCCCTGGTACAGTCCCACAATTTGTTCAAATTTGATCTGATGCTCAATGGTACACTGTAGTGCCGCAAGAATTTTGAACTTTTATCCGAAGATGTCTGCATCATAACTTGCTGGCAGCTTCTAATTTGGATAAGTGCAAGGGGGTTATTTGGACCATATTTTCATCATTTATGTTCAGTTTGACTTGGTTAGGTTTATAATTGTTTCACTTTTAAGCCAGCAACATTTCCATGTATAGATTTTAAAAGCTACATATTCCAAATAACGATACATTTTTAGAGTCTGTTACTCTTCCTCCAAATATAATAAATTCAGTTGGTAGTTTTGATTTTAATTTTATATTTGACTTGTTTTCCTGAATCTTTTCATACAGGTCCAAGTCCAGAAGAGCTGGATTCTGATGATCTAGAGTCTGAGGAGGATTTTGACCTGCTAGATAGTGATGAGGATGAGGATGTGGATGGCAATGAAGAGTCACCCCTGGGTGCAGACACTCTAAAAAGCTTGCATTCCTATATGGATGTATTGGACAGAGAACTGGCACACACCAACATTGGCAAAAGTTTTGCCAAGAAGAAAAATGAGGTGAGATTGTTGCATTGATTAGTAACAAGGAACATAGTTACATGTTTTTGTGTTCCATTTATAAGGGAACACAGGCATAATGATAAAGCTTGTTATGTATCTGGTTCTAACCCAGTAACCCATCAGATGGAAATATGGGAGCTGCTACTGCTGCTGTTTTTTTTTTTTACTTTGAAGGTTCAGACTGCATGTCCTAATCCTTGTTTCTTCCCAACTTTGAGTCACTGACTGGAATAAGCACATTCATTTTAGGTGCTGGACACTGGATTTACACATCTTGGTTTAGATCAGTAAAAAGGATTACAGCTCTGGAGTCTACTCACTTCAAACACAAGTCAGCAATACCAGCTCCTATCCTGATAGGAGCATACACTTCTTTCTTTATTACTAAGATTATAATTATAATTTTTATTTTATTTTGTAAAGGTCATACCCCTTGCTGACGCAAATGGTCAGCATTAGGAAGCCAGTACTTACCGTATATACTCGAGTATAAGCCAAGTTTTTCAGCACGTTTTTTTTTTTGTGCTGAAAATGCCCCCCTCGGCTTATACTGGAGTCAAGCACTTTTCTGCAGCAGAGAATGACATTTTCCAATCTCTATCTCGGGGCCACTTGGTGCTTGGTGCTAGGAACCCAGTGGAACTAGCACTACGACATATCCAATGATGGGGTTCCTAGCACCAAGTGGCCCGAGATACAAGGCCCAAGTCGGTCAACTGTGTCCATCTGCAGCAATGTCATTTCGGGACCATTTGAGTCCAGAGACCCCAATTGGCTGCAGTTATGGGGTATTTAGGAACCCTTAACTACCAAGTTTGGGGGACCTATGGCTGCAAATGGGCACAGTGAGGCAGCAAATGGGCATTGTTGTCCCTTTTTTCCACTTACAGTAGCTCTCCCACCTGTGCAATTTTTGTATTTTTGCTTTTGGCTTATTATTTGGCCATCATTTTGCAATTAATTAAGCTGGCTATACACGGATCAAAATTTTTGCGTGTTTTTCCCGAACAATCAGTACCATTGGCTATAGCTGCCAACACTGATCATTGTATGTGTGAATGGAAGAATCAAATTATTTTCTCTAGTTCAATGTATGGGCTGCCTTAAAAGAGAACTTTTTTGTAAATTTATACTTGCCTAGGTGAATGCAGCATCGGTCCCCTGCCAGCTCTAACACTGAGAACCAAGTGATTCAACACTGCAGATTGCTCAGTTCTCACAATTTCTGGAGCAGAGAGATTGTGATCGTCAGTCACCTCTCTCTGTTCTACCCCCTCCTCGCTCACTGGAGCGCTGGGCTGCAAGTTTTTTATCTCAGTGCGTTCAGATATAAAAAAAAACTTCTGTGTGCAGCAGCCCCCCTAATACTCACCTGAGCCCCATCTCAATCCAGCAATGTTACACAAGAGCCTTGGCTGTCCAGGCTCTTCCTCCTCATTGGCTGAGACAGCAGCAGGCACCATTGGCTCCCGCTGCTGTCAATCAAAGCCAGTAAGCCAATGAGGATAGAGGGGGGTGAGGCTAAACCGCTGCTCTGTGTCTGAATGGACACACAGAGCAGTGGCTCAGCTCGGGTCCCCCCATAGCAAGCTGCTTGTTGTGGGGGCGCTCGGCAGGAGGGAGGGGCCAGGAGCACGGGCGAGGGACCCGAGAAGAGGAGGATCTGGGCTGCTCTGTGCAGAATCACTGCACAGAGCAGGTAATTATAACATGTTTGTTATTTTGAAACAAACAAAAAAAAAGACTTTAATATCTCTCTAAAGTGAAGTTCCACCCACTTTTGAAAGGTGGTCTTAAACTAAAGACCACCCCTCGTTTTTGAATATTTATTTTTTTCTTTTAATGTTCATGTCAGGTGCCTCCCCTGAGTGCACGTCCCTGACTTTCGTTCTAGCCAAGCCATGGCGCAGGACGTCATGTCCTCTTGTGTGTTGAGCACCCCCCCGCTGTCTTCTGGGACCTGTTTTTTTTATTGGAGTATGGGAGGTTTTTAACCCTTGTCCAGTTGGGGAAATGTCCCTTCCCTTTATTGTCACCAGGGTTCTCCAGAACTAGTGTCCCCATTGAAAAACGTCCCCTCTATTCCTGTTTTGGTGACAGCCCAAAATTTGTGATTTGCTTTCACTTTTGGCGATAATGATAAACAGGACTAATGGAGAGGGTGAATTTCCCTAACTGGGGCACAGGCAGCAATAAAATCCTGACAGGTGTTCTATTAGCTCTAAACTCTATCCAAAACAAACAAAAAAAAATTGCTTTTAGTTATACTTTTAATAGGAGCAGACTAGAAATAATTGAAATACAATGTGGAAATGAACTTATATTTTTTATTTCAAATTTTGACCAGATACCCTTTCAAATGGTTCTAAAAGGCAGAAGAAAAACTTTCTGCCTCCCCTTATACTTACCTGAGCTTGATCTCAATCCAGCGATGTGCATGAGAGCAGCGGCTCTCCCGGGTCCCTCTCTCATTGGCTCACACAGCAGCAGGGGAGGTTATAGTTATATTTTTGATCTTGGTGATCAGGAAGCTTGTGTTTTCAAGCATTTACTACTTTGAATGCTGTGACATCTATTCACTATACCCAGTGAGTAGGCACTGCTTTGTCAGAATTCAAAGAGCCTGCCTTCTGAACTAAAGAGGTGCTGAGAGGAGGCAGAGTCAGCGCAGGAATAACTGCTTGCAGGTAGCATTGTACCCTGGAATATGTAGTCTTTAGAAATTGAAAGTAAATGGCAAAGGAAGAAATCTGCTGTTTGTGTGGAAAGTGATGGCCAGCAGACAGGCATGACAGGAAATTTTTCAAGTAAGCTTATATTTGATAAATATAATATATATATATATATATATTGTTTGTATTGCTATTACAGTGATGATGTTATAAAATGAAAGTGTATGTGACCGTAGAACTTTTTAGCTAATGTCATATGCAGATTAAAGGTCATCCCCTTAAATGAACCAAGGTAATTGCAGCATAGAAACAATGATTTTGGTACACCCTAGTTTTTATTGACACGCTTTTCTAAGTGTCAATTTAAAGTAGTTCTAAAGCCTCTATTTTATTTATTTGTTTTCTTGTAAATAATAAAAATCTCATACTTGCCTACTCTGTGCAATAGCTTTGCACAGAGTAGCCCAATCTTCCTCTTCTCAGGTGCCCTGCCGGCACTTCTGGCACCTGTAAGCTCACTCCCAAGCCACCCTGTGTGTCTATGGGACACACAGAGCATGCCTCAGTCCCGCTCCCTCCTCGCTGGCTGTGATGGACAGCAGCGGAAGGCAATAGCTCCCATTGCTGTGCCTCAGCCAATGAGGAGAGAGAATCCCTGGAGAGTCTCCGCTCTCGTGCACATCGCTGGATTGGGATTGGGCTGATAAGTATTAGGGGAGCTGCTCAATGTTTTTTACCTTCAGGCATAGAATGCCTGAAGGTAAAATATCTCCAGCCTTTAGAACCACCTCAAACAGCTGCAGGCCCTTCTTTGATATACAGCAGTATGCAGCTGGAATTGGCTAATAATTGTGGCCATGGTGAAGGGCAATACCACACATGCCCTAGGTATTTAAATGTCGTTTTTTTGGGGGGGGTTTATGCAGTATGTTCTAAATTCACAACTAGTTGGCAAAACTATAGCAAGACGCATGATAAAGGAGTTGGTAGCAGCAGCCAAAAGCAGTAGTCAAACATTGCAAAATTGGCAATACAGTTAGTAACTTTATTGACCAATACCATATACCTTTATGCACAGATACATGTCAATGTTATTTTATGGCTTTTGGAGAATATAGGCTCCTCTCCAATCACAAATTTTTGTCTCTGTACAGCATTCAGCATCACATCCAAAGGAGGGGGATGACGATAGCTCTGAAGAAGAGGTATGCCCAGAAGAGTCGGGGTTGGCTCCTGTAGATGTGGACTTGAATCTAGTGACCAATATCCTTGAATCCTACAGTTCCCAGTCTGGACTGGCTGGGCCAGCTTCCAATTTATTACAGAGTATGGGAGTACACCTGCCTGACAACACCGACCAGGAGACATTTAATAATGCTTCTAAGCACTGAACACATAGGTACCTATTTATTCAGACTTCTTCACATATACTGTGTCACTCAAAAGCCATCTGTGGCAACTGATGCGTCTACCACATATAAATACCATGGACGATTTTATATATTGATCAGTGAAGTCTATTTTTGAGGCAGAAGGAAGTAGTCGGTCGTTAAATTTTGACTCGCATGGAGTGCTTTGAGAATAAAAATGTCCTAAATGTTAAAAAAAAAAAAATTCCACATGCTTAAAACACTCCTTAGATTTACACAGTTTAGCCACAAAGTACAACCATATGGATGACACCACCTACAGTTGAGGAATACAATGGTGTGCTCTCACTGCTGACAGGGCAGTGAAACAGCGGATACAGATCAATGAGGTCATTGCTCTGCTTTCTTCTCCTATCATCATGTCCTTATACTGTACCCGATTGGCTCCTGGTCCTGCCTGTCGCTCTCCCTGTCAAGGTGCTGCTGCATACATTTCAAGAGGCTAATATCAAGTCAAATTCAGATGTTTACTTTAGATGGGTTTAACTCTTTTTATTTTAGAATATTTTGCTGCATTAGTTGTGTATATTTTGCATATGCCTAGAATTCAGCTTTAATAAGCTCTCACATTAGGTCAAGTAATGGTGTTAGCTGTTATTAGCACATTTTAAAGACCTAGGGATGTCACACACAGCAATTTGTTTAGGGCTTGTGAAGTTGGGCAAATGCAGCCTGGTTTTTGGTGCATTCATCTTGCAATTAAAATCAGTTTCAGATGCTTCTGAGTTTCTTTAGCGGTTCTCCAAACCTCCTGTTGACTTGCATGGGAATGAAAGTAGTTTCAATGCAGCTCTTAATGTGTCCTAGAGTGTGGCTCACAAATTATATATTGTTCCCATTCTCCTAGCTGTACCATCATACAGAATGTTACTGGTCATGTTTAGAAAGCCAGCATCTCCTATGGACATGTACTTGGCACCCACTAATCCACCTCATGACTGATATAGAAGCACACTTAATCCAGTCTGGCTAGAAATCAATCACAGTTTTAGGTAGGGGCCAAGGGAATCGCACCATGCAGCTAGCTAGATAACTGTTGTAACTGCCAGCCAAGATAGCATAATATCATATTACCAAAGCACGTGCCAAAATGTGTGGTGAGTGCACAAATTAGGGCTGGAAAATCTCAGCAAATTAAAAAAAAAAAATCTGTTTTGAATAGTTCCTTTTAGAGGGTTTAACTTGTGATAAACTGAGCATCCCCAAGAAATGCATATTTATATTATATGAAAAAACTGTTTGGGTGGTCTATGACAACCATTCAGAACCTGGTCTGTGCTGACACCATGACCCCTGGAACCTGATTTATATGGGTTACACAGATATCAGACATGATAGAGGACATCCTTTTAGGGCTTTTACATGATTCCTGGTTCTCTCTACCCTTGTATGAAGACAACACAATGTCATACTTTATATGTGAACACTTTTCTGTTTCTTCATTTTTTTGAAAAGTATTAAAAAAAAAAAAAAAAAAAAATCTATTTCCATGTCAAAAGTAATGCTACTTGCTTGTTTTCCAATATTTTATAGTAAACTAAATAAAATCTATAACTTAAACAATAAAAGTACATGCTTGCATTGTCTTCTGCTCACCATAGTCTAAATATAAAGTTTAAAAGTGTTTTCAAGTCGTTGTCTGCCTGACTCTTCACATTACTATGAAACTTTATTCAATATCCTCTCTATGCAGATCAAAAGACGTAGGGCCTATTTGAATTGGCATTTGTTTGCTTCAGGCAGGTTTGGCATTGCTATACTAGTCAATTGGGCTACGAAACTCACTTAAAGCAAATCAACTGCAGATAATTTATCTGTCAGTGAATTCTGAATGATCTCCAATGCTTATCAAATTGACACCATCGACGCATACCCTTATTGAAGTGTCTGGCATCATTTTCAGCATTACTCCTATAACAGCCAATAGGATCTAGGCTTTCACTCTGCAACTGTCACTTTCCTATGCAGCTTTCAATTTGGTTACTAACGGTGCCAAGGATAATCTTTACAGTCAATTAAGCTTTTGCACATCATTATCTGTACCTGTGATTTAATCAAACCTAACCTGTGTACGCAATGCTTGCTAGCCATACACAGATTAAATTGCAATTGGCTGAAACTCGAGACATTGATGGCCCTGCCAGCACCACCCGACTCAACAAAAATGTACTTAAATTTAAAAAAATTATCAGCCAAACAGTAACTGCATCCTACTAGACAACTGTTCAGCTATTTAGGCAGCTGTGAGCGTTATGGCTGCTTTAATACCATAGCTGGCAGTGGAAATTCCTCCATCCACATTGTTTAGCATGGATAGGGGAATCAAGTTATTCTGAAAGTTATTAGCGAAATCTAAACATAAATGGTCTTAGGTGATATACAAGGTAATCAATGCGGTCACTAATTACATCTGATTAACCAAAAGCCACTGCAAGCCTGAAAAAATAATGGGCTTGACAGTTACCACATCAGAATCTGTGTGCATCATTTTATAAAATAAAATAACATCAATGTTTTAGTAATATTGCATTTATTTAAATTGGTAAAATTTTTGTTCAGTCCATGTTATAACCGGTTTCTTTATTACATCATTGTCCCATGAAACTTCAGGATTAAACATCTATAAAAGGAAAACCAATTCTATTCATTTGTCCATAGCACCAAAATGTACTTGTAAACAGAATGGTATAAGATCAATCCACTCATAGGTGACATTTCAGTTTTTGGTAGTTGCTGTAGAGTTAGATCACCTAACAGGTCCTTACATCTATCAATGGTGAGATCAGTGATTGGACAGATCTGCATACTTGGAGAAGCCATTACAGGAGGATCCCAGACTCCTTGTTGCACTTTTCATTTGATACACAAAAGAGTTCTAAAAGAGAAGCGAACAGCCCCACAACGCCCAAGAAGAATAGAGACGGGCAAGGTCACCCCAAATGATAGCCAAAGGAGGGGAAAGTCTTGATGTGACATACCAAGATACCTGCAATAATTTTAACCTAATTTTGTAATCTGTTGATATAGCTAATGCTGTGTCTATATGTTTAGATCTTGTATTATTAAACTTTATATATTGTACATACATATTTTTGCATACGCATTTTTTGGAGTCATTGCCCTTTAAAGTCCAGCCAGAGGGTATTCTATGTAAATCAAGTGTAGGCTGTTACAATAAGTGCACAGAGGTAACCATTTGTCTTCAGTTCCTTGTTGCAGAGACTGATGGAAGGCAACATTCTTATTATAAAAGTGTGAAAAAAAAAAAGAAAGCTATCTAAATGTTGTTATATACTAATTAAACAAGTTTCATCCTGCAAATGCAGTATAAAATAGAATTAAGAAGTTATTATAATTAGTTTAAAAATGTATAAAAGAAATTGTCTCAAGTCAGAAGGCAGTTTTAATACTGGCAGACCAACAAAAATACCCTTTCTGTCTGAAATAAACCAACTTTGGTTATTAGATAGATATGGCTGGTATTAGAATACCAGATGCTGCTATTGCTATAATTTTATATATAGGGTGATGTTTAAATATCTGTATTTCCCAAAGTTGTCAATCGGGTATAAGATAACTCATTATAAAAATAACAATCAATGTGCGTGGACACATATGTACTAGGCTAGGAGAGATACAATTGTGCTTATGGAGTCTATCTTTTATCTGTACTGTATGTCATTCCTCGACCATCGTTTGATATTGGCATCGTTGCACTGACAGAGCTGGCACTTTAATAGTATAAGTGGAGCACCGACTTCTGATTGTCCTCAGTGGTTTACTTTATTTTCAATTGCATCTTCTGTTCTTGTACCCACTCCTGGATCAGATGATGAGCAATGGCAAACCTCGGTGGTACCCATACTGGCATGGTGCCATCTGCCATTTTTGGAGGCATCATTTTCACTTGCAGAGCTTCAATCACTTCATCCAAGCTGAACCACCTGGCGTCTTTCAACTCGGCTTTGTTGATATTGAGCTGTACAGAAGACATTTGTAAGCAATGTTCAGCAGAGAAAATCTTCCTAAGCATACAAATTCACTTTTACAATAATATCTGTCACACTGCATTCTTCATGTATATGAAAAGATCAAAAAAGAAAACCCCCTAGGTTTGGGACTTTGTTTAAACCACCACATTGAACCAGAGTATGTAAAAAATAGTTTTTATTAAAGTATCTAAAAGAATGATCACCTATTATCTAAAATAGGACATGCAATGCAATATATATATAATAAGTTTTATATATATATATATATATATATATATATTGCATTGCATGTCCTATTTTAGATAATAGGTGATCATTCTTTTAGATACTTTAATAAAAACTATTTTTTACATACTCTGGTTCAATGTGGTGGTTTAAACAAAGTCCCAAACCTAGGGGGTTTTCTTTTTTGATCTATATTCAGGGATGAACCCACCACCTATAACCTGAAACCACAATGGGAACTTGCCTTATTCTTTGTATGTATATGAAAAGTAACTCCAGCCCAATTTCTTTTATAATTTTAACTATAGCTAGGAAGACTTTAAATCTCTGTTATACTTTTATTTTGCAGCAAAAATTATCCCCCATCGTATTAAGTGCCTACTCAATACACATCAAACGCCTCTGAAATGAGATCCGGCTATGAATCGCTTTTCAGAGGAGCAGCGGCAACAGCCGCATGTGTAATCTTAGCTTTAGGTTACTTTCACACTGAGGCGCCTTACAGGTGCTACAGCGCTAAAAATAGCGCCTGTAAAGCGCCTCTCCGGTGTGAAAGCCCGTGGGCTTTCACACTGGAGCGGTGCGCTTGCAGGACTGTCAAAGTCCTGCAAGCCGCATCTTTGCAGCACTGTAGGAGCAGTTTATTCACTGCTCCTAGAGCGCCCCTTCCCATTGAAAACAATGGAGCAGCGCCGCTAAACCGGTTTTAACCCTTTTTTCGGGCCGCTAGCGGGGGTTAAAACTGCCCTGCTATCAGCCGAATAAAGCTAAAGCGGCGCTAAATTTACCGCCGACGCCCACAAGGCCCCAGTCTGAAAGTAGCCTTATTGTTGCCATGCTGTGGCTGTAGTAATGGACAATTTCATCTTAGGCTCCATTCACGCCAATGCGTTTTTTCATGCTTTTTGTAGAAATGCAGGATATAGATATATATTTTTTTCAACACGGGTTCCTATTGAACACGTTCACATCAATGCATTTTTGGGCTTCTGCGTTTTTGCAAAGGGTCAGGGAATTTTCCAAACGCAAAATGGTCCTTTTTTGCATTTTTGGTTCAACAGACTTCATTGGAGAAGCTGCAGAAAAGCACATAGTGCGATTTTTGCCATGATTTGCGTTTTGCTGATTTTAATCTGCCCAACAACAAATTTCCCCCCCAAAAAAATTGCACTGCAGAAATGCTCAAAAGCAAACTGTGAATCGAGTCTTAACCAAATCTGACATTTTTCTTTGCATTGCAGTAATACAAAAACATTATCCTATTGTTTAAAGGATAAGATCACCTTTGGGAACATGTTGCATACATGTTCCACCTGTTTTTAGGGTGCAACATGTAACATGTTCCCGAAGCTGCAGCTGCTGCTTGAATCCCCCTCCCTGTGACAGCAGTACGAGGAGAAGTTCCCGTACTAGCTGTCAGTTTTTGAAATCAGCGTGTCATTCATTCTGTCTGTGAGTGAATAAACTACATCCTTTGTGGCTGTCGGCTTGTAGTCTCAATGAATTGCCACGGTGCTGTGGAGCGCTGTGGTAGTTCATTGATTCTTCCTGTGTCTGCTTGCCAGTACAGGATGTACGGACAGATACACTGACAGGTGTGCAGGAGACCTGCATGGCGCCAGCGATATGCTGATTGCTGGTGCAATGCATTACAGGCTCCAAAAAATAAATGCACATTTTTCTACCTGCAAAGAAATATGCAATTATGTTTTATTTTTTGTTAAGTGAACTTATCCTTTAATAGGATTGAGGGCTACACAGGAGAGTAACAAAAAGTATGAGGAGGTTTGATGTCCATTGTTGGTGGACCAAGCAATCTCCCTTCCTGTTCTCTTCAAAGATGAGAACCAGTCTGGATGTTCAACCATTCATAAAGCTCAATGGCAGTGGTGTTAGCACAAACTGATACAACTGACTCCAGACACAGGGGTTGATTTACTAAAAGTAGAGAGTGCAAAATCGGGTGCAGCTGTGCATAGAAAATCAGTCATCTTTCAGGTTTTATGTCAAAGCCTAACTGAACAAGTTGAAGCTAGAAGCTCATTGGCTACCATGCACAGCTGCACCCAATTTTGCACTCTCTGGTTTTAGTAAATCAACATTTGGGATCATGCAAATGAGACAATGAGGTTGATTTACTAAAGGCAAATAGGCCATTTACACTGTAATGCGGCGTACACACGGTCGGAATTTCCGATGGAAACAGTCCGATGGGAGCTTTTCATCGGATTTTCCGACCATGTGTATGCCCATCGGTCTTTTTCTGTCGGAATTTCCGACGGACTTTGGATTGAGAACCTGTTCTCAATTTTTCTGACAGAAAACCTTTCTATCAGATTTTCCGATCGTGTGTATGCAATTCCGACACGTAAAATTCCGATGCATGCTCGGAAACAATTCGACGCATGCTCGGAAGCATTAAACTTCCCTTCTATAGTGCTGTTGAACGTGTTTTATGCCGCTGTGTTACAGACCGTCGGAATTTGGTGTGACCGTGTGTAGGCAAGACAGTTTGAGCGAAATTCCAACGGGAAAACCATCAGAGCTTTTTCAGACGAGAATTCCGACCGTGTGTACGCGGCATAACAGTGTTGCACTTTGCAAGGGAGTTTGCCTCAGAACTTAGGAAATGTGGTGAAATTTCACATTGCAGAGAATAGCCAATCATGTGCAAGACAAAAAACAGCATTTTTGCTTGCACATGATTTGAAGATGGAAGTCACCAGAGCTTCAACTCCTTCACTAATCCCTGGGGGGTATATTTCAGGGAAAAGTGAACAGCCTATTTACCTTTAGTAAATCAACCCCAATAAGTCACAGGGAGTGGTAACTAAGGCAGGCCATAGATTAATCGATGTTCTTTTCTTCCACCACTGTCGGTGTTGATGGGAGAATGCCTCCCGCAGTGCTATTGTATTCTGCCAGCTGGGGGGTGTGGGGAGCCCAGCTGGCAGAATGCAATGATTACTGCTAGCGGCTATAGCAGCTGGCAGTAATTGCATGTTAAAAAATCCCACAGGCTGGTTGTACCCAAGCCGATCAATGGATCGACTTGGGTACAATAAGCCTGCTCATACATGCATCGAAATTCAGCTGGTTTTGGCTGATCCTTGTATGGCTGGTTTTAGTAGAAAATTCTGTTACTGAATACCGTGCAGGCTCAGATGCCACATCACCCTATGCTATGGTTCAAACTGCACTAGTCTAGCAACAAATGTGCTTATTTTTAATACTGGTAGAAGTGTGAGGATGGTGGTGTTCACCTTGTCATTTTTCACTGTAGCCTGACATGCTACCATCAGGGAACTGTTAGGGAAGGGCCAGTGCTGAGATCCAGAATATCGAAAAGAGTCAACTTCTAACCCAACTTCTTCTGCTACCTCTCTTTGAATAGTCTCCTCCAGTGTCTCACCTTCAATGCAAAAAATAAAAAGAATACATTTAATCAGTGGTCTTTCATGTATTTTAAAAAGCAATTCCAAATTCAAAGTTCCAGGCAAGTTGAAATCTGAGGATGTGAGGAACTTACACAGGATTACACAGGGATAACTAAGGGTGGTAGAGGTTTCTTGCAGTGCTAAATTCCTGGCTTCAATTCTGCCCCAAAACACTATCTGCATGGAGTTTGTATGATTTTCCCATGTTTCCTGTGGGTTCCACCCATAGTACAGATCATGCTGGGAAGTTAAATGGCTCTCACCTACAACTAGCCCTGTGTGAGCATGTAAAAATGTGATGGGAACATTACAGTGTAAACTCCCTTAGGCTCCATGCACACTGTCTTTAAAAAAATCACTGCTACTACAGGAGTTTTGCCTGTAGAAGCAGCTCAATGTTATTCTATGTGTCCAGCACATTAGGACAATTACAGGCATATTTTGAGCTCAACGTTTAGAGGCAGGAAAAACAAGCCTTCTGGTTCGTGTTTTTGATTGGAGCTTTCTGGCAGAAAAAAAATGTAAAACTCTCCTAAACTCGTCTAAACTCTGTACAAAAAACTCTCTATATGAGCGTTTTTTTTTTTTTCTGCCAATGGAACTGGTATTTTTTTTTAAGCTCAGTTTACATGGAGCCTTAGGGCCCTTTCACGCGGATGCGTCCATGTACGGGCTCCGCTTTGCTCAGCAGGGATCGCTCCGCAGGCAGATGACAGGTCCGTCTCTGCACACTGTGCAGGGATGGACCTGTCAGAGCACCGCTTTCCTCTATGTGGGATCAGATGAAGTCCGTTTTCATCAGATCCACCAGACGAATTGAAAAATAGGGTTTCCATCCATCACACTTTAGGGGATCGGAGTGGGTTGGATGTCAGCAGACATGTCACCGCTGATATCCGTCGCTCCATAGACCTGTATGGAGCGTCCGTTTAGGTCCGCCTAAAAAATTGACAGGCGGACCTAAACGGTCCGGCCGTGTGAAAGGGGCCTTAGGAGGACTGGTTTGAATGGTTCAAGTTTTTTTCTGCAAGGCTTCGTTCACACCTTGCAAGTGCAATAAAGCATGCTTTTTTTTTTTCTCTGCATGTCGCGTTAGGGTAGCCCATTACATTCAATCAGCTGCCCTATGGGCAAATAACATGCAAAATAATTGCCTGACTAATAAATAAGACAAAAAAAAAACGGTAACATGGGTTCTGGCATGTACGTTAGCAAGATGTGTGGGGGTGCCACCAAGAATCACTGGCACCTCAAGTTAAACACTGGATTTACAGATAGTAAGATGCATGACCCAGTGACGTTTCTCTTACACTTGACACCCGTGTCACTTACTACACCTCCTTAACGTCGCAAAGGCATGCATACCTACCTATTGGAAACATCTGCCCCCACTCTAAAACAGTGGTTTGCCAAGATTACTGAAATCAGACAAACTGAGGAATTTATGGACTCTGCCAATCACACGGAAGAATGCTTTAATAAAATTTGGTTTTACCGGACTCTACTGAGTACAATACATTGCTGGCCTCCCAGGCCTGATCTCGCTCGTCATTCCCTGCTTTGGTCTCTGACTCAGGTGGTGCTTGTCATGTCTCCATCCCCTCCTTTCCTCCTGGACATCCTCATTAATGATGGGCGTGTTCAGATCAAACACGCCAGGAAGCAGTCACTGCACACTGCCAATCATAGGCAGTGAGGCATTTCCCGACCTGCAGCTGCACATACACACACTGCCTATGATTGGTGGTGTGCAGTGTCAGCTTCCTGGTGGGTTCGATCCGAATACGCCCAAGCCCACCGCTAATCCCCATATGTCCTCAACACTTTTAACCCCTCATTTTTTTGGTTCTGTTTTACTGACACTGGGCCAGATTTGGCTAACCTGAGAGAGCAATGGGGCCATGGTTGCAGCATGTTCTTAAAGCGTAACTCCACTTTTGTTGAGAAAAAAACATCAGATTCCTACCTTTTGTTATTCTGAAGAAATCCCTGTGTGTTTCTCTGTGCTCATGTGGTGAGCCTACTGGTAGTGGTTTTGTAATTAATTATCAATCAGCTGTGCACCTACTGGGCACTAATGAGGAAATCTGCAGGTTGTGCATCCCTTTAGATGTGATTTCCTATTGGGAGTATCTCACAAAAATTACATTTTTGTTCCAGGGGATGCCTGAAATGTGACTTGTATCTTAGTCCAGACTTCTGGGAAAATCTGTGAGCCAATCACACAAGCAGGAAATTATGTTTCTGGGGGCAGCTCCGGTTCCCACATCACATCTCTCCTGCAGGCATTTTACACTGTCTTCTGTGAACTGCTGCGGGTGTCAATACAATGTTAATGACACCCCAGATCGCAATGCGAACTGTGGATTCAGACAAGAATCAGATCGCATAGGTGAGAACACCCATGTGATCTGATTCTAGTTCGAGGAAAAAAGTCCCTGCAAAAAAGTCCCTGCATCTTTTTAGTGCGAATCCAATGCGAGTTCAGCCATACAAACTGTATGGTTGAACTCACATTGCACAGACATTGCATGCGATCAGCATCGCAGTGCGAGTGCGAATCACATGCAATGTCTGTGTTCACTACAGTGTGAACCCAGGCTGAAAGGTAAAAAAAACTTCTGCCTTTTGGAACCACTTTAAATAGGAAATACGGATTTATATGCAAATGACCACTAGAACAAGCATTAGTAAATCTACACATGAAACACAATCAAATATCCAACAGCAAGCAAGTAAAAATGTGGCAGCCTTGTCAAACAGTTCTTTTGGGAAAATGTTCCAATACTAACTTATAGTTTGCTTGTGAAAATAGACTATTGTCTGCTGTAGAATCACACTATTATAGCTTATGTTGTTTAGGGAAATTCTTTACCAATTTCACAGAAGCCTGCCAGGGCTGTGTACATCCCAGGTGGGAAGGTCTCCTGGTGAGCAAGCAAGCAACGGTTTCCACAAGACACTAGGGTGATGATTACTGGAGACATCTAAAAACACAATGAAATGCAAAGTCAGTCCTTCCCCTAAGCTACATTGGAAATTTCTAATAGCTCAACCACACCACTAAATTGACTTTGATTGCTTGCTGAGCGAGTAGCAGTTATGAGATACTGTGTAGCTTACATCATTGGAGAACTACCGTATACACTCGAGTATAAGCCAAGTTTTTCAGGCCATTTTTTTGTGCTGAAAGTGCCCCCCTCGGCTTATACTGGAGTCAAGCACTTTTCTGCAGCAGAAAAGGACATTTTCTGACCCGACTTTGGGGTTCCAAATTTGATATGCAAACCCATTGGACCCAACACTACAACATATCCAAATTTGGGGTTCCTAGCACCAAGTGGCCCCGAAATACGTGGCCCCAAAGTTGGTTCGGAAAATGTCATTCTCTGCTGCAGAAAAGTGCTTGACATTTTCCGACCCGACTTTGGGGCCCCCATATCTTGGGACCACTTGGTGCTAGGAACCCCAAATTTTGTATGCAAACCCAGTGGAACCAACACTACAACTAGTGGTTCCTAGCACCAAGTGGCCCCGAGATACAGGGCCCCAAATTCGGTCAACTGTGTCCATCTGCAGCAATGTCATTTCGGGGACCCTTTGGGTCCAGAGAAATTTTGGCTGCAGATAGGGGGCATCTAGGAACCCTTAACTACCAAGTTTGAAGTTTGGGGGACCTATGGCTGCAAATGGGCACAGTGAGGCTGCAAATGGGCATTGTTGACCCTCTTTTCCACTTACAGTAGCTGCGCATTTCTCACCCTAGGCTTATACTTGAGTCAATAAGTTTTCCCAGTTTTTTGTGGTAAAATTAGGTGCCTCGGCTTATATTCGGGTTGGCTTATACTCGAGTATATACGGTATTTGTTCTATAAGTTAGCTATTGATTGCTACTGATTATTCCCAGGCAGTATGAAGAACACATTAGGGCTGTTTAGATAAGGCACAGTGGCCTATGTTAAAGAGTTTCTGTCTTCAACATACTTAACAAAGGTGTAAAAACACCAAGTATTAATGCTCTACATTTTAATATTCTTAAAGGAGTCCTGTACTGAGACAAATATGGAGATTGACTTTTTATAGGGAAAGGAATAATGATCTCATGCAGTGGGGGCTTCCCCTGCACTGCAAGGATTTATTGTTTGGTTAGGTCTAGGCGGGCCACAAAAAGCAGTTTTACTTACCGGACACCCAACCTCAGGCAGCTGACACTCTCCTTCATTGCCTTACCCCCCTACAGGGAGCTGTCCTATATTGTCCTCAGATTCAATGCAGGACTATGGGCTCTACACTGGACTTGATGACAGAGGACCTGCAACTTCCGAAACATAAGAAAGGAGAGACCTGAATGAGCATATATCCCTTGATGTGTGTGGGGCTGCCCTACTGCAAGGGATACATGAAAAACACAAGAGAGAGCGCACGCCAACCCTAGTGTATTATTGTTTAATTAAAAGTTCAAATGTGTAACATACGAAGGTTGCACTCACTGCCATCCAATGGTATAACGCATGTATAGCTCCACAGTGACCTCTCCTGCTCCGTTGAAATTAGCTGGCTCACTGGAAGTTATTTTGTCTGCATAAGCCGCCTGTTGACTCAACCACTCTCCACTCTGGACGCTCTGCAGGAAGTTCCAGTGAGCCAGCTAATTCGAACGGAGCAGGAGAGGAGGTCACTGTGGAGCTATACATGTGTTATACCATTGGATGGCAGTGAGTGCAATCTTCCTTTGTTACACATTTGAACTTCTAATTAAACAATAATACACTAGGGTTGGCGTGCGCGCTCTCTTGTGTTTTTCATGTATTTCTAGATTCATGTCCGCCACCCAGTGGACTTATGGGAGAGCTGCAACACCCTGAGTTGATTTTATACATCAGACATTGAACACTGTTGGAATGTGAAAAGTGGGGACATCGCTACATTTGGTTTGTTGTATATATTTTCCTACTGCAAAAGAGCATTTTTACGTTCCCTGGGGTTCAGCTTTAAAATGACCCTGTAATGACCCATAACAATAATATATAAAAGGTGGCTGCAAAACTGCATGTCAAAATGCTTGCTGACTGGCTGTCTTATGCCTTCAGTATTTTCTGATTTACTGAACTTAAATCAAACATGCAGAAAGTGAAGTCAGAATTCCTGACCTGCTTGCTTGTTTCAGGTCAATAACTCAAATTAGATCAGGATGACATTCAGAGAAATGGCATTTTTAGAATGAGAGAACATCACATGCAGTCTACATCCCCCTTTTCATTAACACTTTTCTCTTTGAATGGTCTGTGAACTCCTGCCAAATGTTCCTGTTCTATGCAAGTATTAAGAGTCCTTGTAGCGATCAAGAAAGACACTGACTTCCACCTCATAAAAGAAATAGGTGACCCCAATGGTCGTTTTCTTATTTTATCTGTATGATTAATGGAACTAAATATACCTTACTCAACTTGTATGCTCCCAATTCTAGACAGGCAAATTTTCAAAAAGACTCTTTAAAGAATGGGATCTGTGAAGACTTTAATATGGTTGCAGATCCTGCCAAATGTTGCAACGCAAATTCAAAGCCATCTCTTATTCCACATCCAATAAGGCAGGAAAAAGATTAGCACAACGTATCAAAGGGGCTAGAGTTAAATCTAAAATTCCCTTCTTATTCCACCCACACTCGAAAGTGAAGCTATCTAATCCACAAAAAAAGATCTGACTGCCCCACAAAACTTCCGGCCAATCTCCTTACTTAACCTTGATTTAAAAATATACGCCAAAACTATTGCTAGACGCTTAATGAAGATTATGCCAGACCTGATTCACAAAGACCAAACAGGATTTATTAAAGGGAGGCAAGCATCCGACGCGACGCGTAAATTCCAGTGGAACACCTTCTCTGCTTCTTTCTTTAGATGCAGAGAAGGCATTTGATCGGGTGCACTGGACCTATCTACAGAAAGTTCTCATGAAATTTGGGTTTAAAGACAATATTTATAATGCTATCATGGCACTATATACTTGCCCAGCTGCTCAAGTATTATATCTCATCCATTCCAAATTTCGAACGGTACCCGTCAGGGTTGCCCATTGTCGCCCTTAATTTTTGATCTAACTATAGAACCTTTAGCTGAGCACATACGCACGAACTCGAACATCTCAGAAGAACCCCTAATGTGATTCCATTAGACGCTAAAATACCAAAAGCGATTCCCCCTATCAAGTTAATTGCATATTCCAAACTTCTGAAATGCCTTAACAAAATCAAACCTCTCTTATATACAGTTACTATGTGGTTATCAACAATCTCCCATTGAGTCTACGTGGTTATCAAGAATCGCCCATTAATTCTTTTTATTCCATATTCCAAACTTCTGAAATTTAACAAAATCAAACCTCTCTTATATACAGTTTCTTCAGTAATATGGAAATACCTGCACTTTGAATTTCCTAAACAGGAAGGTATTTCACTTGTATACAAACACCCTGAACCAAAAGCGTGTATTTACTAAATCCACACCACATACACACTGGGAAAATGATCTAGCAACGACTTATACAGAATCACAATGGGAACAAGCTTCACGAAGTGTATACAAATCTACGAAAAGCTCTGCGTTGTGGGAACTCACACAAAAATTGTCCCTTAGATGGTATTTGACGCCTTCTCGCTTGGCAACATCTATCCCACATTATCTAATAAGTGCTGGAGATGTTATTCCACATAGGAAGCATATTCCACATATTTTGGAATGTACCCCTCATACAGGAATACTGGAAAACCGTTTTTTCTTCTCTTAAAAAAGATATATCCCAGATAGATATACCAATGTCTCCGGGTCTAGCTATCCTGAATTTATCCATTGAAGACATACCCTTTTCATTTCGTCATGTGACGACACATATCCTATTGGCAGCTAGGTTAATTCTTTGCAGTTCTCAAGAATCCCTCATTGATTCTGTGTGGTTATCAAGGATCCCCCATTGGGTCTATATGATTATCAAGGATCCTTATTGGGTCTATATGATTATCAAGGATTCCTATTGGGTCTATATGATTATCAAGGATTCCTATTGGGTCTATATGATTATCAAGGACCCCCCATTCATTCAGTGAGGTTATCAAGAATCCCCCATTGATTCTATCTGGTTATCAAGAATCCATCATTGATTTGAATAAGTAGGTCAAACAACATCTTCTTTGCACAGCGGGAAAGGCGGGGGGGATTTACTAAAACTGGAGTGTGCAAAATCTGGTGCAGCTCTGCATTCAAAACAATCAGCTCCCAGGTTTTATTTTCAAATCTTAAAGAGAAGTTCAGGAATTTTTTTTTTAAATCACTCGCCCAGATGGCTGCAGCACCAATCACAGCTGCAGCTGTCCCTCATTGGCTCTACCGTGAGAACTGAGTGATCAAACACTACTGACTGCTCAGTTCTCCCCCTCCTCTCTGAGCAGAGCGCATTTACTGTCAGTCGCCAGCTCTCTGCTCTGCCCCTCTAGCACTCACTGGAGTACCGGGCTGTGGAGGGGGTGGGAGGGGCTGGCTCAGGCTGGCTGCCAGTTTAGGCATCTGGGTGGATTAGGGTTGCCACCTCATCCCTTTAAAACCAAACACATATTAATTACACAGGTTCTGTGGCTAATTAACCACTTAAGCCCCGGACCAATTTGCAGCCAAAGGACCAGGCCCCTTTTTGCGATTCGGCACTGCATCGCTTTAACTGACAATTGCGCGGTCATGCAACATGGCTCCCAAACAAAATTGGCGACAATTTTGAAAAAAAATGCAATAAAAAAATGCAATTTTTTTACTTTTTGCTATAATAAATATTCCCCCAAAAAATATATAAAAAAACATTTTTTTTCCTCAGTTTAGGCCAATACGTATTCTTCTACATATTTTTGGTAAAAAAAAAAAAAAATATCGCAATTAGCGATTATTGATTGGTTTGCGCAAAAGTTATAGCGTTTACAAAATAGGGGATAGTTTTATAGCATTTTTTAATAATATTTTTTTTTTTACTAGTAATGGAGGCGATCAGCGATTTTTATTGTGACTGCGACATTATGGCGGACACATCGGACATTTGGCAACCTTGAGGTGGCAACCCTAGGGTGGATCCTAACTGTAAAGTCGGGATCTTTCCTGAGCCTGGACTGGCTGAGTGACGTCAGCTGACAGCCCACTGTTGGCTGAAAACGGTTCACAGGAGTGCAGAACAAACTGCCCTCCGTCAATCCATAGATATGGGAAGTATATAAAACATAGCTTTGGCTATACTTCTCCTTTAAGTCAGAAAGCTGAAGTTAGAAGCTGATTGGCTACCATGCACAGCTGCACCATATTCTGTGTGCTCCAGTTTTAGCAAGCCTGGCTGAAATACCAATGATCATTATGAATGAATACAGAATCCTTGCTGAAATTAACACAAGCAACTATCCTACAAAAACAAGGAACATTGTAATGTGTGTATCAGGATGACATTATAGCATATAGTAACAACATTTTATAAGAATGCTTAAGCCAAAGGCAAATCACAGCTCTTTGTATTATTAAGGGCCTATAACTGAGCTCTGTGTCACTTTATTCATTGCAATTTATTAGAAAACTATAGCTTTCAGTGTGTTCATTTTGCATTGTCCCCCCACATGACCCGCATGCTAACTCACCTGGGGGTAATAGATCATTCCATTAGAAGTGCAAACTCGCTTACTGCCAGACACATTTTTCTGGGTGGGTTCTCCTGATTTGCTGCAGTATTGATTATTTTCATGCCAACGAAGAAGAGCCTGTCCCTGTATTGGAGAGCAGCATAAGGTAAACAGTAGACCGTTTTAAATATAAAACACACCTATCAGTTGAAACATTGCTTGAATTGGAACTTTAAAATCGGAGGTCCACCCTAAAAAAAAAAAAAAAATTACATAAAACAGGCTCTTTAAATTTTTTAAAAAAACATTTGAAAAAAAAAAAAAAAAAAAAAAAACAACATTTTTTACTTACCCGAAACGCCTGTTGCTTGGCAGTCTTCCTAATCTACAAATAGCGTATAAATGGTGCGCAATTCAACCTTAATTATGTGAGCATAGATCTTTAAAAATAATTATTGCCACAATGTCAATTGTGGTCAATAGTGCACAAGTGATAAAAAAAAAATATATATATATATATACACTCCGTATATATTGTGCTGGAGGTGTGTGAAATAAAATATACAATCCTTGTATATAAATTAATATGTGAGTATGTGATCCTTATTATAAAAGAAATGCCAAACGTGCATATAAAATCTTATTTAATAGGTGAAAGTATTTGTTGTGTTGGTAAAATGAAAAAAAAGTAGAACGACGATTCAGTTATAGCAATCAAGATGATTGGGAATTGTGTCCTGTGTTGAGTAAAGGAACTCTGGCGTAGCAACAGGTGCTCTGATTGGTACCATACACCAGACAATTAGAGTTGAATACAATCTAATTGCAACAATATGCAGATACACCAGGCGATTACTCTAATTGCAAGGTTGGTGCCATACACCATACAATCCTATTGTATGCAATCTGTTTGCTACGATAACCAGGGATACTTGAAAAAGTCACGTGACCTGTGATGCAACGCGTCGGGAGGAGGAGCTTAGGTGACGCCGTGTGATACACAAGCTCAGCAAAGGAGGAGAAGGGCTGACAGCCCAGGAGCGAAAGCCTGACCATTGACACTTTTTATCTGCACTATATCCACCGGGTACACGTGAGTGCATACAACTTGAGGCATCTCATGGGGAGTTTATAGTTAGCAATATTGCGCAATGGTTTTTGTTTGAGAAAGAAAAATGTTGGGACTTTGTGTGAGACCATGACCATCCAGTACACAGGTCTCCATCCCTATTTGAATAAGAAAAAAAGGGGGGGCAGTTGGGACTTTATATGAAACACAACACTAAGGCAGCAAAAGTCATGAGTGTGATAGAATGGGTATATTTTTTTGTGTGGGTATCTTCCACGATACGCGTCGAGCATTGATATTTGATGTCGTGTCACAGCAATCATGTATCCACTATGGGATTTCAATGCCTAAGTCATCAATTTTGTACCAGTTCTATTCTGATTGTGTCTATACATGTTGGTTGCAGCGCTGAATATTGTTATCATGTTTCACATGTTATAGTGTTTTACCATTTTACTACAATATGACATTTTTTAACATATTACCATTCTATTATAATGTTAATAAATTCTTCATATTTTTATACTTTATATCATACTCACTTATTCAATGTCTGTATCATCTACAACATCTTATGTTCACGTAGTGCCAACCCACAAAAAAATATACCCATTCTATCACACTTGATGACTTTTGCTGCCTTAGTGTTGTGTTTCATATAAAGTCCCAATGGTTTTTGTTTGTTTTTTCTCTTTTTCATGTTAAAACCGGCTTGAGCATCAGGAAGATTTCAAAGAATCGCCTATAATTGTACCGGCAACATTAAAGCGGTTTGTTACTCAAAAATAAATCTATACCTTATTAAAAAGACCTTTATATGTAGATGCACAAACGAGCATTAAAAAATAAAATAAAGCATTCCTTACCTTTTCTTAGTCATTCTTAGAATGACTTCCGGTCTTTCCTCCCGTGGGAGTAGGCGTGGTTTTCGCTCCGCAATGACCCCTGGGAGCTGTGTGACAGTATCCCATGAAGCAGTGGGGGACGCCGTCATCCTGAAATCTCGAGAGATTTCGGACGGAGGAAATGGGGCAGCGCTGCTCGTTCAGATAACTGAGCATGCGCGGGATCGAGCGCATTCACCGCATCCCGGAAGTAAGTGCTTGTGGGTTTCAAATGCCCACAAGCAAAATGGAAAAGCCCTGCACAAGTTTTTATACATTACCGAAACGGATGAAATCAGCGATCGGCGCAGAAAAAAACTGCAACACGTGAGTGCAACATTAAGAGTGTCTTGAGAAAACAATGACAGAAAAAAAAATATATATATATATGTCAGCGGAATCCCGCTTTAAGGGAAGTTTTTGTTTCTTTCTTCCTATATATTTATAAATACCAATACCGAAGTGGCAACATTTTATATTTATATTTTCCAAAATAGCAGTCTTTTTGCTTCTGTAAACAGTGGGAGTTTAAACCAGCTGTCTTAATTGTTATTATCAGTAATGCACCACTGCACTTTTAAAACACCAATCGCCTGGTGTATATGTTTATCTGGTTATGGTAGCAAACAGATTGCATACAATAGGATTGTATGGTGTATGGCACCAACCTTGCAATTAGGCCCCTTTCACACTGGGGCGGTTTTTAGGCGGTACAACGCTAAAAATAGCGACTGTATACCGCCTGAAAAAACCGGCCCCATTCACTCCAGTGTGAAAGCCGGCGGGCTTTCACACTGGAGCGGTGCGCTAGCAGGACCGCAACAAAAGTCCTGCTAGCAGCATCTTTGGAGCGGTGAAGGAGCGGTGTATTTACCGCTCCTATACCGCTCCTTCCCATTGAAATCAATGGGAAACCGCGGGGATACCGCCCGCAAACCGCCGCTGCAGCGGCGCTTTGCGGGGGTTTTTAACCCTTTTGCGGCCGCTAGCGGGGGTTAAAACCACCCCGCTAGCGGCCGCATACCGCGGGTAAAACGATGGTAAAGCAGCGCTAAATATAGCGCTGCTTTACCGTCGCCGCCCCGCAACCGCCCCAGTGTGAAAGGGGCCTTAGAGTAATCGCCTGGTGTAGCTGCATATTGTTGTTGCATATTGTTGCAATTAGATTGTATTCAACAATGTAATCAGAGCACCTGTTGCTACGCCAGAGTTCCTTCACTCTTTCTAACACAGCACACAATTCCCAATCATCTTGATTGCTATCACTAAATCGTCGTTCTACTTTTTTTCATTTTACCAACACAACAAATACATTCACCTATTAAATAAGATTTTATATGCACGTTTGGCATTTCTTTTATAATAAGAATCACATATTAAAGCGGTTCGGCACACATTTCATTTAGTAAATCTCTTTGCCTTCCAAATCAGGCAAAGAGTACTAAATGAAATGTGTTTTTTTTTTTTTTTTTACTTACCTTGTAATCGATGACTTCCTGTCTTCTGTCTCTTCGGGGGTGGGCGGGGTCTTGCGGGGATCCTCGTCACGCCGCACTGTCTCCTGGGATCTGGTGTCATTGATCCCAGGAGTTAGTGCGGGCATCTTCCGAAATCTCGTGAGATGTCGGCAGATGTGCCGTTACTGCGCACGCGCGAGTAACAAGGGTGCATGCTGGGCCATCTAAAGTGCCTGTGGGGGTTTCACATGCCCACAGGCAAGATGGCCCCCAGCACAAAAGAAGAAGATGAAGAACTTCATCGGACGAAAACCGGCAGCGATCGAGATGGAAGATGGAACAGGTAAGTCCCCCAATTGAGCTATATGCCCCTGGCATATAGCCCAAAAAAAAAAAAAAAAACGAGTGCAGAACCGCTTTAATTTATATACAAGGATTGTATATTTTATTTCACACACCTCCAGCAAAATATATACGGAGTGTGTGTGTGTATATATATATATATATATATATATATATAATTATTTTATTTTTTTTTTTTTTTTTTTTTTTTTTTATCACTTGTGCACTATTGACCACAATTGACATTGTGGCAATAATTTTTATTTTTTTTTTAAAAGAAACATTTTTATTGATCTCCAACCAGGAGAAAAATTATAAGTACAATACAACAGTGCATCATACAACATATCACAACTTAACCAACATTTGGTGTACATTCACTTTCTGCATATCAGCATACATGTTAAACTTAGTTCGTCTCAGGCATCAAAAGGGGAAAAACTTAAAGTAATCTATTACCCATACTTGGTATTCTTATTGTGAGTCTGCATCATTGTGTTAATCTCTAGTACATATCAAAATCCTATCCAGCCCTGGGGGGGGGGGGAGGTGTCATTACGGGAAACCATAGGAGCTCAGGTGGAGAGGGAGGGAGGGAGATCCCAGGTATCATTAGTCTCTACACATTTATCAGGATAGCATCCTAATTCCCGACCCAGCAAACCTTATCAAACTTCGAGGGGCATTTGCGGCTCATGTAGGTAAGTTTGTATAGTGGGAGGACAGAATCGACCAGCGCCTCCCATTGTGACACAGTGGGGGGGTCCTTTTTCTTCCAGTTCAGGAGGATAGTTTTCCTGTCATAGAACGCTGCGTAGAATATAAACAATTGCGTGTGGATTTTGGGTGCCATTTTGTCACACACTCCCAGGAGCAGGACCAAAGGGTCCAGCCCCAGAGAGAGGTTCCCGGTTGCATTTATCACTCCCACCACATCTCTCCAGAAGTGTCGTATGAGCGGGCACTCCCATACCACGTGTATAAATGTTCCCAGTTCCATAGAGCACTTCGGGCATCTGTCAGAGCATGTCGGGTAGATTCTCGATAGTCTCTGAGGGGTGTAATAAGCTGTGTGGATGAACTTAAGTTGAATAAATCTGTCCCTGGCCAAGATCATTAGTGGTATATATTGCTGGATCCCTTCTTCCCAGTCCTCCCCCGCCAGTGTCGGGATGAATAATTATTTTTAAAGATCTATGCTCACATAATTAAGGTTGAATTGCGCACCATTTATACGCTATTTGTATATCTTTCACCTATTTCCAAGTGTGGGAACACTTTTAATGGTAGCAGCATTTCATTTAGTAATCTTATTTTATTCTATTAGATTTGGGGCTTTTAAGTTATATATCAGCGCTTTAGTATACACCAATTTTTTAGTCTTCCTAATCTGCCCCTTCTATCTCCGCGGAGCTATTCCTTCTCTTCATCATGTTCTGGTAAATTGGGTGCGTGGTCTTCTGGGACCTGTGTGTGTGTGTCCCAGAAAACAGCCGCCCATTCAAAAAGCGCAGCGCGACTCGCGCTTGCACAGTAGGAACCGGGCAGTGAAGCCGCAAGGCTCCACTGCCTGTTTCCCTTAGATAGAATGGCGGCGCCGGCACCTGATCCGATGGACGGATCGGCCTCTGGGGGCTGACATTGCGGGCTCCCTGGACAGGTAAGTGTCCTTATTAAAAAAAAAAAAAAACATGTTTCAGCTGGAACACCACTTTAATGACAAAAATAAAAAATTGACAGGACTTTGAATGCAGAAGAGAAATACAATGTCCCTTCTGCATTAAAGTGGCTTACCTGCCTGTCCACCACTGTAGACTGTGATGCGCACGCGCAGCTCAGTGTAGAAGTTCAGCAATGACGAGCTGACTGCACCCCTGCACATGTGTGGGAGTGATGTCATCTCAGCCCAGCCAATTAAATAGGCCAGTGTTTGATACCTGGAAGCCTCTGTGCTGAAGATGTCAGCAGCCGGTGCTGGAGTATAGGTGATTATAATTCTGCTTTAAAGGGGTTGTAAAGGTTAGTTTTTTATTTTCTAAATAGGTTCCTTTAAGCTAGTGCATTGTTGGTTCACTTACCTTTTCCTTCGATTTCCTTTCTAAATGTTTTTTTTTTCTTTGTCTGAATTTCTCACTTCCTGTTCCTCCTCAGTAAACTTCACACCATCATCCGAGCGGTGTTTAGTCAGTCAGAACAGCTTACTGAGGAGGAACAGGAAGTGAGAAGTTCAGACAAAGAAAAAAAAACATTTAGAAGGGAAATCAAAGGAAAAGGTAAGTGAACCAACAATGCACTAGCTTAAAGGAACCTATTTAGAAAATAAAAAACGAACCTTTACAACCCCTAACTTGTAATGAGAGAAATAAGTTGGGCTGCTACTTTAGAAAATGTTAATTTCCTGGCTGTAAAACTCACTCACTATACACGTTACAAACTGACCGTGCAATCCACTTTATACCTACTAACAAGTGTGTAGTGCACTTGCCTGTCCGTTTGTATAAAAATTGATTGGGCTAGGTAGATCCCCGTATTACATTGTTTTGGCAAATTTAAAAGATATTGTACAGTTATATTGTAAAATATATGGGGAGCTTTATAGTTAATCTGAGTCACTAACCCGTCACAAGTACGCGGATCAGGAAAGTCAGAAGTTTGTTTCTGCACCCTTGGTCCGGATCAATGACTCAAAGCATTGAGGATGTTATCAGGTAAGGTTTACTGATCTTATACACACATAGCTCCCAATTGTCCCCGATTTGGAATCCCTCTTTCATCCTCATTTGTGGTAAAATGAAGCACTTGTGGGTTTAACTAATCATTTGTTTTGTATAATTCTCCTTTAAGGGGGGTGGCAGGGGGTCCCACATACTTTTGCTAATAGGTGTCCATTGTTTCCATCTAAAAAGTTGGGAGGTATGTATACATCTCTCCCTCTCATCGAGCGCAGCTTTGTGCACTTTGGTCACCAAGAAAATTGGGCCTATAAAGCGCCTGTCCTATCACTCCAGTGTGAAAGCCCGAGTGCTTTCACACTGGTGCGGTGCGCTTGTGGAATGTTAAAAAAAGTCCTGCAAGCAGCATCTTTGAGGCAGTTTAGGAGCACCACTCCTAAAGCGCTCCTGCCCATTAAAATGAATAGGCACCACTGCCGAAGCGCTTCAGCAGTGGCGTTTTGCGGGTGCAATTAATCCCTTCTTTTGCCACTAGCGGGGGTTAAAAGCGCCCCGCTAGCAGCCAAAAAGCGCTGCTAAAATGGCGGTAAAGTGACGCTCGACACGCTCACCGCCCCCAGTGTGAAAGTGCCCTTAACAAAAGAAAAAAATTTAATAAATAAACATCCTTCGACTGCAGGAAAAGGTTTCCAGCCTGTGGCAATCCTCGTTAGATTACCACTGATGATCCCTGTCAAAGCATATCATGGACACTTGGGTTCATGAAAGCGGACTGCTCTCCAACGTGTCTGGGCAAGAGGTGAGTTAGAGCTACTCCTCACATGGTATAAAGCTAATAAACAAAATATCTGCTTCTGGCTGTATTACGCTTCTGTTACAGCAAGTCTGTAGACCTCAAGGAAGAAAGTCACAGTGAAGATACTGGTATAACTCCCCCCGGAGGCACGTTCACCCTCCCCTTCGTAAGAACTTGTAAGATATCCATCATATAGAAAGGAAAATCTCCAGGACATGCCTGATACTCAGTATGTTTCAGTGTGACCTGATAGCCTTATTTAACAGGGCAATGTGGAAGTCTATTTACATACCTGCAAACAAGGAATGCAGAGGACCCTTGTGCAGAGCGGCTTGAGTCTTTTGAGGGCCGGGCACTTGTCTGGGTGCCACCTAACAAGGAGTTTAATGAGGACCTGTGCTGCTTCAGCCTTGTTCAATAAAAACCCTTCTAGTTTTTGAGTACCGGCAAAAAAAAGAAATGCTTTCTGAATCCCAACACCGGCCAAACACCAAGGAGCCTTTCAAGCGGGAAGACCGATCAGGTCTTCCTCTATGTTTTTTTTTAAGCGGACCCGATCGGACTACCCATTACCCTCTATGGAGCAGAGGATATCAACAGACATGTGTCCATTGACACTCGCCAACATACAATCGGAACCTATCCACTAAAAACAGTTTGGCTTCAATTTGTTAGTTTTTTTCAAATCTGCTAGTACAGCAAACACCCCCCCCCTCCTGCCAGACTGACCATGCTGCTGTCCGTATGTGCCCCTGTGCTCCCTCATCCAGAGTGGGGGACACTCTAAGGCTTGATTCACACCTATGCATTTTTAGTGCTTTTTGCATTTTGCAGAGTTGCACTACAGAACGTGTTCCATAGGAAACCATGTTAAATGGACTGTAGTGCAACTCTGCAAAATGCAAAAAGCACTAAAAATGCATAGGTGTGAATCAGGCCTAATATAGAATGTGTGCTACTGGCGAGATCACCAGGTGATAACAGAGGGGAAAAAAGTGTAAAAAAATAAAATAAACCTAATGCAGTCTAATGATTGGTAAGTGGCAATTTGTAAATTTTTTGGGTTTAATAACACTTTAATGCTAGTAACAGATTATATACTACATGTCATTTTTTTTTTTGCCCATAGTTACACTGTAACCACTTGACCTCCAGAAGGTTTACCCCCCTTCACGACCAGGCAATTTTTTTGCGATATGCCACTGCGTTATTTTAACTGACAATTGCGCGGTCATGCAAAGCTGTACCCAAATAAAATTTATATCATTTTTCCCACAAATAGAGCTTTCTTTTGGTGACATTTGATTAACACTGCGTTTTTTATTTTTTGCGCTATAAACAAAAAAAAGATATATATTTTATACTTTCTGCTGCACACTCATTGGTCAGTTTGTGCCCCTGTACTTGATACAGAACTGGGAAGAAAATGTATTTTCTATAGGTTACCCGCATTACCGGAAGAAAGCCTTCCAGCTTACCCTGTTTCCCCGAAAATAAGACCTACCGTGATTGTCGGTGATGGCTGCAAAATAAGCCCTACCCCTCAAATAAGCCCTAGTTAAAGTCCTTGTAGGTCTTATTTTCAGGGTAGGGCTTATTTTCAGGGGAACAGGGTAGGGCTTATTTGGGGGGTAGGGCTTATATTGCAGCCATCACCGACAATCACGCTAGGTCTTATTTTCGGGGAAACAGGGTAGTAGAATGGATGCTTTATACCCAGGGATATCCTCGTAATACATTGTGCAATCCAGCTAAATATTGGATATGAAAATGAACAAAAACCTAATAAGGTGTTCAGAAAAAAAGCAAAATATGAACATGAATAAAATACCCGAGACAACAAGGATCCATCTCTTCCATCAATTTTCACAATAGCTTTACGGAAATCTGTAAACTTTCCTGATAATTCTTTCTCCAAATTGGATTGTTCCAGGGTCCCTAGGAAAAATGAACATATACCAATTATAAAGCAGAGAACAATATGCACATGGATGTAACACAGGGTCATCAGGCTAAGCAAATCTTACTGGCTTAAAACAAAATAGTGTGAAATCACTAAATCACAAAAAATAAATAGTATTAGATTGGGTTAATGCTGCTCTTAAATAGATCAGGGGTCTCAAACTGGCGGCCCTCCAGCTGTTACGAAACTACAAGTCCCATGAGGCATTGCAAGGCTGACAGTTACAAGCATGACTCCCACAGACAGAGGCATGATGGGACTTTTAGTTTCTCAACAGCTGGAGGGCCACCAGTTTGAGACCCCGTGGACTCGTACACCTTATAATATGGGGGAAGAATGGAGAAGCGGCACTTGCTCTGTGTGTTGGCAGATCATTCCAGGTACCAGGATAAGCACTAGATTTGTGAGTGGATACGTTTTTTATTCTTTTATGGGTTTTAATAAATATAGTTACTCTGGATTCATAGTTCCTGGAAGGTGATACAGCACATAAAGCGGTCTAAAGCCTGTATGACCTACCTCAGTGTACACTCTAGGGCAGTGATTGCAAACCTTGGCACCCCAGATGTTTTGGAACTATATTTCCCATGATGCTCAACTACACTGCAGAGTGCATGAGCATCATGAGAAATGTAGTTCCAAAACATCTGGGGTGCCAAGGTTCACCATCACTGCTCTAGGGGGTCAAAATTGGTAGGTGAGTGCATACCCTGGTGGGGGCACAGATGGTGGATTGATGTGGAACAGTTTTGGATGCACGGAGAACTTTTGTTTAAAGGCATCTTCACAAGAATTGAATAGCTGCTTAGTCACTTTGGAGTTTGCACTGACATTATGCACTTTGTTTTCGGATGCATTTTGTTACTGATTGCACTTTGACACATTTGGATATATGGTAATTATTGAGTATGTGGATTTACACTCACCAGCCACCTTATTAGGTACACCTGTTCAATTGCTTGGTAACACAAATTTCTAATCAGCCAATCACATGGCAGCAACTCAATAGATTTAGGCATCTAGATGTGGTGAAGATGACTTGCTGAAGTTCAAACCGAGTATCAATTGAACATTGTTTAAATGCTAGGGCCTACCTGAGTATTGTTGCTGACCATGTCCATCCCTTTATGACTACAGTGTACCCATCTTCTGATGGTTACTTCCAGCAGGATAATGCACCATGTCACAAAGCTCAAATCATCTCACCACTGGTTTCTTGAACATGACAATGAGGTCACTGTACTCCGATGGCCTCCACAGGCACCAGATCTCAATCCAATAGCGTGATCCATCATGTCAGCATGGACCAAAATCTCTGAGGAATGTTTCCAACACCTTGTTTGATCTATGCCACGAAGAATGTATGCAGTTCTGATGGCAAAAGGGGTCCAACCCGGTACTAGCAAGGTGTACCTAATAAAGTGGCCGGTGAGTGTATATAGTAATAGTATTTATTGGGTAGGGTAAGTGCAGCTCTTGTTTACAACAAATAGCAAATCTTACTAGTTGTCAATGGGTTCTGCACTGTCTCTTTAGATTAGTCTCATGACTTCCAGTGGCGGCCCGTCCATAGGGGGCGCCGCCCCCCCCCTCCTTGCAGTTCAAAAAAAAAAAAATTATTTAAACATGTCCCTTTAAGGGCGCCGGGCACAGTGCAGTATGCACCGCTCTATCACCAATAGATAGATTCATGCATTGCATGAATCTATCTATTGTCACCTCTGCCGCCCCCTATTCAGGTGTCCGGCCCCTGATCGGGCGCCGGGCATCTGAATTACAGTGGGGGGGGGTGTTGCGGGAAGCGCCCCTATTAGAGCTGTAAGCTCTAATAGGGGACCCTATTAGAGCGGTGTGCTCTAATAGGCTTCCCTAAGTGTAAACAGCGGGCGCACGGCTGTGCGTTCGCTGATTACACAGTATTGTGTTAGAGAAGCGAATACATCGCTTCCCTAACACAGACCCGCCTCTCAGCCAATCAGGTTGCCAGGTCTGTTACCTGTAACCTGATTGGCTGAAGTCACAGGCGCTGTGATTGGACGCTAGGCGTCCAATCATAGCAAAAGACAGGCGCGGGAGAAGAAGACCTCGGACGGACGATAGCAGAAGACAGGAGGAGCGCGGGAGAAGAAGACCTCGGATGATGAGACACCGCTCGCCGCCTGACGCCATCACCAGCTGCACATCGAGACAAGGTAAGTGCAGAGGGCAGGCAGGGGGCACAGTGGCAGCACTTGGAGGGGCACTTAAAGGGGCACTCTGGCAGCACTTAAAGGGGCACTCTGGCAGCACTTAAAGGGGCACTCTGGCAGCACTTGGAGGGGCACTCTGGCAGCACTTGGAGGGGCACTCTGGCAGCACTTGGAGGGGCACTCTGGCAGCACTTGAAGGGGCACTCTGGCAGCACTTGAAGGGGCACTCTGGCAGCACTTGAAGGGGCACTCTGGCAGCACTTGAAGGGGCACTCTGGCAGCGTTTGATGGGCACAGTGGCAGCGTTTGATGGGCACAGTGGCAGCATTTAATGGGCACAGTGGCAGCGTTTGATGGCACAGTGAGGCTGTTTGTTTGCGCCCCCCCAAAAATTTTGAGCACCAGCCGCCACTGATGACTTCATCTCTGTTGGAGTGGCACTGATGTCATAGTGTGATTCTATGCTATGAATTATGATGCCAAACAGCTAAGCTTTTGATATATAATTTTGTATATTTTTGCACAGTGCACTTTAAAGCTGAGAAATGCTCCCTTGCATGGGTGCTTTTCCTACACTGCAAGGGTTTAAGGCTTGTTCAGGTCTAGAACCCCACAAAAGGACGCTCCCTTTGCTCCCTCCATGCTGTAAGATCGCTCCCTGAAGCCTCTTCTCCCATGCGCTCTTGAGGTTGCAGGTCCTCTGACGTCATCAAGTCCAATGCAGAGCCCATAGTTCCGCAATGGATGTGAACAGAGCCGTCTTTAATATTGATTGGATCCTGGGAAAACATTTTCTTGGGCCCTCCCTCCCTCCCTTGTCAACTATTTTCAGGCAGTGTAGGCTCAAGGGGCAGCTGCTTTGGGCCCCACAACAATGACTGGGCCCGGGGCAGCGGCCCCTTTTGCCCTGCCTTAAAGACGGCCCTGGATGTGAAGACAGCACGGCGGGACAGTCTACCACCATAATGTAGAAGAGGAAAGTCTAATTGCTTTTTGCACCCCCTCCCCTTTCCCCCTGAGATCTAAAGGAGCATTTAACTCTTGCAGTGAAGGGACAGCCCCACTGCAGGGAAGCATTTATTCTTTCCCCGCAAATGGGCTTCAAAGACCTTTCCATGAATAGAAATACTGAGTGGAGGATCCTAACATCACAAAAAGCATCATTATCTGATACAGAAAAATTCTATAATTTCCCCGATTTTATTATAGCCAATCTCCAGGAAGTAGACAAATTCTGGCCCACTCCCAGGATTAAATGCTTATTTTGCATTAAAAAGGTTTATCACTTACCCTATGCCTTGGTGCAGGAGGCTCCAGCACTGTTCTCCTCTACCCAAAGCTCCAGTCTGTGGACAGGCTTTGGGCAGTCTCTCAGCATTATCACATACAATGCAGGGTTATTAACTCCGCATTGTACGTGGAGGAAGTGTGCTCGTGACTGTGGCCTTAAGGCATCAGCATGGATTAAGGGAGCCTGCTGGAGCCAGGAATTAGGACCAATTCTTAACACCTTATCACTTTAAAGCCTCATACACACTATTCGATTTTCTGCAGATTTTTGTATTCAGATTTACCAAAACCATGTAGCGCAAGGGCCTGCCTGATTGCATACAAATTGAAACTCTTAAAGCGGAGTTCCACCCTGAAAATTTTTTTTACATTATCACAGTCCTTTACTAGTATTAACAAACATTTGGATTAAAAATAATTTTTTTTTACTCACCAGAAATGCCCTGTTGCTATGTTGCTGGCTCCTAATCTTCTGCTTCCGGGTCCGCGGTGCTCCGCATCCTTTCCTCCCTAGCCTGTGCGCATGGGAAACGTGAGTATCAGGAGTCAGTGGGCACGAGTGTGTCAAAAAAATTGCGTTATTTCCCAACAGGAAATTACGCGATTTAAGGCGGATCTATCTAGGTTGTCATAACAATGGGGCGGGACCATCCGCCCGTTGTTATGGCAACTTGGTAAACAATCGGCGCTACAGCCGCCGGAGCAACACGCAGCCGCGAGATCGGGTAACCAGCATGCACCTCTTCATTGCTAATCCAGGAAGAGGTTGCGATTGAGCTTCACATGCCCACAATCATCATGGCAACAGCCAAAAGAGGATTTTCTAAATTGTAAGTATAAAAAAAAAAAAAAGATATAATTCATATACACTAGCAAACATATATATACTTTATTTGGGTTATTAATGCATTATGATGGGATGCCTGTAAAAAAAAATAAAAAATACTGTGGCCGGAACTCTGCTTTAAGGTTTGACCTCATATTACATGGTTTTGGTAAATCTGCAGAAAATCTAATAGTGTATATGGGGGTCTAGTCCAAGTCGCACCCCTCCAAAATTATATCAAAGCTGCACTCCAATTCGCATGACTTTGGAGTCGTACACGTGTGAATGGAGCCTTATACCAGTTGTGAAAAACAGAAAATGCAATGCAAAAGAAACATTAATAGTATAATCCCACTTGACATTTACAACATATCTGCATTTTCCATCAAAATGTATAGAAGAACCACAAAATCCACTTACCTAGGTCCAGTGCAAATTCCGCAGTGTATGATTCTGAGCAACCAACAAGAACTGACTCCTCTAAGGTCAACTTGTCTGTTCCGTGCTGGCTGAGGGTTTTCATTAAGTCTATAAAGCCAAAAGTGCGTATTATAAAATTATTATAATGTGGTATAAAGTAGTCCATACAACACTTAATAATGTCTTGTCCCATAGTGTAACTAAAGGCACTATTTTAGTTTTGAATAGAGTGGAGAGAGTTTAGAACCCCTGTCAGTTTTTATTGCTGTCTGTGCCACTATTAGGGAGATTTGTCCTGTTTACTGTTATCATTGAAAATAAAAGAAAATCACAAATTTTGGGTAGACACAAGAGTACTAAAGGAGAGGAAATCTTCCAATGGGGATACTAATTCTGGTAATCCAGGTGACACCCCAGGATTCCCTCATTTCCTGTCTTGGCTATGGGACAGAAAATGATAGGAAATTTCCCCAAGGGGACACAGATGGCATAAAAAAAAGAAAAAAAACTGTCAGGGGTTATAACCCTTCCTTTATTCTATCCATAAAAAATAAGTTTGCTTTTAGCTACACTTTAACTTAACTATAGCCACAAAATAAGTCAGAGATGAAAGGTCACAAGATCACTGGTCCGAGCTTGGAGCAGGTTACTAATTCACAATCATTAACTGTCAAAGCCAGTTCCTGCTGTGATAAAGGTTTGACTTGGGGGGGGGGGGAGCATAGGATACCCCAAATAAAGGAACTTTGAGTAAATAGAAGACACTTTTTTCTGGCAGCTTGTCTGTGTCATAAAGCCGAGAAGGTAGATGACACTAATGCCGCGTACACACGAAGGGACTTTGTCCGCCGGACCTAGTCCAGCGGACAATCCGCCGGACTTTCCAGCTGGGCTTCGGCGGACTTGAAAGCGAACGGACTTGACCACACACGATCACGCTAAAAGTCCGGCGGTTCACGCGATGACGTACAGCACGTACGATGGGACTAGAAAAAGAAAAATACTTGCTACTGAGCATGCGTCCTTTTTGGTCCGCCGGACCATACTACAGACGACCGTATTGTCCGCCGGACTGCCAAATCCAGCGGATAATTTTAAAACAAAACTTAAAACCTAGTCCGCCGGACTTTTGGGAAAAAAAGTCAGTCGAAGGCCCACACACACGAGGGGATTGTCCGGCGGACTCGAGTCCAGCGGACAATCCCGCGGGATAGTCCCTTCGTGTGTACGCGGCATAAGTTCCCACAATGATCTCTTCTGACCGAGTAATCAACTAGGGGGCCTCCTTGTAGAGCTGAACACTCTCCACAGTCACTAAGCCTCCAAAGTCTGGTCAATTTACCGGACACTCTTCAGTGAGGATAAAACAAGCTCACAATACCAAAGGACAGCTGGACACCCTCCTCCAACTCCACCGGGTACTCTTCAACGAGCTCTACAAACCAAAATTTAAATCCAGGCTTTTGAATAAGCCCCCCCCCCCCCAGCAATCCTACAGCTGGGATCTCGATGACCCTCCAGCAACTTTTCAGCAGAATGCCCCTAGGGGCAGGGGCCCCTCTGGCCAGGGTCTCCTCCTGCAGGATGGGACCCAGAACCAACTTCACTCCTGCTCCAAGCTTCAGAATTGTTACTATTTATGAGCTCTCCAGCCACCTTCTGGGCCCACCTCCCTGAAGATTAGCTGGGTCCCCATGAATATTTAGACTGTCCTTCTGCCTTTCCTCCCACTGATTCCAGAACCTTTTTAGAATGGGGGAGGGAAGTATTCAGACCAGCAGCCTGTGAAATGCTTAGCAGACTAAAGTAATCAACCACTGCTCCACTGGCTACAGAGAAGCAAAACTAAATTTGACCGCTACCCTAATCCCTAACTAGGAGGGTGCTACACTACTGTGCCAGTTCATGCTATCAGCTGACTAAAATTGAGAATCAGAAAAGTATATGTAACTCCTATCAATGAACTTCTCTTATTTGCTCCCTTTTCATCTGTTTAGTATACCATTAGAAGTTTTTCATTAGATTTACTTGATAAGTGCCAATGCTCAGATCCTGTGTTATCTGAAGGAGAGTAATTAGCCCGGTCAGTCCTTATTTTGGGACTACAGAATGATTAGCCTTTATGTTGTGGAGATGGGAAAGTAGGCGGGTTTAGTAGTTTGGCGAGAGAAAAGTGGGCAGAGCTGGAGCTTTAAGTGGAGTACACACTGTAGCTCATTGTTTCACAGCAAATCGGAAACAATAAAAGAAAATTCGTACGAAAATTCTCGTACGACACAGGCTTTTTTTTTTTTTTAGTTTCTGGTCATGCGCAGTCTTTATTTTCTGAATTTTCTTGTACGAAAATCGTACGAAAACTGTACACATTAAACAAAAATCATTCCGTACAATTAAATTTTGGAGCTCGTCTCCTGGGGAATTTTCGGACGAGAAATCAGAATCGGCTGTCGAAAGTTGTGTACACACTATACGAAAATCGTACGAAAATTCTTTGGACGAAAATGTTCGCCCGATTTTCTTATAGTGTGTACGAGCCTTTAGAAGCCAAAGTGCATTTCTGGTAGATCAACAGGTAATTTTTTGTACTAACAGGGTCTTGTAAAGGGATAATACATGGGGGGATTTTAACGTATTGAAAAGATATACTGTTTAGGTTTTTTTTTTGCCTTGACATACACTTTAGGCCTTATGTACTCTGGGCATCCAGCACCATTGCCCACTTTATAACAGGCTGAAATAAACTGTGGCTGAATGCTGTACTGAGTGGCCCTAAGGCTTGATTCACACCTGTGCTTTTTGCTACAGAACGTGTTCCATAGGAAACCATGTTAAATGCGCTGTAGTGCAAATCCTCAAAATGCAAAAAGCATGAAAAATGCATTGGTGTGAATCAGGCCTAAGAGTTCAGGAACATATGCCTGGAACTCAGAACACCTGTGTAGCACCCTGATGTTTAGGCAGGGTTGCTATTAAATTTATTTGCCAAGTGATAGTTGCCTTGGCCAATTGATAGGTCAATTGATTTCACTCTAATTCTGGAATTGCTGCACTTCTCTCTTCTATCACTGGCCGGGTATCTGGTGACATTACATAAGACAAGGGCATTGCAAGGACAAATTAGGAATGAATGGGGTGTCTCAGCCAATGAGCATGGATTTTCTTGGGTCCCTTGGCCTGCTGGGAGAGCCTATTTATTTGAGTGGAGTCAGGTGATCGGGGTTCTGTGCCACCTGGATGGCTGTGTGGGTGGACATGTGTCGTATTGCCCTGGGCTGCTAAGCCAGAAAACCTAAGGCCTGGGGGACATCTGGCTGCAAGGCTATCTGAGAGCCTATACAGAAGTAGCGCAGGGTTGGGACTGCGGGCTTGAAGTCCAACAAGATGTAACGGTTCCGCCAGCCTGGGAACCTGTCTGTTTTTTTACCTAGCTCTTTCACTAGCGGAGGAGCCCGGCTTTTTTCTTCGTCACCGCCATCTGGGGGTCTTGTTCCGACGTTGGGGGTCTTCGGGGGTCTCTTCTGTTCTTCTTGCCGGGCCTCCGCTTTCTTCTTCCAGCTCTTTTACGAGCGGTGGCCCGGGCTTGTGTTGCCGTCGCTGTCGCCGCTGTCCCCGCCGCCTTCTGCTTCTTCTTCTGCTTCTTGTTCTTCTTTCTTCTTCCGATGTTGACTCGTCGCTGTCTCTTCTTCTTATGGCTCTCACGTGTTGCGCTTCCAGTTATATAGGGACAAGGGGCGGGTTACCTGCTCATGTCACATGGTGACCCCGCCCCCATATGATGTCACAGTCCTTTCCCCAGGGCACCCCCATGTTGAGGGCACGTGGCTTGGTACGGCTCAGGAGGGGGGGGGCGATCGCACGTCCCCACCCCCTTTCCTGACCGGCCGGGCTGCGTGCTCGGATAAGGGTCTGAGATGGATCCGGGGGGGACCCCCACGCCGTTTTTTTCGGCATAGGGATTCCCCTTTAAATCCATGCCAGGTGACGGGGCTAGCGCAGCGGCATTCACTGCCTTCGCTAGTCCCGTCTACCTGGAGTTACGTTCTAAATGAACGGACTTTGCTCCATGTGTGGGCAAGTCCGTTAATTTCAAAAGTCCTGCGGACTTTGGCCAAAACTCTGGCGGATTGTCCGCCGGAAAAGTCCAGGCGTGTGTGGGCAAGTCCACGTGGTCGGAAAGTCCGGCGGACCCACCGCTGGAAAGTCTGGCGGTTTGTCCGCTGGACTAGGTCCGGCAGGATTGTCCCGCCGGAAAGTCCGAGCGTGTGTACGCCGCATAAGGGTGTCCTGGCTCTAATCCTCTCTCCCACAGTTCTGTTTAAGAGACAATAAATCTCTTTGCATTCAAAAAGTGTCTGGCACCCACCTGTTTATATTACATTACACCCACCATGCCTTGTAACCCCCTCTACACTGAAGAATGTCAGCTGTCCTTAATTCTGGAGGTCACCATTGGGCTTCAGGGGCCCCGAGACTTTGCTACACCTGCATTCAGAGCATATGTCCCTGAACCCATATGGCTCTAAAACACAAGTGCCACTAGATACAGCACCCCAACTTGCAGTGTATTTCAGTCTGTCATAAATTGACAGGCTGCAGGCAATGGGGCTAGACCCAGCATCTGGATGTATGCAGATGCTGGGATTTAATGGACAGCATGCATAAGGCCTTAACAATATCTCCTAAGCCCCCGTACACACGGTCGGAAATCCCGACCACAAAATCCTTCGGAATTTTTCCGACGGATTTTGTCCGACACTGGTGTTGCATACACACGGTCTGACAAAGTGGAACGTGGTGACGTTCGTTGCGTACGACGGAACTACGTAGAGGCTCGTAGCCAATAGCTTTGGTCTCGTAATTTGATCTGAGCATGCGTGGCACTTTGTCCGTCGGAATTCTCTACACACGATCGGAAAAAGTCCGATCGGATTTTGTTGTCGGAAAATTTGAGAGCAGGATCTCAAATTTTTCGACGGAAAAAGTCCGATGGAGCCCACACACGGCCAGATTTTCCGACAACATGGTCCGATCGGACATTTTCCGTCGGAATTTCCAACCGTGTGTACGGGGCATAAGAACTTGCAATCATTTGTGCGGTACGTACTGTAATGTCATGTGATAATGCCAAAATTATTTGTATTATATCTCTCCATGCATTCGTAGTTTATAGGTAGTCTGAAATGTAGAAATGTAGATGTTGCCATCAGTAACAGAAAGTAACATTGAGAATCATCTACTTTCTAAAGTCTAGCATCTGGTACATTCATTTCCAGAAAACATGTTTAACGTAAAAAATATTGTCAAAACAACAAACATTGCCATAAAAAAACATACCTCATATATAGTATGGCCAATTCTTTTAAATTCATACTCCTTTTGTGAGTCAGAGGGGTGCACTTACTTATGCTTTCCAGTGACCCAGAGTCGCCTGACAGCAGGCTAGTGCAGAGCCGCTCTAGGCTCTAGAAGGATGCTGACCATACTGTCAGGATCCACCCAGCTGCTTGATTGACAGCTGGCTACGTCTTTCAGTGCGTGGCTAACAGACAAAAACAACTGCGCCTGTCCCCTCCCCAGCGCTGGAGGGACAGAGTGAAGCGCAATGATTAACAGTCACTCTCTATGCAGGCCAAGAACTCAGTTATCATTGGCTATGTGATCGCTCAGTTCCCGGTCTTAGAGCTGACATGGGACAGCTGCAGCATCACACCGATGGTGCAGCGTACAGGTGAGTATGAACATTTGTTTTTTTCTACACCCCAAACTTCTCCTTAAATTTTTTTAATTGTGCCTGTAGCAAGTCAGATAGAACTCGTGTCATTTCCTGACTGGAGGACACCCAGCATTATGGCCTTTTCTCCCCAGCCAAACTGTCTTTGGCCCGCCCCTTTCAACCACTGGATATCACTTCTTTCAATCACAGACACATCACGTGTAAGTGGTAGATAGGGCAGTCTGCATGCAAATGCAGCCTGCCTAGGAAAACCCACTCCTCCAGACTGACATCAACCCATCAAGGCAATTTGATATTCGCATAACCCCTCCTAAAAGTCAGCCTACTGCTTGTATCAGGGCTGAGGGCTCTTGGAAGGAGTGTCGTGATGTTTTTTAGGATGTTATTTACAGCACCCTGCCCACACCTCCCACTAGGTGCAATCTGACTGTGTTGCATTGCATAGAAAAGCAGAAAGACTGGGTCCTATATAAGATAAGTAATGCAAGATCAAAGGTTATATTTAAAGCAGAACTTCAGTCATGTTTTCATCTTTCCATCTATTAAATCTTCTGCCTTTGTGGTTTTAACTTTGCATAGAAAAACATTTTTTTTCTGCCAGTAAATACTTTATACTGCCCACTTCCTGTTTCTTGTCTGGTCATTAGCCTAGGCTTATGACATCACAAACAGCTCTTTCTCTCACTCTCATGAGAGTTTACCAGGAAGGCAGGGAGGATGAGTCATAAGAGGGCCAATGAGAGCTACAGGGCTGCAGAGCTGGAGGTGTGCCTCTGTGTGTCTGTGTAAAGCCAGGAAGTGAACAGGCAGCAGATTCAGCTGCCCACAGTGAAAATGGTTGCAGCCAGACTTAGTGGAGAGAGAATTCTGCAGCATATTTGGCAAGTACAGAATCACAGTATATATAAAATAATATGCAAATGATTGGAGGGAAGTTTCAGAATGGAAAAGATGTTTTATTACAAATCATGTGAGCAGACTGAGGTTCCTCTTTAACTTAAAGTGGTGGGACACCCTGAAAAACAAAACTAGATAAAAATGTTAGTACAAATTAAAAATGAAAAAAAAAAAAAAAAATTATTTTTTTTTACTTACCAGAAATGGCTGTTGCTAGGCAGATCGTCCTAATTTGCCTCTTCTTACTCCGCAGTGATGTTCTCTCCTCTGCTCCGAGCGCCGTCTTCTAGTGAATGGGGCGTGGTGTGTTATGGGAACTATGTCTCACAACACATCGCGTTCCCCATACACAAATTTGACTCGCGCATGCGCAGTAGGAAACAGGCAGCGAGCGCTGCCCGTTTCCCTTACTGAGGATGGAACCGGATCGCCGAGGGACATCTCGGCCTCCACGACCTACATCGCGGGCGCCCTGGGAGGGTAAGTGTACTTATTAAAAGTCAGCAGCTACTTTTTTTTTAGCTGCTGACTTTTAAAAAAAAAATTTATATAGGTGAAACACCGCTTTAAAATTTAATTTAAAATTGCATTCGTATATTGTTGAGGGGAAGAGGAAAGAACCAAGGAAAGCAAATATATTATTATTACAAATTGCCACAATCAGGAAACAAGATCATCAAATTTACCTGAAGAGCTTACAACTGGTGCATAATAAGTACTGTCGGACTTCCGTACAAGGGGTGAAAGATTGTGGAACAGATAAAATGATCCTAATTTTAGCGCCTGGCGACAAATTTCATCATTTTCCTTTAATTCAAACAGGAAGCTGTGGATAAATATGAGCATAATGTTAAGCAATATATTAGCACAGAACACGGAAAAGCGAGAAGAGGAACTATTATGTTTCATTGTTGGTTTGCACAATGGATGCATCCACAGAGAATAATAGCACAGTAAATAGGTTTCTCCTTGGCAAGTGGCATTCTGCTTTAGTTATTCTGTCATGATGAGTAATCTTTAAACCTTATCAGATTGTGTATGTCACCTTTTCTAGTGCATGAGGGTGGGCTAGCCTCCCTCCCAATAACCACCAACAAGATGTTTACATGTTCTGATTTAAAGTGGAGGGCCACCCTGAAAAAAAAAAAACTAGATAAAAATGTTAATAAAAATTTAAAATGAAAAAAAAAAAATATAATTATTTTTTACTTACCAGAAATGGCTGTTGCTAGGCAAATCGTCCTAATCTGCCTCTTCCTGTTCTGCGGCGCTGTTCTGTCTTCTGCTCCTACGCCGTCTTCTAGTGAATGGGGCGCGGTGTGTTATGGGAACTGTGTGTCCCACAACACATCGCGTTCCCCATTCACAAAGCGTTGTGCGACGACTCGCGCATGCGCAGTAGGCCGCGCGATGACTCGCGCATGCGCAGTAGGAAACGCGCAGCAGTCGCTGCCCGTTTCCCTTACTGAGGATGGCGGCGCTGAGACCGGAGCGCCGAGGGACATCTCAGCCTCCACGGCCGACATTGCGGGCGCCCTGGGAGGGTAAGTGTACTTATTAAAAGTCAGCAGCTACCTTTTTTTTTAGCTGCTGACTTTTAAAAAAAAATTTTTTTTTACTGAGACACCCCTTTAAGTGCCTTTATATCTGAATGTACAAGCTGCAAGGCTAACTTTTCATACGCAGTACGAATGTATAAGGCTGGGTTCACACTTAAAGCCCCTGGGAGAAGCGCTTTCCCGGGGGGTTACCTTGCGGGTGTGCTCCCGAGTCCACCATTCAGGGTCCATACAGGCCGAATGCAGGACTCGGCCCCGCCCCCCGGCGCCCACGTCATTGGATTTGATTGACAGCAGCAGGAGTCAATGGCTGCGCTGCTATCAATCTATACAATCAATCTATACAATCAAGAGCCGAGAACCCCAGGCAGAGAGACAGCGCGTCCCTGTGGGTCAAGTTCTAGGGCTCAGGTAAGTAAAAAACGGGGGGGCTGGTCACTGCCAGAAGGTGAAAAAACACAAGGGCTTACAATTCCTTTAATTCAGATGCGGCTCACAGCAGGGGTCGGGTGCATCCCTGTTCTCCATTTCAGGGGCGAATTAGGCCCAAATTTTGGCCTGAATTCGTACCTGAAACGCAGCTAAAGATGCACAGGACCCTTCTGCTGAGCGTTCCCTGCCCGCCCTGGAAGTGTATGAACAATCTCCTGTCATGCGATTTGGATGCAGGGATGCGCGCATCCAATTCGCTTAAGTGTGAACCCAGCCTAAAAGATAAGTACAGTTAATTTTTATTGAACACAGAATTTTTGCTATTATTGTAGAATTTACTTTAAAAAGGTATGTATGTTTTTTTTTTTTTTTACAGAAAAGTTTATTAGACAAATCAGCATTACAGTACAAAACAATATAGTACGTTCAGTGGTATACAGGTATAGACAGGAGAAACCACCTTCATCCGGCAGTCATCCTTTAGTTAGGCCCCTTTCACACTGGGGCGGGAGCCGCGGCGACGGTAAAGCAGCGTTATATTTAGCGCTGCTTTACCGTAGTATTAGCCGCGGTATTCGGCCGCTCGCGGGGCGGTTTTACCCCCGCGAGTGGCCGAAAAAGGGTTAAAATCGGCGCTTTGCGGCGGTATTGCCGCAGGTGTCATGAGTATGTATGGGTTTTTAAAAACAGAACACAGCCATAGTCTCTTTGCAGATAGCCTGTCTCTGATTTATACCTTGGACAGAACCATACAAAGGGAGAAGGTAAAAAAGAGATGGACGAGTCATTGTTCCCACTGATTCACATGTGTGGATTACAGCTTGAACTATTAAAGTGGATGTAAACCCAACAATTATTTATTTATTTTTTGATGTCATAATGTAGAGATTTCCTTTCATTTGAGCCCAGTCTTGCCACACAGATTTACTCGAGGCCTGAGCAATCCTCTTTATTGTTCAGTTAGAGAAATCTTGACAAAGTCTTGAAAACTTTGTCAAAAACGCCCCCTTGCTGTGAGTGACAGGTGATTTACATATCTCATGCACTAGCCTGAGACAGGCACATCCTGTGTAAAAAGTTCACAATTCACATCCCCCTCCCCTCCCCTCCAACTCTCCCAACTTTACTGTGTTTTGACTGGATGTTTCTCATCATGGGATGCAGTGAACAGTCAGCAGACTATAGACAGACAAGTGATTTAGGGGACATGTATGTAGTCAGAGCTGGGCAGAGTGGAACATCCAGTGATCTGATGATAACCTGTCTCAGGCTAGTGCATGAGATCTGTAAATCACCTGTCACTCACAGCAAGGGGGCGTTTTTGACAAAGTTTTCAAGACTTTGTCAAGATTTCTCTAACTGAACAATAAAAGAGGATTGCTCAGGCTTCGAGTAAATCTGTGTGGCAAGACTGGGCTCAAATTAAAGGAAATTTCATTCTCTACATTATGACATAGAAAAAAAAATTTTGGGTTTACATCCACTTTAAGCAATTGCCTTCTTTTTTTTTTTTTTTTTACAACAGAGGAGGTATGGAAATGAATGAAAGGGGCTTAAAGCTCCATCTGCTGCCTGGAAAGCAGAATACATAATGAAGCAAAATCCCGGGGGCCCCTGAAGCCCAATGGTGACCTCCAGAGTTAAGGACAGCTGACATTCTTCAGTGTAGAGTGGGTTACAAGGTATGGTGGGTGTAATGCAAGATGAGACATAAGGAGAGAGGCGCCTCTGGGTGAAGATATAGGACAAGTTTAATAACACATAGTACAGGCAACTCACATTTGAGAAGTCATAATTAGGCATGGATAAGTCCCAGCATGGGGGCAATCTGGTCATCAGTTTGTCAATCCGTTCCTGCAAGAAAGTGGCGCTTTGCTCGATACAACACCGCTGGTAGTAGGAAGCCGGCAGTGGTGGATGTAGTGATCTAATATAATCGTTCCTTCCTCGTAGATGGTATATGGTTATTAAAAGTATTGTCCGCAGCAAAACCCGATTCTCCCAGAGAGAGATTTTATTGACTTCCAAAACAGAACATTCTTACAGACGACAAAATCCAACAGAGTTCATGACAACGAATATTTCCTCTTGTACCTATGCCTTCTTCTCTCAGACCATCTTTCTCTCTAGACTAGCTGACAACCTGCCTGTCTTCTCATATACTGATCTGACCCTGGGGGGGGGGGGTCAACCAAATGTTTACCATGAATACCCCCCTCAATTCTAATTACCATCAGTAAATACTAGATTAAAAGGCTATTCCTCACACACACAACTTGCATAAGATTTACACATCAAAGGGTAACAGATAACATTGTCTTTGATGTGTGCGACTACTGATTAGATTAAGAGATGACACCTGGACACCCTTTTGAGGTGTAGAATAGACTTGAATCCCCAATCTATATTCTTGCATAATGAATTTGTCTTAGAATGCCTAAATAGAATGCCTATACGAACTACATAAAAAACACTACATATATATATAAATATGTATATATATATATATAAGTATACATATATATATATATATTAGATATAATATACTACATATACCCCCACTTGGGTCGTTCTAACTACTAGAACTGACCCATAAATCGAGCAACAAACATAGCATTACCGACTTGAGGTATTGGATGCTTCACAATGGCTCATATGAAATATAAAGTTGAAACTGGTTACATCTCTCTTCACCAGCCTCTAAAATATCCCCATGAAACAGTCATTAGATAATATAGCTTTAGACCATGACTGGAAAAGGATTCGGTAAACATCCTTATTATATCACATCAAGATCTTGAATATTGCACAAAAACGAGCGGATGTCGCAGTTCATTCTTCAATTTTCAACTTCATCATAACTCTCATTGAAAGTAGACTTGGTGTGCTGGGAGCTCCGATCCACATAACTCCAGGATTCCTCTCCAGGCTCAAGGTTTTCATTTTCTTAAAGATGCTTTTGCACAAACACCAGCAAATCCCGAAATTCTACTTCCATCTTTATAGTAAGAAGAACCATCCATGTACCAGCTCTCACTTTCAAGTTCAAAAGGCTGAAAAAAACTGCTATTGCTGTACTTTGTAATTTGCTGTAGGCCGACTCCTCATTTCCATCCTTAATAGAGCAGTTGCTTGAATCATTCAGTCCATAATTCCACCTGAATGGTATACCAATCTATATACCAATCTATAATTCATATATCCATATAATCCATATATAATCCCCCACTTTCAGATAGAATCAGCTTGACGTTAATCAGCGTTTATCAGATCTTCTATCCAGACAAAGCAGCAGTGGAAAATCTAGCCAGTAAAGTTAGGTCTTTTTTTCATCCATATGTCAATAATATTAATGACTGATTCAACAAAGTTTCAAATCATGACTGGAGTGATGAATTTCACTCACCCCTCTTATAAATTTAGGAAAACCACCCAACATACTATAATTTATGCTATGCCAAGCCATTGTGCAGCATCTCACCTTAGATGTCAAATATATTGATCAATATGCAATATGTAATATGCAACATGTTATGTAACACGAAAATTATTTTAGGTTTAAATGTTTCGCTCTGGTTTTAAGATAAAGTTCAAGAAATAAAACATAATAAAATAAAAAATAAAAATAAAAATGGAAAAGGGTGAAAAATAAAAATAAAAAATAGGGCTTGATGAATAAAAATGGGAAAGGGTGAAAAATAAAAAATAAAATATAGGGAAAAGTCCATTGTCCAAGTCAAAAAGTCAAAAAAAAGTAAATTGCTTGATGAATATTGAGAGAGTCCATGATATTGTTTATTCAGTGTTTCTCCCCCACTAGCCAGAAATTTCAGCTTGCAGTTCACATGCTATGCAGATGCAGTATCTTCAATATCTGAAAGACAAAAAAACTCTCCAACAAAACTAATTAGCAAGATCCTTAAACATTCTTTGAAGTTAAAACAAAGGACTATTTACACATCCCCAGGTTGAAACTAAACCACCCCCACTGCTAGAGAAATGTCACTTGTATTCAAAAACAGATCTGGATAATGTAATCTGTTTAGCTGTCCCAGCAATGTGTAATGTTCCATTTTCATTTTATTGTACTCAATCTTCAAGTGGTCATATTTCTGTTTTAACTGAGAAAATGGTATCCAAGCCTTAGATACCTTTTTATTATGATTTTGGTCAGCTCTGTTTTTCATATCAATATCACCTATATTTGACCTGGTGTCTCCTCTTTGATTGTTATCATAAGACATTATCTTTTGATCTTTATGTTCAGTATCTGTCCTAAACAATGTGGCTAAATCAATCTTGACAGCTTGCTCATTTGACTTTCTCCATAAATTGTCTGCTTTCAACAATACGTCTTTTAAATCATGAGGATTTGGGGTAACTAGTAAAATATTTTGTCTAATATCTTCATGCAAAGCATGTAGAAATATACTCATATGTAACAAGCCACCATGCTCAAATGCAAGATTATTACTGACCAATATTTCCATAATATATTTTATTCTTCCTGACAGTTCGTAGGGAGATTCATTTTTCATTTGTTTGATCTTCCCATGAACAGTAACATCAGAGCGTACACCATACAAAACACATAACAATTCCATCAATATGTCCCTTGTCCTCATTGGCTGAGTACAGATCTGCTTAATTCTCACCCAAAGACTATTTCCTATAGAATGTTGCATAACTCTGTCTAAATCAGATGGGTTGAGATTGTACATATCTCTGACATTCTGCAAGTCACAAAACCATTTTAAAAATCTGTTTAAATCATGGCAGGGAATCATTCCTATTTCTTTAAGAATTGCATCTAATTCTTTTGGTTTCAAAGGCTTCATTACAAGCTGAACTTCACCTGCATTATTATTATTGTTATAAACTGTGGTGGTCACAGTGGGTGCGGCTGGCAATGAATTATCAGATTTAATATGAGGTTCTGTTTCATTTGATAGAATGTTTGCATTTTGCTGCAGATTGCTGAATCCACGATTCGATGCATATCTGCATTCCTGAGATCTCTTCTCTAATTCCATAATTCTTAATTTCAATCTCTCATTTTCCTCTGATAATTCATTACAACGTTTAGACTTCTCAAGCAGAGCTTCCCCAATGGTGACTTGTCACGTACCTGGTGGTTGAGCCCACGAATGCAGGGAGCGGCGTCTCGTATACCTCCGGCTCGGGAACCCCTGGTAGAATAGACAGGGGCTCGGAAGCACAAAGGGGCACAAGTGCCTGACGGGTTACAGGTGTAGGGCTGGTCCCGACGTCTGGAGTACTGTAGGACGACCAGTAGAGGACTAGGGCAGGAACCCAGTCGTAGTAGACAGGCAGGTGGAACTCGCGGATAGCCGGGAGAGACTGGAGTCCGGAGCTGAAGCAGGTCACAGACAGGCCGGGTCAAACACGGACAGGCAGGTGCGGTACCAAATCAGCAGGCAAGGCGTAGTCGTGAAGCAGGCCGGGTCGTTTAACAGGCGGACAGCAGAGTACCAAGGAGCAGGCAGAAGAGATGTCAGGACAAGCCGGGATCGAGGACAGGCAGCAGGTACGGGGTATCAGGAACAAGCCGGGTAGTCAGGTATCAGAAGTCAGGTAATTCACAGGTAGCTGGTAGCTGGGGGTCACGGGAACGCTGTAGACCGGACAGCAAGACAGCATGGACAGGCACTTCCTTAAATAGCGCTTCTGGCGCCCGTGCGCGCTGAGCGGCTCTTTTGCTGGACATACCATAGCCGATTCTCCTGCTGGCAGAAAAAGGTACTGAACGCTTTTCTTGACATTGCCCCCCCCTAAGGGGCAGCCTCCGGATGCCCAACTGAACCATTATTAAATGCCCGAATCAGCCGTTTTGCATGAATGTTGGATTCCGGTTCCCACGAATTTTCCTCCGGGCCGTACCCCTTCCATTTCACCAGATACTGCACACGCCCGCCTCTTCTCCTACAATCAAGGATCGACTCCACCTCGAATTCCATTTCCCCATCAATGAGTACCGGTTCAGGAGGCCCCGTATTTCGGCCAACAAAAGGATCTGGGACAGTAGGTTTGAGCAGAGCTACATGGAAGACTGGGTGGATCCGGAATGATTCGGGTAGTTTTAATTTATAAGTTACACTATTGATTTTTTTTTCCACAGGGAAAGGACCCACAAACTTAGGGCCAAGCTTCTTGGAGGGGCATGCCAATTTCAAGTTTAATGTAGACAGCCAGACTTGATCTCCTGGTTTTAAATTGAGTTCTCCCCTTCTCTTCCTGTCAAAGACCTCCTTGTAATATTCCTGAGTTCTTGTCATTGTCTCCTGGAGTAGCAGGTACAGGACATTCCGGTATGCAGTTTGATAGAAATAAAGGGTGAAAACCATAATTTGCAAAGAAAGGAGTCTGTTTTGTAGCAGAATGAATTGAATTGTTATAGGCAAATTAGGCCAGCGGCAATAGAGGAACCCAATCATCTTGTGAGAATGATGAAAAGCAGCGTAAGTACTGCTCCAATGTTTGATTCGTCCTTTCTGTCTGGCCGTTTGTTTGAGGATGGTAAGCTGAAGAAAAGGACAAATTGATCTTCAGAGAGCCACATAATGCCCTCCAGAATTTCGAGGTGAATTGTACCCCACGATCTGAGGTTATGTTTGCCGGAATGCCATGAAGTCTTACGATTTCCTTAATGAAAATTCTCGCGGTTTCGGCCGCAGAAGGAGTACCCTTCATGGGAAGGAAGTGAGCCATTTTAGAGAGTCTATCCACCACTACGAAGATGGTTGAATGATCTTCCGAGGGAGGTAGCTCAACAATAAAATCCATAGAGATCATTCTCCATGGTCTCTCTGGGACAGGTAATGGTTTCAACAGCCCCCAAGCTTTTGATTTGTTGCCTTTGTTCTGGATACAGACGGTGCATGATTCCACATAATCCCTACAGTCCTTTGTTAACTGTGGCCACCAAAACATGCGTTGGAGCAATTCAGATGTCTTGTGCACCCCAAAATGACCAGCTAACTCATGGTCATGACAGAAGTTCAGAACAGCCACTCGCACCTCCTTAGGTACGAAGATCTTTTCTCCGTACCATAACAGATCGTCTCTGGTTTGTAGAGTGGTATCAGGTGGGGAAGAAATTCCTGCGGAAGCCTGTTTTATCTGAGCCAGCAAATCTTCTTGGAGCAAAAGAAAACTTCCAGAAGACAAGATGGTGTCCGGAGGAGAAGAAGTTTCAGGTTCACTAAACATCCTAGAGAGGGCGTCTGGTTTGGTGTTCTTCGACCCGGGCCTGTAAGTTATGTGGAGAGAAAATCGCGTAAAGAAAAGTGCCCACCTGGCCTGGCGTGGTCTCAGTCTCTTAGCGGTTTTTAAATATTCGAGATTCTTGTGATCCGTATACACAAGAATCGGATGTGTCGCTCCTTCCAAAAGATATCGCCATTCTTCAAGGGCCGCTTTGATGGCCAATAGTTCTCGGTCTCCCACATCGTAATTTCGTTCCGCCTCAGATAGTTTGCGGGAGAAGAACGCAACTGGATGCAACAGAGCTTTAGGCCCTTGTCTCTGAGATAACACTGCCCCGACTGCAATTTCTGAGGCATCAACCTCAAGTATGTACGGTAACGCTGGGTCAGGATGCTTCAGAACTGATGCCGACGTGAATCGATCCTTCAAGGTTGCAAAGGCTGCCTGCGCTCCGGGAGACCAAGAAAACTTAGTGCTCTGCTTGGTTAGATTCGTGATGGGTGAAATGATAGTGGAGAACCCTTTGATGAATTTCCGGTAGAAATTTGCGAATCCCACAAAACGTTGAACACCCTTCCTGTCGGTAGGAGCTGGCCAGTCCAGGATGGCAGAGACCTTCTGTGGGTCCATTTTGATACCTTCCACGGAAATAATCAATCCTAGAAACTGGATGCTCTGTTGCTCGAATACACATTTTTCCGGTTTCGCATACAAGCCGTGGCGTCGAAGTCTGGTTAGCACCTTTTTAACATGTTGGCGATGCTCTGTCAGGAAAGGCGAGAAGATCAGGATGTCGTCCAAATATACTATGACGAACAGGTCAAGGTAGTCTCTGAAGATATCGTTCACGAAATGCTGGAACGTAGCAGGGGCGTTGCAGAGTCCGAATGGCATAACCAAATATTCGAAATGCCCGAATCGGGTGCGAAAGGCAGTCTTCCACTCATCACCGCTCCGGATGCGAATAAGGTTGTATGCCCCACGGAGGTCCAGTTTTGTGAACGTCGCTGCAGATCCCAGTCTTTGAAATAATTCAGGTACCAAGGGAAGAGGGTACCGATTTTTGATGGTAACTTTGTTAAGTTCCCTGTAGTCTACGCAGGGGCGTAGGGAATGGTCTTTTTTCTCTACGAAGAAAATTCCTGCCCCTGCTGGGGAAGTGGAGGGCCGAATGAACCCCTTCTCCAGATTATCATCAATATAGGCCTTCAAAGTGCCAAGTTCAAGTTCAGTTAAGGGGAAGATTCTCCCAAATGGAACTTCTGCGCCAGGAAGGATTTCAATTGGGCAGTCATAAGGCCTGTGAGGAGGAAGAGTATCTGCGCCCTTCTTGCTGAAGACGTCTAAAAACTCATGGTAGACTTCAGGCACGGCTTGACGGGTCTCTTCATCAGCTTCCATGCAGAGTAGGGGTGAAAGTGCTTGAGCCGTCTCAGGTAAGCAATATTGGTGACAATAGGAGGAGGGAAAGCTGATCTCCCCAGTGGTCCAATCAATGAATGGGTTATGAGCCCTCAACCAGGGCATGCCTAGAATAACTGGAAACAGAGGGGATTGGATGATGTTCAGGCATAATAGTTCTTGGTGGTTACCGGCCATAGTGGTAAATATTGGCACAGTCTCTTGTGTGACAGGTCCAGATTTAAGAGCCGAGCCGTCTGCCAGGTGTATAGAGAGGCCCTTTGCTTTTGGTCGAAGAGGAACATGATGCCGGGTGGCGAAAGCCGAGTCCATGAAACCGCTGCAGGCTCCGGAGTCAATGATAGCGGTTACCCGGATATTCCCTCTGGGGAGCTGAAAAAGAACGGAGACAGCCAGGTGAGACGTATTATTCGGCAGAGTGGGAGTAAGAGCAAAAGAGGTAGTGCAGGACTTACGGAGTTTAGCAGGACAGGATCTCACATAATGTCCCGATTCGCCACAGTAGAGGCACAGATTATTGGATCGCCTGCGTTGTCGCTCTTCAGGTGTCAGAGATGGGCGCAGTAATCCTAGCTGCATAGGTTCCGGAGCATCAGAGGTATAGGCCACGGGAGTTCTGGGATTCGATGGAGGCTGACTGGGTACACGGGGAAGCATCCAGATTGGTCTGGAGGGACCGGCGGCACGTTCAGACCTCCGTTGTCGTAGTCGCCTGTCAATCTGTATGGACAGGTTAATGAGTGCGTCTAAAGTCTCAGGTGTATCCACTCTGGCCAGTTCGTCCTTCAATGATTCAGAGAGGCCCAGGCGGAACTGGTACCGCAGAGCGGAGTCATTCCAGTTAGTATCGGAACTCCAGCGCCTGAATTCGGACGCATAATCCTCCGCTGGTCTGCGACCTTGCTGTAGGGAGTGCAGGGCCGTTTCTGCAGTTGCTGTTAGTTGCGGGTCCTCGTAGAGCTGGGACATAGCATGAAAGAAAGAGTTCAAATTGTCAAGGGCGGCATCCTTCTGTTCCAAAAGCCGATGGGCCCAAGCTTGTGGATCTCCTGACAACAGGGAAATGACAAAGCCTACTTTGGTGGCGTCAAGCGAAAAAGTCCTGGGCTGCAGAGCAAAGAAAAGTTCACAAGCATTGTGGAAAGCTCGAAATTTGCTACGGTCCCCAGAAAACCGCTCAGGAGTGGGAACCTTAGGTTCAGGTGGCATCATCACTACTGAAGGAGCAGCAGGAATCGCAGGTGAAGGTGACGTAACTGTGGATAGGATCTGAACACGTTCTTCGAGCCGGGTATAGCCTTCCTGAAGACTCTTCACTGCCTGGGTTAGGCCAGCCAGGTGGCGACACAGATCATCCACTGGAGCAGCTCCCTGCGTGGGCTCGGACATGGCTGTCCGGTACTGTCACGTACCTGGTGGTTGAGCCCACGAATGCAGGGAGCGGCGTCTCGTATACCTCCGGCTCGGGAACCCCTGGTAGAATAGACAGGGGCTCGGAAGCACAAAGGGGCACAAGTGCCTGACGGGTTACAGGTGTAGGGCTGGTCCCGACGTCTGGAGTACTGTAGGACGACCAGTAGAGGACTAGGGCAGGAACCCAGTCGTAGTAGACAGGCAGGTGGAACTCGCGGATAGCCGGGAGAGACTGGAGTCCGGAGCTGAAGCAGGTCACAGACAGGCCGGGTCAAACACGGACAGGCAGGTGCGGTACCAAATCAGCAGGCAAGGCGTAGTCGTGAAGCAGGCCGGGTCGTTTAACAGGCGGACAGCAGAGTACCAAGGAGCAGGCAGAAGAGATGTCAGGACAAGCCGGGATCGAGGACAGGCAGCAGGTACGGGGTATCAGGAACAAGCCGGGTAGTCAGGTATCAGAAGTCAGGTAATTCACAGGTAGCTGGTAGCTGGGGGTCACGGGAACGCTGTAGACCGGACAGCAAGACAGCATGGACAGGCACTTCCTTAAATAGCGCTTCTGGCGCCAAAACGGACTCAAACAGCGTGCGCGCGCGCGCGCTCCCGTGCGCGCGTGCGCGCTCCCGTGCGCGCTGAGCGGCTCTTTTGCTGGACATACCATAGCCGATTCTCCTGCTGGCAGAAAAAGGTACTGAACGCTTTTCTTGACATGACTGCATGCAATTTTAAATTTACAGTCTCAGATTCTGATTGGTTTTGTAACCTCTGACAAACCTTGTTGCTATTATCAACTGCACTCTGTAACTGGGTAATTTCCTCAACCTTATCCTTCAACGAACTTTCCATTGTTAAACAGCAAGATAACAAGCCCTGTACAATACAACCTTTTCTTTTACTTTCTGAAATTTTGCTCTCAAAAACAGTTTTTTCTAAAAATTCATTCATCATAGTCCATGTCTGCTTATATTTTTCTGGCACTTCATAAGGACCGCCATGACGCTTAATACATTTTAACACCCATCTGTTAACTTTATCAGAACTGACACTAGCTTCACACTGAGTAAGCATTTTTACTATGTTATTAATAATTTAAAAAGATAAATATTTTACTCACCGCATTAATTACTCCTTCAACTTCCAGTTCAGGTCTTCTGGTACACGATACAGTCCTTTTCTTCGTTTCCAGTCTCCAGAGAATAATTCTGGGGTTCCAAACTTCTTTGATTTTGTAGATCAGACTCTCTTATGTCACAACCAGACGTTAGAGTCACAGCACAGGTCTTGGGTCTCCATCAGACATCTGTCCAACTCACGGATTGTTATCACTGACTTCTGTTACAAAGTCCTGAAAATGCTCTTCTGGTCGCTTGAACGGCACCAATGTAGTGATCTAATATAATCGTTCCTTCCTCGTAGATGGTATATGGTTATTAAAAGTATTGTCCGCAGCAAAACCCGATTCTCCCAGAGAGAGATTTTATTGACTTCCAAAACAGAACATTCTTACAGACGACAAAATCCAACAGAGTTCATGACAACGAATATTTCCTCTTGTACCTATGCCTTCTTCTCTCAGACCATCTTTCTCTCTAGACTAGCTGACAACCTGCCTGTCTTCTCATATACTGATCTGACACTGGGGGGGGGGTCAACCAAATGTTTACCATGAATACCCCCCTCAATTCTAATTACCATCAGTAAATACTAGATTAAAAGGCTATTCCTCACACACACAACTTGCATAAGATTTACACATCAAAGGGTAACAGATAACATTGTCTTTGATGTGTGCGACTACTGATTAGATTAAGAGATGACACCTGGACACCCTTTTGAGGTGTAGAATAGACTTGAATCCCCAATCTATATTCTTGCATAATGAATTTGTCTTAGAATGCCTAAATAGAATGCCTATACGAACTACATAAAAAACACTACATATATATATAAATATGTATATATATATATATATGTATACATATATATATATATATTAGATACAATATACTACAGTGGAGACCACTCAGAACGAGGCTTAAGGGGCAGTTGGTATGCGGGCGAGGAGGAATGTCGCCGCTGGAAAGCGGCGCGCTTCTTGAGCGTACGTGCTGCAGATGACACAGCTCCTTTTTCTAGCTGGTGTGTGGAACTTGGGTGCTACAATATAAAGTGTGCAGGGGGGAAGGGCCATTATAATGGGTACATAGCGATTGGCAGAACGGTTAGGCAATGGCTGATTCTATATCTAGGTAGAAGACACCACTATGTAATGGCAATTAATATGGAACAAGGGACAGTGGGTTTGCTAGATAAAACTTTTTAAAAAGAAATGGATTAAAAAGCAATGATGTATAATCACAAACACACAATAAACAGTTCCCCCTTGATGGCAGTCCTGAGTGTGGGACCCCCTATTACCATTCTATATGGTCCTTTTAAATATACAGAAAGATCATGGACTCTTGTCATTTCATTATTATGTTTGCATAGATCACTATGCTTTTAATTTGTGTTTAATAACACTGTGGGGTATATATTGCTCTAGTTCCCTGCACCTATAGTATAGTATATAATGCAAGATGAACAGGTGGGCGCCAGACACTTTTTGAAAAGAGATTTATTGTCTCTTAAACAGAACTGTGGGAGAGAGGGTTAGGGCCAGGACACCCTTAGGTAGATGCAATGTTAATTGTCAGACTCTGAGACTTCTATAGGTAGACAGCTATACAGGTGAAGGCCTCCAGTTGGGCACCACTTCTGTATAGGTAGGACCGCCGTCTTCTATGGCAACAAACTTGTAGCTGTTACTAACGGTAATGATATTTAACTTTGTGCAACACGAACAGTTCTCTTTACCCCACACTCACTCACTGTGGATCTTCACTCAACGAGCTCCCAGTCTCTCTCACTAGACTTCAGATCCACTAGCCACTGGATCCCCTGAGCTCTTCCAGTTTAGCACTCAGTCAGTATCTTCCTCAAGTGTCACCCCTGCTTCACTGCTGGGTCCCTGGCTTGGCACTCACAGATACTCTTCAAGCTTCACCCCTGCTGACATGTTAGGTCCCTGGCTTGGCACTCCACAAGCGTCACCTCTGCTGTCCCTTTGGGTCACTGACTTGGCACTTTCTGATGCTTTCCCACTTCTTCAGCGTTCCCGGTTGGCGAGAAGTCTGCTCTGGTACTGGCCTCAGCTTACTCACAATGGTCTCCAGTAGCAAGGTGGATGGTCCCTTAGTGGCGACAGCTTCCCCTCTACCTCCGACCATGACTGGTCCCCCGGCCGGCAGAACTGTTACTTCTGGTTGGACTACAAGCCCGCAGTGCCAACCCGGCACTACTTCTGGATAGGCTCTCAGATAGCCGTTTTTTGATATTATTATTAACATTAAGTTACAATATGGCTTGTGTAGCAATTGTATATTCTATATTTTTGTAATTGCTATATTTTCTTCCACATAAGTGGAGTTACCCAATAATGGAATAACTGTACCTTCTGTGTTATAATACACCTGCCATGAGATCAGATGGGGCTGCCATTGCTGACCACCCTCTGAAAAAAACAATTGTCTGGCTATTCTGTTGACCGCCTGGCTTCAGTAGTTCTGTGAGTCACTGACCTGAAACAAGTATTCAGCACAACCGTTGTGCAATACTGCAAGGAAACAGAGCCTGTGTACATACTGAGCAAATATGACTGTTCTTATGTACTTAGAGCATTACAAAGTATATACAGAAATTCGTTTTTTTCAAAACATCTTTTTTCCACAAATGTCCATTACGTCTGAACTAGAGTTACATATAAATAAAACTGTACCATTTAAAGCAGAGCTCCAGTCGTTTTTGTGTTTATAAAAGTCAGCAACTACAAAAAGTGTAGCTGCTGACTTTTAATAAACAAACACTTACCTGTCTCAGGATCCAGCAATGTGGTCACCCCAACCCAGAGGCATATCTAGTGAAAATGGCGCCTATGGCTGCGCACTGAAACTGCCCCTCTGTCAAAACGAAAAAAAAATCTGCTAACAAAACTACAAGTCAAGCTCTTTAATCGTTCAATTAACAAATTATGGATTGGCACTACATAAAGTGCTCAAGTGCCCGATGGGTCAGTCCACCCCTGGTCATTAAACAGTCTACATTCAGTGAAAGAACTTACACTGAATGTGGACTGTTTAATGAGCTTGTTGCACAAATCACTTTATTACACTTTATTTATGATATCTAATTATTTATTCCATATGAAGCACTATATTTGATTGGCTGCTTCTGCTTGGTACACACGCACATGATGCTGACTTAAAACTTTTTTTAAAAAGATGCGACTACAGGAAATAACCAGAGACTGTGAATGCGACTACAGATGACCAGACTGCAGATGCAACTACAGTAGATGACCAGAGACTGCAGATGCGACTACAGGAGATGACCAGAGATGACCCCTATTTCTATCGAATAGTGCCCTCCGTCAGAAAGTACCCGCACATGCGCAGTACAGAAGGGCACTCCAGCCGATTTTCCGACATCACCATTAGCGCATGCGCACATCATAGGAGGCATTTTTCAACTGGAGATACCATTTGACAGCCACAATTGAAAGCTATGCAAACAGCAGGGGGACACCGTAGTTGTCAGATTGTGCCTCGCTGTGTCTCGCTGGGTTTTGTCTGTGTTGCAGGACGGGTTTGGTGTGTTAAACGTGGGTTTTGTCTGTGTCTAAGGGTGGGTTGCAACACAGACAAAACCCGCCCTTCAACAGCGAGGCACAATCTGACAACTACGGTCTCCTCCGCTCTTTGCATAGCTTTCAATTGTAGCCGTCAGATGGTATCTCCATCGAAAAATGCCTCCTACGATGTGCGCATGCGCCATGGTGAGGCCACACCAGCTAATCGGAAAATCAGCTGGAGTGCCCTTCCGTACTGCGCATGCGCAGACACTATTGGATGGCGGGCACTATTCAATAGAACACCGGAGCATCTCCTCCGGGAATGCCATAAACCTGTCAGATGTACAGTAAATTATAGAGATGTCAAGAACATGGTATACACTTCACTGGATTTAACTCATAGTCTGCCTGGACATAACTCAAAGTAGCTGAATGCCTGTAATTCAGCTTCAAAGCCGAATTAAACCCTCCTATTCTTTACAGCCAAGGAAGCTGTCATCTTAGCCTTTGTTTGATCTGCAATTGTCATGGTGCTGTCCATATGAACAGTTATGACATCAGCCATTTGATGGTTATTTTGAGAGCACAAGCAACTGTGCCAGTTATCAATCACTGCCTTCCTTTATTGTAACTGTTTTAACAGTTTAACACATAGTTAATCAATGGGTTTAGATCAGTGTTTTTCAACTCCAGTCCTCAAGGTTTCCCAACAGGTCATGTTTTCAGGATTTACATTATTTTGCACAGGTGATTTGATCAGTTTCACTGCCTTAGTAATTACCACATCTGAGGGAAATCCTGAAAACATGACCTGTTGGGGCGCCTTGAGGACTGCTGTTGATAAACACTGGTTTAGATCTTTAAAGGTGTCCCTCTTTCCTATCTCAGGATGTTGAGAGGTATGCAAATAAGGATATATCTTATCACTAAAACAGCTGCACACTGTACCTGCCAATTTAAATACCCTCCCTGTCCACAACTCAATAGTACTCAAACAAATCAACAGCCCCCTCCCTATTCTACAACACTAGAGTTTCCCTGGAACGGTCACTCCCAGGCATTGCACATATCTGCTATTGCCAGGTCAGTAACACAATAGGCTCAGTTCACAAAGCTTGCACACTAGGACAGGGGTCTCGAAACTTTCTAGAGAAAGGGCCAGTTTACTGTCCTTCAGACTTTAGGGGGGCAGGACTGTATCCAGTGGGAGTAAACAATGCCTGATCTTTGATATTAGGGAGAGAAATAGTTGGTGCCGTTGGGAGGAATAGTGCCCCGTTTTTGTTGTCAGTGGAAGGAATAGTGCCCTGTTGTTGGTGTCAGTGGAAGGAACAGAGCTGTCAGTGGCTGGCAGGAATCATTCCCCACCGTTGGTGTCAGTGGCAGAAATAATGCCTCAAGGGCTGGATAAAGGCAAGCGAAGGGCCGTAGTGTGGAGACCACTTCACTAGGATAAGCATACTTTTTTTTAAGTGACTGTTATTTTAAACTAAGTCTGATGAGAAATAAAAAAATACCAGTTACATAGTTAAAAAATATTTGTATCCCTGTGTTAAAGCTTTGTTAACTGTGCCTAATGTCTTTGGAAAGACTTCTCTACCTATCCCAGACTCAACTGGATCTTGTCCTTGGAAAACGTATTCCCACCCATCTCTGACTCAGCAGTCTCCTTGTAAATGGCACTGCCCGGCAGCACCAGGACATCCCAGGAAATTATACTATCCCATCTCTAACTTAGAATCTAAGTGTCCCTGGAATCTCCCATGGCCACTGGTCCTTCCTGGACTTGTGCATTCTACTGAAGAGAAGAGGAGAAATAAAGCAGCCCAGAGCAAGAAGTATGCAGTAACCTATAGCAACCATAAACGACATCTTGCTCAAACTAAAAATAACTGGTGGTTCCCTGTTTACATCCCTGTTGCCAATCGTACTGAAGAAGCTTGAAAGTGCATTAAACTAAATGTGTCTTGAAAGTGAAGCTGGAGCACTTGCTGACGAGGCTGTTGGTTACCATGGGGATGCTACACCAGCAAAGAGAAGAATACAAGCAGTGGTGGATTAGGTGTAGCTTGGGCCTTGGGCTATTTTCAGTTCAGGGGCCCCCTACCCTACGAGTGCTGTTTATATGGCTTAATGAACTCTAAAAGCATGCAGAGTTACAGTATTTACAAAAAAAAATTTTTTTAATCCAAAGCTAAAAATTAAATAATAAAAAACAACTGAAAACCAAACAAAATTGCATTTAGTAAAAAAAAACAAAAAACAAAATCAGCAAAACAAATTGTGTAAAAAAGGAGTTAATTGGGCTGATTAGGACTAAGAGATTAAATATTTTCTGAAATAAATAAAACCACAACAAAAACTGGTCTAAATACACTGTAAAGTTATAGTTTACCAACATACAGTATTTATCAGTGAAGCCTGCAAACACTTATTGCAGGCTGCATTTACACAGGAGTAGATAGGCAGACGTTATTTTATCTGAGGAATATAAAAACCACCAGGCCACATCCAGTTTACACCCGCCCAATTCTTGCTACATCACACCTCCACCTCCATTCACACATATAAGAAATCCCTTACGATACATCTGGTCAATGCAGCCAATCAGTGTGTCCCTGTACATTGGAGAAGTACCACTCCCCCCACAATTGATGAATGGATCCGTCGGGTTGATCGGATGGAGGAAATGGAAAATCGAATCCACCAAGCCAGGGATGATACCAGTTCTCATGAACAAACCTGGGCATGCTGGAAACACTTCAAGCTCACACGTCACAACCTGCTACATCCACCTCCTGCCCCCCCTAACTGATACCCAATACTCCACTGTGCCCACACAAAACCTATATGGACACTGATCGGAAATCACTGCCTTTCCTCACAATATCTTCGATTCTGACGCTGTCATACATCCCTCTCTATGTATTCTAGATAACATGCTTTATGTTCGTTCTCGCGACATTTGGTGAATCGTCTACGCTCTCCTACCTGATACCTATTATCCCCCGCTGACCCCCTTGTATGTGTATCAAGACCCAAACCGTTCACAGCTAGCTCCCGAATGGATTTGGATGGCACCAAGGTAAACAACGTCACATGCTCATATTCTCATATCCTTATTTTCCCTTTTACTTATGTTAAATTTGCTACCTTGACACCACTTTCATCTTATTGCGTCTCCCTCACGCTTTTGCCTATGTGCCTTCAGAATCCAGCATTGTTTAACAAACGCTTATCACTTTACTTGTGTTTGTATAACTTTTATTATTGCTACTGTACTAAACTTTATAGGCTGATTGGTATCCCCTTTACCTTGTTTGCACCTCATAAGTACGTGTATTACGCTACGCCTGAAGTTGACTGTACTATTGTCTTTAATTGTACTGTTTGTTTAAACTTAATTAAATTCTTTTGGAAAAAACAAAACAAAAATCAGGCCAGACAGACTACATCTCAGCCAGGTTAAATTCTGACAGAAACAAATCCACTGTCCCTGTTTAAATTGTAGCTATATGATTTCTTCCTCTCCTATCCTTTTTTTCCTTTCTCCTCCTCTTCACTCTTCCTTATTCCTTCCTCCCCCTTTAACTTCCTCCCCTCCCCTGCCCCTCATTCCCCTTTCCAATCCCTGCCCCAACAACCACACATCCCATCCCGTTATACCCAGTCCATCCCCCTACTCTATCCCTATCAAATAAAAACCAGTGGCTTTTGAGTCTCACCCAATGTATACTTCCCTCAAGTTACTCCAATCAATGAGGTTCACTCTGTTGCAGGCATGAAAGTGGGAAAAAAAGTGCCAGGAACAACCTAGTTACATACGTTAGTCTGGTTGAAAAAAAGACACAAGTCCGTCCAGTTCAGGCTGGGTTCACACTGCAGACGTATGCAGCTCAAAACAGGGGTCTGGTGCATCCCTGTTCTCTGAAACTAAACGGATCCAAAGACGCACAGGACTCCTGTGCAAGCCGCACATGGCTGCCACGGGGATATGTGAACCAGCTCCACAGAGAGCCGGTCACAATCTGTCATGCGAACTGGATGCAGGGAAGTCAGATATCAGCAGCCTAGTACAAGCATACTAAGGCCCCATTTACACCTGAGCGCATCGTTTTCAGGCAGAAAATCGCACGATTTTTTGCAGCGTTTTTTACCGTGATTTCGCTGCGTTTTTTATGGCGTTTTGCCGCGATTTTGTGTCGGCCAAAAGGTCACCAATGTAAAAAGAAGAAAAATGCCAAAATCTACCCGATTCGAGCGACAAAAAAGGGTCCGGAACTTGTTTGAGCTTCAGGCGTAGGGCTTCAGGCGTTTTGGAGTGGAGATGTGAACCATCTCCATTGAGAATAATGGATTTTTTCCCCTCTAGCGTTTTGTAGCTTCAGGCTTCAAGCTACAAAATGCTCAGGTGTGAATGTAGCCTAATGCCGCGTACACACGACTGGACTTTTTGACAGCAAAGGTCCGACGGAACGAATCCGTCGGACATTCCGATCGTGTGTGGCTCCATCGGACCTTTGCATGGCAAAAATCCGACGGACTTTAGAAATTTTCCCGCCGGAACTCCGCCAGAGCGAGTTTCTAGCGGGAAAACCGTTCGTCTGTATGCTGGTCCGACGGACCAAAATACGACAGAAGGGCCGCTACAGCACCTGCCCGCGAGAATGTTTCTCGGCGACAGGGCACTGTACATCTCGCGCTGGCTGCAATAGGAAAAACACATTTTCCTATCGCAGCGAGCGCGAGAGGGAAAGCCCTTTGGTCTGGTATGAATTTTAAGGGGAAGCCCCTCCGCCGAAAAAAACGGCGTGGGGGGTCCCCCCCAAAATCGATACCAGACCCTTATCCGAGCACGCAGCCCGGCCGGTCAGGAAAGAGGGTGGGGACGAGCGAGCGCCAGTACCAGGCCACGTGCCCTCAACATGGGGGGGGGGGTGCTTTGGGGAAAGGGGGGCCCTGCGGCCCCCCCACCCCAAAGCACCTTGTCCCCATGTTGATGAGGACAAGGGCCTCTTCCCGACAACCCTGGCCATTGGTTGTCGGGGTCTGCAGGCGGAGGGGTTATCGGAATCTGGGAGCCCCCTTTAATAAGGGGGCCCCCAGATCCCGGCCCCCCACCCTATGTTCCGCCTTCGGGGGTCTCTTCTGTTCTTGCCGCTGTCGCCGCCGCCGCCTTCTTCTTCTTCTTCTCCTTCCGATGTTGACTTGTCGCTCTCTCTGGCCAGAATGGCAGAGACACGCGGTGTTGTGACTTATATAGGGACAAGGGGCGGGGGTCACATGCTCATGTCACATGGTGACCCTGCCCCCATATGATGTCACAGTCCTTTTTTCGGCGTAGGGGCTTCCCCTTAAAATCCATACCATGCGACGGGGCTCGCAAGGTGTCAATCTCGCCAATAAAAGTGGCGAGATTGACTTCCTTTTCTAGTCCCGTCGTAACTCATCACGTTCTAAATGAACGGACTTTGATCCGTGTGTGGGCAAATCCATTCATTTGGAAGTTCGTCGGAACTCCGCCGGAATTCCGGCGGGGACTCCGGCAGACTAGGTCATGTGTGGGCAAGTCCGTTCATTCGGAAGGTCCGTCGAAATTCCGGCGGGAACTCCGTCGGACCTAGTCTGCTGGAAAGTCCGGTCGTGTGTACAGGGCATAAGAGCTAAATCTGACTGGTTGCCAGGACTTACTGCACAACCCAGATCACTCAGGCGTGTTCTGGAAGTAAAAGTGGAAGTGAAAGTAAACAATTTCAGCTTCCCTGGAGCTCCTCAATGCAGCCATTTCTTCTGAACAGCCTATTTTCACATTAAGGCACACTTACCTTGTGAAGTGCCCCCCTCCAGTAATGGGACATCCATGTTCCTTCTCGTCACTAGTGCTTCCATCTTCTAAGACCACTTTCACACTGAGGTGCTTTTCAGGCGCTTTCACGCTAAAAACAGCGCCTAAAAAGCTCACGAAAACGTATTTCCATTAAAATCAATGAACGCTTTCCCACTGGGGCAGTGTGCTGGCAGGGCTGTGAAAAACTCCCCTCCCCATTGAAATGAATGGAAAGCTCTTCAAAAGCGCCTGAAAAGCTCTTTAAAAGCACTCAGTGTTTTTACTGGCAGTTTAGAAGCGCTTCAGTGTGAAAGTGGCCTTAATCTTAGGCCCTCTTGAATAGTGGAGCCATGATGACATAACTCCCATGTGCATAGTAGGCTGGACCACGTCAGCAGCATAGGTTGCAGTTCCTGCCCTTTTTACACCCCCACTTGCTGAAGCGCTCAAGGCGGCCCCTTCTTCCACACAGAATATCTGCATGTTATAAGACACTTACCTTGCAAAGTGCCTGTCCAGCGATGGGACATTCCAGTTCCCCCTCCTTAACAGTGTTTCCATCTTCTTTTGGTCTTGTTCCAGGTCTGGAGTCTTTGACCTTCTTGAATGGTATGGTAGGACGTGCACAATAGTTACTTCATCCTGGCACCCAGCACTCACCACCAGCATGCACAGCTGCCAGTGTAAAAAAATACCCCAAATCTACTGTCAGTCAGAGGAAGAGATTTTATTGCAGAAGAATAAAAGGGGTGGTCACCTTTCCGGATTCTTCAACCAGGATAGCACCACCCTGGACAACTAAACTGTAACCATGATTTTAACCAGTTTTGTCTTCACCTTTTTTTTACCAAACTATCTGTATGTGTAGAATAAAGATTTGTACATTTTTTAATTTCAATAGTTTTTGTATTTATTAGACCCTACAAGGTACATGTAAAGTCCCACACAAATTTGTTCTAGTATGGTTTATTGCAGAAGAGACATGGGGTTGATTTACTAAAACTATAGAGTACAAAATCTAGTTCAGCTGTGCATGGTAGCCAATTGGCTTCCAACGTCAGCTTTTTTAATTAAGCTTTGATAACAAAAAATGGAAGCTGATTGGTTTTTATGAAGAGCTGCACCATATTTTGCACTCTCCAGTTTTAGAAGATCAACCCTATAGTATCTGCCATAAGCATCTCCCTACTAGCAGCTTTTTACATTAAATAAAAGGTTATATACATGCACTAAAGGCCCACATTTGTTTTATATTAGGTAAAAAAAAAAAAAAAATTCAAACTTCTGAATGGGCACACATGGGCTGAAAGGGGAAATAAGGTTGTCATTTGCATACTGTAACTTTGTGCCACTCCTACATACACTGTAATTATGTTTTAAAATATCAAATAAAAAGCAGTGAGTTCATTCTGAAAATAGCTCAGTTTCACCAGATTTCCAAGCCATGTTATTTTACTGCTGGAAATTTCATCATACGATCCTGCCCAGAGCCTAAGTACACTGTGACATTCCTAAGCGCAGAGTATTAAATGGCAATTGGGTGTTCCCTCGGGAGTTCTTCTCATACTTAAAAAAGGCAAATCAAATAAAGGTTATATAGAGTTAGAACCAATGGTAATACAAATAAAATGAATACTTCCACGACTAACTATATATATTTTTTTTTTCTCAGCAGATATTCAGCTAACATTTCTTTAGAAATGATGAAAATCTGAATGAGCAAGATAAAAGCAGAATATAATATACTAAACATGTGGTTATCTTCTATATTATATAAGGACTTGTGTGCATTACATTCAGTGCATTAAAGGGGACCTGTATGGAAATTGAAAAAGCTGTAATCGAATAGTGCCCTCCATCAAAAAGTGCCCACGCATGTGCAGTACAGAAGGGCACTCCAGCTGATTTCCCGACATCACCATTAGCGCATGCGCACATCATAGGAGGAATTTTTCGACTGGAGATACCATTCGACACAGTTGAAAGCTATGCAAGCAGCAGGGGGACACCGTAGTTGTCAGATTGTGCCTCGCTGTTGCGGGGGCCGGTTTACAGTGTGCTCAAGGTTGGGTTTTTGTCGTTGTTGCAGGGCGGGTTTGGTGTGTTAAACGGCGGGTTTTGTCTGTGTCTAAGGGCGGGTTGCAACACAGACAAAACCCACCCTTCAACACAGCCACAACCTGCCCTGCAACAGCGAGGCACAATCTGACAACTACGGTCTCCCTATGCTCTTTGCATAGCCTTCAATTGTGGCCGTCAAATGGTATCGCCCATCGAAAAATGCCTCCTACGATGTGCGCATGCACCATGGTGAGGTCACACCAGCAAATTGGGAAATTAGCTGGAGTGCCCTTCCGTACTGCGCATGCGCAGACACTATTCGACGGTGGGCACTATTCGATAGAGCACCGGAGCATCTCCTCTGGGAATGCCATAAACCTGTCAGATGTACAGTAAATTATAGAGATGTCAAGAACATGACCTATTCTTTACAGCCAAGGAAGCTGTCATCTTAGCCTTTCTTTGATCTGCAATTGTCATGGTGCTGTCCATATGATCAGTTATGACACCAGCCATTTGATCTGAATGAGCAAGATAAAAGCAGAATATAATATACTAAACATGTTGTTATCTTCTATATTATATAAGGACGGTGTGCATTACATTCAGTGCATTAAAGGGGACCTGTATGGAAATTGGAAAAGCTGTTACCGACCTGTCATTTTTTTTTTATCTATCATCTATTACTTAATCACTCACTTATCTGGGACAAGGATAAGAATAACAGCCCAGGGACCTGCACCTTTAAGTCCCCATACACATTGGATGTTTAGCACCGATGCATGGGGCTCCAGGATTTAGGGCACATCCAGTCCTGCTATCAGCAGCCTGTCGAGCTCTGAGAGGCTGACAGCTGCTGCGGCTGGATGGGGCTGGGCGGTGCACTCAGGGGTACTTTAATTTACGCCAATATGTGCCCACAGCCAAATGCCCAGAATGCAAGAAGGCTGACTGAATACAAGGCTTCCTCTAAATGGCTGAAGTGGAGATTCTGATGTTATATGCCCACCTCTCCACCTCAGCCAATAAAGGGAAGTCCTGTATTCATTCATAAAAATACAAGACTTCCTATGAATGGCTGAGCAGCACTCAGCCCTACTCGATTTTGTTCCAGTAACAAAAGGGGATCCACTACCGAAAAGCAGCACTGTATACATACAGTCTATGCATTGCTCACAGCAGACATATCTGTTGGTAAAGAAAATAGTTAGTTTGGGCCAACTAAAGTCATTGTAAACCTGGAGTTAGGCTTTAAAACAGCTGCAGCTTCCAGTATATTTGTGCAAAGGCCATAGGAACCTGTATAAAAATATCTATTACAAAAAAAAAAAAAAAAGAAGTGAATATAATTTTTGTGCTGTTCTACAAAGTTCAAAATCTGGATTTGGAACCCCCCCCCCCCAAAAAAAAAAATACAGAATATAAAAATTTTACATTTCTATATGTATAATTAGAAAGAGAAAATTATAATATACATTAAATCATTTTCAAGACTAAGAAAATAAGACTCTGAAAATGCTATCAGTCTGACTTACCGTGTCCGTTTGACGTAGGATGAGCACCATCTGACGTACAGGCATCTGGCAGGACATCTAACAGCATTAAACATCTTCTGCTTCTAATTTCTACAACTTAAAAAACACCAAAAACCAAAACATAAATGCTGATGCATATAAAAAGGAAAGTGTGCAATTAAAATGATATTAATTGTTTACTTGTGTCATTTCTGCTGATATATTCAATCTTTCTACCTAATCCTATGACACGCAAAATCCTTAAAGTATTCTTCCAGTCAAATTGTTTTATTTATCATTTTGCATAGAGTAGGGAAGATATATAGGGGTTGATTTACTAAAGCCAAATAGACTGTGCACTTTGCAAAGTCAGCAGAGCTTCTGCTCATTTACTAAGCTCTGGGGCAACTGCACTTTGCAAAGTGCACAGTCTATTTGCCTTTAGTAAATCAACCCCACAGGCTTTTATTGCTGTGTGTCCATAATGTATGTGTCTATTTTTCCTGAAGACCAACATGGTCAGAAAGTGATGGGAAGTCCAAAAATGTTACAGCTGTCATTGGAACAGAAGGGGAGGGGACATTTTCCATTGAGCACACCTGCTCTGGTAACAATTGCCTATTTTTGGATATCCCTCCCTCTGGAGAGATTTTCTCACTTCCTGTTGTGTCTAAGGGACAGGAAGTGAAGAGAAATCTCCCCAACAGGGCACAGACAACACAAAAACAAAGGATGTACCATACTATATTATAGCCAATCCACCCAAAAACGTTTTGGCTAAAAATATCTTTTAATCAAGTTATAATAAGTTTTAATCATTTTCAGACTTGGAAAACAATTCTTCCAGATCTATTTACATCTATAACAGGTTGTAACTGAGTAAAAGCTACAACCATGCACAAATGTATTACATGCACTGTCTATAAAATCTCAGCATGAAAACTTTCAATTTTTGGTTTCAATTTTAGACAGCGAAAGGGAAGAACATTCAAACAAACTGACAAAAGATTCACTGGGGAATGAATTTTGTTGGGGTGCAGCAATAAAAGTGTTTGTGCCCAATTCATCTGCAGAATCTATAAAACAATCTATAAATTTCCTAAAAACTCTGTGTTTAAAAGAAGCTGTATAGATATCCAAATTGAATAGTAACAAATGAATCACAAAAATACAGCACTTAGCAAAAAATAAAATAAATAGATACCTAAAAACCTGCACCACAAATCATATAAAAATTCACAAAAATATAACTTTGTGAAATAAATAAAATGCATATCATATAAATAATACAATTCATAAAATTCAGTGCATCAGAGTCATAAGTTCATAAACAACATAAACAACTTTAGTCTTCATATGATACATAAAGTGTAAAAAATGTCCTTTTTCTTACTCTTAGTCGTATAAATTTGCTTAGAGTAAATAAAATTTATTCCTGTGCCAACTCAAATGAATAAGAACAGATACTGCTGCATACACTGAGGGAAACGTCTGAACCCAAAAAAGGAATGAAAAATGAAGGATAGTGGTGATGCGCTGTATAGACAATAAAGTGCAATAGTGCTATGATAAGACACCAAAGAATATGTATAAGAGGCAAGTACTACAGTAGCCAAATGTAAAAATCAAGTACAATTGTCACAAGGTATCCAATAAAAGGAATGCCTGTCCAATAAAGTGAAAATCAGAGAAAAGAATATCCAATAAAAAAACGATAAGGGTGATAAAATATTACTAATAATATACAAGTTCACACCACATGATGTCCAGTGCCTTTTTTTATGTTTCAAAAACGCATGGAAAGTAGGTTATATGTTTTTTAATGGCATCGTTCACACCAGTGCTTGCAGTTCCAGTGTGTTCCAGGTCCAAAAAAAAAAAAAAAGCACTGTACTGGAACACTAAAAAACGCATCAAAAACACACTGAAATGCACCTAAATGCACCAAAAATGCACTGGAACACACGTCCTTATTTAAGGTTAAGAAAAAAAGGGGGATTTACTGGACTGCATCAAAAAACGCATCAAAAATGCATTAAAAACACACAAGAACGCATTAAAAACGCTGTAAAAACCATGCATGCAGAAAAGCATCTGGAACACATCTGGACTGCATTTCTATGGTGTGATCTGGCCCTGAAGTTTCAACGTATTCATTAAACTCTGGGAAACATTCCCTTGCACACTGCAACTTCAATTGCAATGTGAATAGCGTACCTGCTATTTGTAAATCAATTCATGGTTCCATAGAAAAGCATAAAGAAGAGAGGCTCATAGTGCAACAATGTATCTTAAAGAAAACATCAGGATAAAAACAAATAGTACTCACAAAGCAAGTGCTCTGCCCAGCACTCAGGAATGGCAGCATATAAAATGAATGAATGGAGCATCACACCCTGCATACTCTGATCTCAAAGTCCACTACAGTATCTGGGTCTAGCATTGGACATAGAGCGGCCAGAGTGTTTGACACAAAAGAAAAACAAGACTCTCTGATCTTAGATTTGAGGTTTTTTATGTCTTCCACAATACACACAGCAATTAATTCAACCTTTGAGGCAGTCCCATTAGTCCAGTTTCACTCCACACCTCTACAACCCAGCATTCTGGGACCAGTCAGTTCATTTAAACAACATATTTGTAAGTTCTATTCAGGATAATGCAAAAACATATCACTAAAATATATGGTTAATACTTTCTAAATACCTATTTATCTTTAGGTGTATCAGGTCCGAACCTATTGCATAAACCCCCCCCCCCATAACTTAACCCCCCCAAAAAAATAAAACAAAATTTGTAAATAAAAAGAAACACTAAAGTATATGGTTAGTGCTTTCTAAATACCTATGTATCTTTAGGTGTATCATTTCCGAGCCTATTCAATAAACCCCCCCCCCTATCCAAAACAAAAAAAAAGAAAAAAAAAATAATGGAATATATATATATAAATAAAAAAAATATATATATATATATATATAAATAATATAATATATAAATAATATATATATATCTGAGCACCCACCCGGAGGAGAAAGCATCTACTAGTTCAATCAACAAAGAGGGCCTTCCCCTCCTCTGAGAATTTAAATGTATTCCACTGGGACCAGGTATCCAGGTATAGCTCAGACTTATTTTGAGCTGAGAGTATCAGGTCCTCCATCTTGTTTATCTCCTCTACTCTATATAGCCACGCAGCAACAGAGGGTGGTCTTACATCTCTCCATTGTCGTGCAATACAAGATTTTGCGGCATTAAAGAGATGTCGTAGGATCATTTTATTATATCTCTTTTCTGTTATATGCGTGACATGTAGTAAAAATAGAGCCGGGTCTTCAGGTAGGGCGCATTCAGTAAATATCTGTGATATACGGTGTACCTCTTTCCAGAAAGATTCCAATTTTGGACATGTCCAGAAAATATGGAGTAAAGTCCCCCTATCCTCCAGGCATCTCCAACATTCATCTGGAATTAGAGGAGTATATTTGTGTAGTCTTGATAGTGTATAATACCAATTCGTTAGTATTTTAAAATTAGTTTCCTGGACTCGTGTACACATAGATGATTTTAAAGCCCTGTTTATTATTTGTTTCTGTTGTATCGGAGAAAAAGTCCGGTCTAGTATCATTTCCCACTTTTTTATAAATGGGGGAATATATCCCTCAGCAGGAGTGATCAATAACTCATACATTTGGGAAAGTGTATGAAGTAATGGGCCCCTCTCTTCACATAATTTTTCGAACTGGGTCAAAGGTCTTTGAAATCTATCTGGGGGAGGGAGCGTATTTAAAAAGTGCCGAAGTTGTGCCCCACTCCAATAATCAAGGCTAAAACGATCCCTTGATGAGGTCAACTCCATTAGCGAGGGCCAAGTCCTTGTTTGTGCAAAATGCGAGGCCTGATAACATTGCGACTCCAATAATATTTTAAATGGACCCTCCTGTAATCCCGGCGGGAAACAAGGGTTCCCCACAATAGGATACAGTGGAGAATAAGCGGGTGATAACTCAGTCAGAGAGCATACTCGTGAACATATACGCAAGGTGGGGCCTATGATTGGGTGTTTCTTCAGAGTCCGATTGAGGTCTGCATAACACCAAGCTGCCCGTTTTAATGGGACCGTGCTCTGAGATTGCTCCATCCTTGGCCACATTTTGAGGTCTGCATGTCTGCACCAGTCTATTAATCTCCCCATATGTGCTGCTTGGTAATATTTCTGGACATCTGGTACCGCCATCCCTCCATACTGCTTTGGCAAGGTCATAAGCCGGCGTTGTAGTCTAGGTTTTTTGTTAGCCCAGATAAACTGGGTTATTGTCACATTGACCTGTTTAAAAAATTCTCGAGGGATGGAGATCGGCAATGTCTGAAATAGGTACACCAGCTTAGGTAGGATTGACATTTTAATTGTATTACACCTACCAAACCATGATAGGAAACCTTGATGCCATTTGGCTAGTAGAATCCGTATTTTACTAAGTAGAGGTGGGAAATTTAATACGTATACTTGGGATAACTTAGATGGAATAAATGTACCCAAGTATTTGAGGGCTTTTGTAGTCCATCTGAACTTAAAGTTAGCTTTCAATAATTCTATCTGTGATAAGGGAATGGCTACTCCCATTGCCTCAGATTTTGACATATTGATTTTTAAATTAGACAATTTTCCATATTGATCTAATTCTCTCAGCAGGTTTGGTAGGGAAATACTAGGTTTGGTAAGTGAAAATAAAAGATCATCCGCATAAGCGGATACCTTATAGTGTAAACCTCCACATTGTATCCCCGTAATGTCTGGATTTTGCCGCACTTTACAAAGAAATGGCTCTAATGATAATGCAAATAAAAGAGGTGATAACGGGCACCCTTGCCGAGTTCCATTCGTTATTGAAACCGTGTCTGATAAGTATCCATTTATTTTAATTTGGGCTGTTGGTTTCGAATATACACTCGAAATCCATCCGATCATCCTCTCCCCTAGCCCAACATGTCGTAAGACCGAAAACATAAATGACCAGTCCACTCGGTCGAACGCCTTCTCGGCGTCCGTACCCAGGAATACAGATGGGGTGTCAGAAGTGTCCGCTAGATGGATAAGGTGAAATACCTTTATGGTATTGTCTTGGGCTTCGCGAGTTGGTATAAAGCCCACCTGATCCAAATGGATTAAATCCGTCAAATGTGATTGTATTCGTGTGGCTATAATTTTGGTAAATAATTTCAAATCCACATTTAATAAAGAAATTGGGCGGTGACTTCCACATACCAAGGGGTCCTTATCTTCCTTAGGTATGACCGTAATATATGCTTTCAGGGTTTCATTCTGACACCTCATCTCCTGTCCTAGGGCGTTGAATGTTTGTACCATCTGCTTGCCCAATTGGGGTAGGAATAGCTTGTAATATTTATAAGTAAACCCATCCGGACCTGGTGATTTACTAGGTTTGGATATATTAATTGCCTTTTGTAATTCCTCTAACGTAATAGGTACGTCTAATTCCTTTCTGACCTGTTCTGTTAACTGTGGAATCCCTGACGATATTATATATTCCTCTATGTTCTGTTGTATGTGTTGTCTCGGAGGTAGATTATATAGGGTTTGATAGAACTTCTGAAAAGTAGCTGCTATTTGTGTAGGGGTATGTACCTTTCTATTCTCTGCGTCTACGATACAGGATATATATGATTGTGCACGCTGCTCTCGTAGGGCTCTAGCTAACAGTCGGCCGCATTTATCCCCCGACTCATAGTGATATTTCCGGCTATGCTGCATTGCTACCTTGGCTTTATAGTGAAGCAAGGAGGTCACTTGTCTACGTAAATTACTAAGTTCAACCTCCACAGTCATGTTAGGTTTCTGTTTATGTTTAGTCTCTAAAGTCTTTATCTCTGTCAATATTTTGTTTAGTTCTGCTTCCCTATTCTTTTTGATTCTAGAGCCCTGCTTAATAAAAATCCCCCTTATTACCGCTTTATGCGCTTCCCAGATAGTCCCTATGTCCACTTCTGGTGTTGTGTTATGTTGAAAGTAATACTGTAGTTCTTTAGACACCTCTTCAATTACGGATATATTATCTAATAGGCTCTCATTGAGTCGCCATTGTCCTCTGTTAGTATTTGAATATTCGGTCACCTTCCACGTCAAGGTGACCGGGGCATGGTCTGACCATGTGATATTCCCTATATCTATTGCTCTAACTGCTGGTAGCATGTAATATGGGATAATAAATAGATCAATTCGAGAGTAGACCTTATGCGGAGGGGAAAAAAAGGTATAATCCCTTTCTTCAGGATGGAACAATCTCCAAGCATCTATCAGTTGATACTTATGTAGTACCTGTAATACATGTTTACGACATCCTCTGGTAGTCGAGGAGCTACTCATCGATGTATCTACTTTAGGTTCTAACGCCAAATTAAAATCCCCCCCCAACATTAGCTTACCTTCCATGAATTCCATGAGGTTATCAAGCATGGAGCAGACGAACTGATCTTGACTACAGTCTGGTACGTATACTGTAGCAAATGTTACCTTAATATTCCCAATCGTACCTTTAAGAAATAGAAATCTACCCTCTTCGTCCGTTCTCATGTCTTGTAAACTCCACGGAACTCTTCTGGAGATCAAGATTGATACCCCTCTAGTCTTAGAGTTCTTATTTGCGGCATGGTATACTGCTGTGTATAGATTGTTCCTTAGAACTGGTACCTTGCCTTCTTTAAAATGTGTTTCCTGAATATAGGCTACATCCGCTCGTGACCGTCTTAGATCTTGGAGAAGTATCCTGCGCTTCTCAGGTATGTTAAGACCTTTCACATTCATTGATGTAATCTTCAATGATTCCATCCTCCCTCCAGGTGCAAAATAAAAAAATTTAAAAAAAACCAAAAAAAAACCCCCCCCCCCCCCCAAAAAAATTTAAAAAAAACCCTCCCCCCCCTGACAGGAGGGTTCTACAAACCCTACTGTGTCTTTGAGAGAAATTAACTCATCTCTCACCCTTCCCTCTTGTTACTCAAGAGGTATCTAAACTAAATAAATAAACGCTCACATACACTTTACCACTTAAGTGAGCGTAACCCTAAGTGGGGACGTGTCAAGTACAGGCGGGGAGGGGCTCCCCCCCCCCTCCGATAACTAGATTACTCACTTAGTCTATTCACTCGACCCAATTAATCCAAGAGAAGCCCGTAAAAAAAAAAAAAATACTATCACTCTATTATTCCTATCCGGGCATCCTATATAAGATCCCCCGGAACCACAAACATAGAGGAGAGAGAAGAAAGAAAAAAAAAAAAAGGGGGGGGGGGGGGGGGGGAGAGGGAACAAGTTCTGCATTTAATGGGCAAAGATACAAGTCTCTCCTCTCCCACTCTCCCCCTGGGGGGGGGGGGGAATAGGGGAGATACACTGGACTCCATATCTCCATACCCCCAAGCTTTTGCCTCTGCTGGCCTTTCCATATTTAATCTCTTGGGTATGGGCCCTAGAGTGCGAATCATCCCCAATGCCAGATTAGCCCAGAGCATCCATACTCAAAACAATTAATAGTACTACTGACGACCCCTAAAGAAAGGGAAACAACAAAAAAAAAAAAAAGGGGGGAAAAACCCCCCTTTGTCACCCCTCTTCCCACAAACCCTAAAAATAGTAACACACCCTAAGAATATTACAAAGAAAAAAAAAACATATATGTATTATATATACACATGCATATGTATTCTCATAGATACTTATACACCCACATGTACATCCATACCTCACATCTAAGAAATCCCCCCCCCTCCTCTTTGAAGTGCACTTATTTATCCACCCCACTACCTATTGTGTTATATAAATCCTATGTAAGTCCATCCCGTTATGGACATATCCCTCCATAACGGGGTTGGATCCAAAGGTGCCCTTCCATTATGATACTATTCAGTGATTGGAGCGTGCTGCACTTATACGTACAGCACGCTCCAGCCCACGCCAAATCCTACAACTTCGTGTCCTATTTATTGCAATTGAATAACAATTTAATCAGTGAGTTACACTGTGATATCCCACTGTGATCACACTGTGGTATAAAGAAAAAAAATTTGCAAATAAAAACAGAGAATAAAAAATAATTACACACAAGAAAAAAAAAAAAAAATTTAAAAAAAACAAAAAAAAAGAAAAAAAAGTTTCAAACCAAACCATCAGTAAATACAATGTTCCATTCTAATATCCCCTTAGGATTGTGCTCTGGGTCAATTCCCTCCTAGCCCGTCCCTACGTCACACTTGCTAATATGGTATGCAAGGGGGGGTCCTTCCATTTAAAGTCCAGCAGCTATACACCCCTTGGTCATCCAGTTCAGGTTGTCCCCCACCCCGACCCCCCCCCTCCTGAACCTCCCCCCCCCCAGATGAAAAAGAAAAAACCTGAAAGGGGGGTAAATCTCTCCCCTCAATCTATTGACTCTTGGGGTTTGACCCCCTCTCTATTTCCTTCTCTTAGTCCTGGTTCTCCTTCCCAGTCCTACCCCAATGGCTGTCCCAGATCCTGTGCTCCTCTCCCCTCTCTGCTAGGAAGGCTCTGTGGTCCTCCTCGCTGGCTCGGAGCAGGGGGATCCTGTCGGTTTGTACGTGGGAGAGGTTGCAACCAGTCTGGTACCTCTATAGGTGGGGTCCCCAAAAAAGTTAATAGTTCCGGGAGATCTGTAATTCGGTATAGTGTAAATGTAGATGTCCCCTTCCGGATATTTAACGCAAACGGAAATCTCCATCTATATGTATGGCCCAACTGTCTCAATCGGTCTAATAGAGGCCGTAACATTGCCCGGCGCTGTAAAGTCGCCTTTGAGAGGTCTGGCAAGATTTTAATATTTGCCCCCTTAAAAATAATCGTTCCTGTTTCCCAGGCTTTCCGCACAATGTCCTCTTTATAAGTGTCTCTATTTAAGCGGCATATAATATCACGGGGCCTATTCATATTTATTAATCTAGGGCCACTTACCCTGTGCACCCGGTCAATTTCTGTTGGGTCCCGATTCTCCCTGTTTAACACGTGGTGAAATATTTCAGAAGCTATGGCCCTTAGATCTTCCGGGCCTGTAGTCTCAGGGAGGCCCCGGATCCGCACGTTCTGCCTGCGGCTCCGGTCTTCTAAGTTTTCCACCTGTAGTTGGAAGTCCAGTGATCTTTCTCTTTGTAGTGCCTGCATTTGCTCCACAACCGCCATCCTCTCTTCCACCACCAGGGTCGCTGCCTCTCCTCCCGTCATTCGCTCCGTGAGCTGCTGGATGTCAGAGCGGACCTCCCGCAGATCTTGTTGATGTGCCTCCGTCACTCGTAGGATCAGTGCCTCGATATCCGCTCTCGTGGGGAGGGCCTCCATATCTGCCCTCGTGGGGAGCGCCCGGATAAGTTCCCTGATCTCCAGGTCCTCCGTACGGTCAGTATGCTTCTGTTTCTCCATAGTAGGGGAGTTAGGTATTCGGGCCGTTACACGCCCGGAGCATTTGTCTACGGTACCCAGTGGGGGGATGGTAACCTCCACCTCCGTCTCAATCTCAGCCCCTGTATCGTTGCCCTTGTCCATACTCCCCACGATTCCTTTTGTCCTTGCACTGCGGGTCTGGACTCCCGTGAAATATTGTTTAATGTCTACTCGAGTTGCGGTGTTGGCCGGCAGTTGGTCTTTCTTGCTTGGTTTACTTTTGGCCGGGGACATGCCGCTTTCAGCTGGTCATTGAGTCATTGGGTCTTTGGTCTCGTATTCATCGGAGGGTTAGAGCGGAGCTCTAGAGAGATTGCACCTCACACCGCCATGTTCATGCCACGCCCCCTTTCTGGAGGGTCGACTGATGCAGACTTAGTCAGCCAACGCCACACCGGTGACACGCATTAACCATCAAGGAAGGAACCAGAAATCTCATTGAGGCAAAAGTAGGTAGATTGCATGTTTTTTCTTTTTTTCTGGACAGAACTTCCAGCTCTAACTTTGTACATCCAAAGCATGGACAAGAAGCAGGCAGACTTCCCCAGCCAGCAACACCTGGGTCCTGGGGAGTGTTTTCTTTGCATGGAGATGTTCCAAAATCTGTGTCACAGATGGCGGATGCCAGATGTGCACCTGCTGGCTTCAAGGATGAACATGCAACTGGGTCGGTTTTCCTCCAGGTAAAAATGTTCTCTAGCGGAGGCAGTGGATGCTCTGGTGACTCTGTGGGATCAGTACACGCTGATCTATGTGCTTCTTCCTCTGAAACATTTTTGTCTGCATTGCCGGATTAGAATGGAGGGCAATCCTGTAATCCTGTAATCTTCATTGCTCCAGATTGGTCCATGTGGTAGGCTGACCCGGTAAGACTCCTGGTGGATTCTCCATGGACACCACCAGATTGTTCAGATCTCTGAATGGGCATTTCTTATGATTCCTACTAGTTAGTCTAATTCCTGCAAGGTTCATCATCAGATATGGATATATGGAAGGTCTTCTTCACTTGGTGTAAGTCTTATGGCTTCAACCCTTGGAATCCTCTCCTTCCAACAGCTGGGTCTGGACAAGTGTTTGACGCTCAGCATTATTAAAGTTCAGGTTTCTGTCTTTTCTGTCTTGTTTCAGAGACAACTAGCTGATCCTTCTTTGATTGAGAGCTTTGTACAGGGAGTTTCCCGTGTAGCTTCCCCTTTTCATTTCCATGTGACTATGTGGGATCTGAATCTGGTTCTTTGTGCTTCAGATACTGCCATTCAAACCCATTCGATACATTTTTCTCTCTACTCTCACCCACAAGTTTGTATTCTAACTATCACTTCTGCTAGTCGAGTGACTGAACTTGTCATGGGGATAAGGTGGTGGTGAAGGCATGCATGTAGTTTCTGCTTTTCATGTCAACTGGGCCATTGTTCTGTCCCTTTGTCTGGCTCCAGTTCACCAAAGAATTTCCCTCCATTGCAGTGGAGGTCGGGTCAGGTCGGTCAGTTGGTTGGCATCACGAGCGGACATCTCCTTCCCTGCTCGGCGGCTTCCATCTCCTCCCTCCTCCTCGGCGGCCAATCAGAGCGCTTCTCCTTTCGGCCAATTGGGAAATGCGTCTCACACCCGCACTTCCTGATTGGCGGAGAGGCGATTCAGTGCTAGAATAGCGAATATTCATTCACTAATCTAACACACCTGGGTCGAGTTCTGAGCGCAATGCTCTGCGTCCGGAGCCCACCCTATTTTGAAGCCTATTATGTTATGGAAAGGGGAGGCAGCACCCGTGCACCCATAATGGACGGGCCGCCCCTGCTCTATTGTCTGGATGTAGTTTGAGTCTCTCAGTCCCTGGTTCTTTCAGAAAAATGAATGTAGTTTAGTCATCCCAGAGGGTCCCTCTAAGGCTTGATTCACACTAATGCGTTTTTTGATGCATTTTGCAGAAATACAGGGACATTTTTTAACATGGGTTCCTATGGAACATGTTCACATCAATGCATTTTTGTGCCTCTGCGTTTTTGGAAAGGGTCGGGGACTTTTTTTCATGCAAAATGGAGCGTTTTGCATGTAATAGAAGTCAATAGACCCGCATCCAAAACGCAAGTACCGCGTTTTTACAGTGATTTTGCCGCAATTTGCGCTTTTTTTTTCATTTCTCTTTTCATTTTTTTACACTGTGTATAGCTGGTTGCTAAGCAACCACAGTGTAAAAAAACCCGCAAAACGCAGCAAAATCGTGTCCAAAAACGCTCAAAAGCAACATGGATAGATGTTAATCGAGCCTAAGTGTAGGGTTCTACAAGCAGCTCTCTGAACAGCAGGCAGTCTCCAGTTTTCTGTTGTTTTCTTAGACCTGTTATTGTGCGTTTGTTGTGTTGCCCACAGTCTTTTGGACTGTTTGGTCTTGTCCAGGAGGTCTGAAAGCAGTCCAAATGAAGTCTTTCCGGTGTCCCCCAATGGCCAAGAAAAAAAATATGACTTAAGTACTCACCATGAAATCCTTTTCTTGGCATCCTTTGAAAAGCACAGGTCTCACCCATCTGTGTTTATGATGATGCTCACGGTACTGCTTTGCAACAAAATGAAGGCATGGTAGTAGGAGTGGGTCAAACCCTTAGCTAGCCTACAGATTATTTGTCAGTATCTAATCCTCCTGTAGATGGCAGTATAATGCATATATGAATGACATCCTGTATCCCTCAATTGACTCCATGAGAAGGATTTTATGGTGAGTATAAAAATTCTATTTTACCCTCTCAGTGTTTTATACTATTTATATCCACAATAGAACAGTTTCTTAGCTGGCATATACCCGCCGACTCTCCATACTCTCAACTCAGTCATCCAAACACAAGGCCAAAATTGACATGCAGTTTGGTCAGGGTTTTCTGCTATAGTAATGATATCATACCTGAAGGAAATATGCAAGGTGTCATTGCTAATGTCTTTCTGAAATCGTTAGGTGCCTGGCTGTATAACCTAGAACAGGCATTTAGCAAGTGATGAAGAGCTACTGATTTGCATATTGGTTCCAGGCCTCAGACTTAGATGGAATTGAAGCTATTTGATCAGTATGATAGCCATAAAATTAGCATTTCCAGAAGGAAACGGCAGTATTGGCAACCTGTGTACTTCCATCAGTACATCACCAACCTTAAAAAAAAAAAATATATAAAATTCCAGCAGTATAGGTTGCCTTTAGGCTGGATTCACATTACTCCAAAGTGCCTTCCCGATGCACCTTCACTGCAGCGCACCGCAAAACATGGTAATGCACTTGCCCTGCCTTTTTGTGTTCTGGTGTGTTGAGTAAATGCAACACCTCAGAACGCAATGATGTGATTGGGCCTTTAAACTAACAAACAGGTCTTTGTAACTGTTAATGGATCCCAATACTCTTGTACTTTAAGCAAAGAAAACAGCTGCGTTCCCCAATGATCTTGTAACGGCCAAGTACAAATATTTCATAAAGGAATTACCGAATTTTATTATTGTTTTTTTTTTTTTTTTTTTTATAGGAATCCACATTGCAATAAAAAGAAATATACACAAGGTCAGTCTGAAAAGTATCCAGCCATGTAATATGAAAAATAGAGACATTTATCAAAGCAGGTACAATAAACATTGTACATAGGACAATGACGCCTCAGTCCACTTTAAATCTCGCACGCAATAGTTGGTGGAATCCCCAGATCAGCTTCTAGTTATTGCATTGTCAGTCGCTGGTCTTTGTTGATTGCAGCCCATGCAAGTTCAACATTATCAGGTGTTCTGCTTGCTTCAGGCCTTCCAGAATGTCGATCACTTTCAACAGATTCACAACCATCTTTGAAGGGTTTGCTCTACACCAGGGATATGCAATTAGCGGACCTCCAGCTGTTTCAGAACTACAAGTCCCATGATGCATAGCAAGACTCTGACAGCCACAAGCATGACAAACAGAGGCAGAGGCATGATGGGACTTGTAGTGTTGCAACAGCTGGAGGTCCGCTAATTGCATATCCCTGCTCTATACTTTTATTTGCGCTGCATTCAGCATCGTCCCGGAAAGCCTTCTGAATCATCTGAATCATTTCCACAGAGTGATGTTCAGGTTGTAAAGTCACAAAACACAATTACTTGTATCATCTGTTTTTGCAGGATATAAAGTGCAGTGTGTGTGTTTCTTTAAAATTATAATCCTAAATACCTTTTTTCACAGCTCCTCTGTGCAGTCACGTGATCTCCCTCTGCTCTCCTTCCTTGATCTAAGAACAGCAGTGGGAGGGGCTGAGATTCCCCAGTGATGTCAGCCAGCCAGCAGAGGCAGATCATGTGACCAAACAGAGGAGTTGTGCAAAAAGGTATTTATGATTATCGTTTAAAAAAAAAAAACTGACATACTGCACTGAATATCTTGCTAAAACAGAAAACAGTCATTGTGTTATGTAATGCATTGGAATTGAGGCAGGGGGGAGGGGAGGGGCTTGGAGGAGATTGGCTTTGCAGACTCAGACTGGAGCTGACAGGCAAGGAGGGAGGGGGAGAGGGGGAGACACTCAGAACACTGAATGACGGAGGCACGTAAACTGACCACATGGTCAGGGCTCAGCAGCCATGATTTCCATGGTCAGCACACAGAGGGGGACACAGGAACTGGCAGAATCAACCAGGTAGTTTAGATTAAAAAAAAAAAGGGACAAATGACAATTCAACAGCAATATGCTACTTAGGGTAACAACCAAAAAAAAAAAAAAACGTTTACAACCCTTTAAAAATATAAGTAAAAATGTCTCTTGGTGTTTTAGTGAGTCGAGCCCGTGCCACTGTTTATTTTGGCAGTTTGGGCCAGGTTTTGCAGAAAACAGGCACACTAATCAGACAGGCGTGTGCTGGAGTTATATCGGAGCTGGGATCCGAGGGGATCAGTCTGTACATGGGAGTTGTGTGGAGCACGTTGCTCCATGCTGTGCACGCTGGGACAGTGAAAGGCTGAGCCTGTGAGGGTGAAGTAGCAGGGGGTTGCAGAAGAAACAATCAGACCTGAGGAAGGTTCGGTGTTTAGTGCAAAAGTGTGGGGACTGTGTGTTTGACGGTCTGGAGGACCAAGGCAGGAGGCCTAAGCAGAGATACTGCAGAGAAGAGTACTGTTTGTTTGTCACATTGATGGTGAGAGTCCCTGAGAGGACAAACTATTCTGATGAAAACTTTTACTTTCTTTTCAATAAAAGTGGGCAGAAAAAGCTCTAAAACTGACTTTGTGCAGTAGAGTGGACTCACTGTTTGACCCTACCAATGAGAAAAATTACCCCAAATCATCACAGTGTAGATCATTCATCAATCATGATGAACACTGCCCAACCACACGGAAACAAAAACCTGCCAACATGTCCGCAATTGATGCTTGGCTCCCACTGACTGACATGCTGCTCCCCTCTCTGCCTCTTAAGTAAATGGCATCACAAGGGGCTGGGCCACCAGATGATGATAATGCGTCCAGCTGCGCCGACGTCTGCGAAATCACAGATGCCACGCCTCTGGTGCCTGAACATGGTGCCGATGTTTACACATCGGCACCATGGTCAGGTGCCAGAGGCGTGGCGTCTGCGATTTTGCAGACGTCGGCGCAGCTGGACGCACTATCATCATCTGATGGCATGGGGGTACGTTCACATTTGCGTGCCTCCATATGACAGTGGGCGCCCCCTGCACTCACATGTCAGCCATTCACACATGGTGTTGGGGGCGGAGCCTCCTGGGCTCTTCTGGGGTTAAATTGGAGGTCAGGCTTGGCTTGGATTTCATTTCACTCTTCACTGAGAACAAACACAGCTGTAGAGATTGCCTGCTGTGTCTCATTACTTTTATATTCAGCATTATATTTCACCATACTCGGGTACTTACTATACCCACCTTTTTGATACTTGCTATATTTAGGCACACTTGCATATCTTACACGTAGTTTCATTTTTGAGCACTCATTTTCATTTTTATTTTTTTATTTTGGATATCAGTTTGTTCCACACAAGTCCACCTCTTTCTCCTCTCTCTCTCTCTCTCTCTCTCTCTCTCTCTCTCTCTCTCTCTCTCTCTCGTCATCTGCTAGTATCCCCTTTCTATCCTATGTTTTCTACCATCTCCATGTCCCTACCATCCTTGACCCAGGCCTTTTACTTAGATATACATATCTTTATGCCAATACTCATTGATTCTACTTTACTACTTTAGATGCCTGATAAACATATTTATGTTTATTCTCTTTATGGACTAACAAGGTTTCTAGGGATACACCAATACACACACACACACACATTCACATAATCGCACTTCACCTCTCTTTCCTTGCCTATATTGTCACCTGTTATGCCCTGTACACACGGTCGGATTTTCCGACGGAAAATGTCCTATCGGACAATGTTGTCGGAAATTCCGACCGTGTGTAGGCTCCATCTGACTTTTTCCGTCGGATTTTCCGACGGACAAAGTTTTATCTCCTGCTCTCAATTTTTCCGACAACAAAGTCCTATCAGACTTTTTCCGATCGTGTGTAGCGAATTCCGACGGACAAAGTGCCACGCATGCTCAGATCACATTACAAGACCAAAGCTATTGGCTTCTAGCCTCTACGTAGTCCCGTCGTAGGCAACAAACGTCACCACGTTCTGAATGATCGGATTTTCTGACAACTTTGTCCGACCGTGTGTATGCAACACCAGTGTTGGACAAAATCCGTCGGAAAAAATCCGATGGATTTTGTGGTCCGATTTTCCGACCGTGTGTATGGGGCATAAGTATCCATCTGCTATCCTACGTTTCTAATCCTCTTCATATCCCTACCACCTTTGGCCCAGGCCTTTTATTCATGCATACATATCTTTATGCTAATACTGATTGGTTCTACTTTACTACTTCAGATGTCTGACAAACATACTTATGTTCACAGCCTATACTTTTTTATGGACTAACGAGGTCTCTAGGGGTACATCACTACACCTATGCCATGCCTGCTCTCCGTTGGCGCCTGGTGGGGTCCCATCTGACTCCGCTCCCTCAGCTCCCTGGGGAGGCACCTGCTGCCGCCATCTTGGAGCCGCACACTTGGAGCCATGGTCAAGCTCAGTGGTGAGTATGGGGACCTACAACCCCTCCTACCCTGTGCCTTTATAACTAATACTGTGCCATATTGCCAAACATATATATTTTTTTCATCCTAGGTACATTGTTACACACATCCACCCCTGAAGAGCGAGCTGGATCTCCCGAAACTAGTCGGGTAGTATGATGCCCGTGTACTATGACTACTACTACATTTATGTACCAATATTCCTTGTTTATGTATCTCTTTTAATTGGCAACTGTTGGTGTTATCTATGCATGTAAACAATTGTACTTGAATAAATGATATACTATATTTACTACTGTTATGTTTACTGGCGGAAACGGTACCCACTTCATTTTAAGAACCCAGGGCGAATCCTTCGTTTTTATATGTTATAGGGATGGAAGTGTGTCACTGGGGATACCAGACCTTTTCCTTTTCTTTTTTTTTTCTTATGCAGGTTGCGTTCATCATGATTGACGATGGATCTACGTTGAAACATGTTTTACACTTTTCTTTTTTTTTTTAAATATAGGACTTGTCTAAAAAAAAACTGTGTGCTGTTTTAATTAACATAATTTTTTTTTTTACTGAATTAGTATGGGTACTATGTATCCCATACTCATCCACATCAGAGGGGGCTGGGATCTGGGGGCCCCCCCTTGTTAAAGGGGGCTTCAAGATTCCGATAGGTCTCCCCCCACCCGGCTCCAGCACAACCACCGGGCCAGGGATGTGAGGAAGAGGCCCTTATCCTTATCAAAATGTGGACAAGGTGCTTTGCCAGGGGGGCTTTGATTGACAGCCAAGCCAGCGAGGCCCGGAAGCGAGGGGAAAGAAGACCTGCAGATGTGAACGGCGCTGGATCGAACGAGGGCTCAGGTAAGTAAAATGGGGATGTTTTACCTTAATGCGAGTGCATTAAGGTAAAATATGTTTAGGCTTTACAACCACTTTAAGGATGCTGCAGGTGCCTGATCCTTAGCAGCCAGCTATTCACTGGTTATTAAAGCAAAGTTCCACCAAAAAGTGGAACTTCTGCTTATCTGATTCCTCCCCCCCTCCGGTGCCACTTTTGGCACCTTTCAGGGGGGAGGGAGAGCGGGTACCTGTACTTCAGGGAGACGGGGCCGCACCGAAGTAAGTCAGCAGCTCCGTCCCCCTCCTCCTCCCTCCCCTTCTGCCGGGTCAGTGAGAGAGTGCAGCACACTTCGTGCTTGCGCAGTAGGGACCCAGCCGTGAAGCCGAATGGTTACATTGCCGGTTCCCTTACCAGCAATGGCGGCGGCAGCACCCGACGAGCCGATGTAAACATTGGCTGTGGTGCCAACATCGCTGGACTCCATTACAGGTAAGTGTCCTATTGTTAAAAGTCAGCAGCTGTATGTGTAGCTGCTGACTTTATTTTTTAAAGGGGAGGGCAGAACTTCTCTTTAGGGACCCGGCGGGTGCCAGCTCCCTAACATCCAGCTATTCCCTGGTTATTAAAGATGTTGGTGGGTGATGGTTCCTTAACAACCAGCTATTCCCTGATTGTTAAGGACGCTGGCAGGCGCCAGCCCCTTAACAATCAGCTAGCATTCATAAAATAGTGCGTGGCTAGACAACTTATTTATCACATTTTTTTTTTTTACTGTTTTTTTTTTATGAATTGACTTTTAGACAGGTACATGAGGTATTTACTGAGCATTTCTTATTTTTGCGGCAAATACCGCATAAACCTGTAGTGAATTGACGTTCTTCATATCATATGTGATATTTGGGTTAAATGTGTCACATGACCCAAATATCTCATGCAATGTTCTTTTGTGAACTGACCCCATAGTTTGTTTTGTGTGTCATATCCAATAATTACTATATTTCTTTGCATATGTGTCATGGGCATCAATGCCTTTGTTATCAAGGAACAGAAAATTCGATATTTTACATTTACGTAACTTTGCTGGTCTATATATTTTTCTGTTTTAGCTGCCAATTATCTATAGGATTCTATAAGAATATGGAACAGGAAGCAGGAAACCCCCCCTCCTTCCCAGTCATATACTGTACACACTTTACTATGCCACCATTATTTTACATAACTTCAGCTCTGGCAAGTTCCTGAAAACTATTGATCGCTAAATGGTATTTAAAGCCTTTGTAGAAAACTTTTTATTATTTGTGGGCCTTTAACACACAAGTTGGAGAGCAATGACATGTATTCAAACTTCCCAAACATCAGCTAGTGCGCATAATTAAGAAAAGTAGCTATTTGTGTATTTAAAAAAAAAAGGCAGAATTGAACTGTATTCTGATTGGCTACAAAGTAAACTTTTTCTGGTGGGATGCGCAAACAGCATCTGTTGCTTTACAGCCTTGGCCACCTGCACAAACAAGTACTTTTATTTGCATCAACAATCACACACTGCTGACATTCTTCAACTTATTTAACACACGTATTCTAAGCAGGCCTGTGCAATGCAAGTCCTCACTCCTATTTGCTGCTTTAAAGGGGAAGCTCTCTGGATAAGAATATGGGAGCTGCCCCATGAGCCTGGGTTCACACTAGATGCGGCGCAAATTGGTTGCGGATTCGGCACCGCATCTAAATCGCAACCCATCCATGCAAATTAATTGTGGAGTGTATGTTAACAACACCCTGCAATCGGTTTACAAAACGCAGCGTGATTTGCAGAATCAGATCACATGGGTGTGAACACCCATGCGATCTGATTTTGGTGCGGACAAAAAAGGGTCCTGCACCAGTTTAGGTGCGATTTGAGACATACAAATCCATGTCTTAAATCGCACCCCATTAGCTTTCAGTTTTTTTTTGTCAAAGCTCAATTAACCACTCGCCTACTGGACACTATCACCCCCTCTGTACCCAGGCCAATTTTAAGCTTTCAGCGCTGACGCATTTTAAATGGCAATTGGGCAGTCATCAACACTGTACCCATATGAAATTTGTATCATTTTTTTTGAGACGGATAGAGTTTTCTTTTGGTTGTATTTAGTCATCACTGTGTTTTTAAATTTTTTGCTAAACAAACTAAAAAAGCCTGAAGATTTCAAAAACAAAAATGTTTCTTTGTTTCTGTTATAAAAGTTTGCAAATACAGTAATACCTTGGTTTGCGAGTAACGTGGCATACGATCTTTTGGGAGACGAGCAACAATTTTTTTTTAAATTATAACTTAATTTGCGAGCCCTGTCTTGCAAGATGAGCAGTAGGAGGATCACAGTTTCACAGTTGTAATGTTAAAAAAAAAAAGTGGAATTACAATCACAATGTATATTTCGCATTAAAGAGGAGTGCCCATTAAAAAAATTTTTTAAAAAAGTCAGCAGCTACAAATACTGCAGCTGCTGACTTTTAATAATCGGACACTTACCTGTCCCAGGGTCCAGCGATGCGGGGGGACGAAGCCCCCCTCGTTCCCCGCTCCGCTCATGGTGCCGGCATCCTTACTGTGGGCACCCAGCTGTGGCTTCACAGCTGGGCACCCACTGTGCATGCGCGAGCGGCGCCGTGCACCGTGATACGACGCTCAGTCATCTGGGACACGTGACAGGTCCCAGATGACTGTGCGGCGCCGAGGGGAAGTAATGTCAGTGCCCGGGCACTGAAGGTGGCAGACTACGAGGGACCCCTTAGCTATAGGCATTTAGAGGTGAGCAAAAAAAAATTTTTTTTCCAATTATTTTTTTTTTTATTTATTTTTATGATTTTTAAACAATTTTTTATTTTTTTTGGTGGAAACACCACTTTAAGGAGTCTGGTGCTTATCCATGTAAAGCAGCTGGTGTATACAGTAAACTCACTGGTGTATACAGTACTGTATGTGGCCAATGGTCCAGGGGCGCTGGTGGCTCCTGGAGAACTCGGAGACACTCAGAGACACTCCCAGCTGGGTGGGGCTGGCGTAACGTGCGTTCGGAGCACCCAGAAGTGTCAACAGTTCCTGAGTTCTCCAAGAAGCACTGGGAGCCACCAGCATATCTGGATCTCTGGCCACACACAGTACTGTATACACCAGCAGCTTTAGTGTATATACCAGCGGCTTTACATGCAGGATATTGTTTTTAACCTTGTGAGTGTAATTTCACTTTTTTTTACATTAAACTGTGATCCTTCTACTGCTGGTATTGCCCCCCGGACCTCTGGCCATATACTGTATACACCATATACTGTACTGTATTTTGTTTTGCTGTAATCATTTTTATATGAATAAATGGTTGTGGAACGAATCAGCTGAGTTTCTATTATTTCTTATGAGGAAATTTGCTTTGATATACAAGCTCTTTGGATTACAAGCATGTTTCTGGAACGATGTATATAAAAGTATCCCTGCGCCACCACAAACGAAATAGAACAAAATGACTGCTTCACACACTGGGGAAAATGTCTGAAGCCAAAAAGTAAATAGTGTATTAGGTAGTGGTGCGCTGTATAGAACAATCCTAATTGTGCTAGACGGAGCTAGCTAAATAAACAACACGAGGTAGGTATAGGTGATGGCAGAGCTTAAACGATGCCTACAACCTGGGTGTGCAGGTTGAAACCTTAATCCAGTGCAAATAGCGCAAATTGGAATAGAAATGTATAATAAAAGACGGGAAACCTAGTGGTTAAAAATAGGTAACCTGGTGCAGAGTAAACTGAGGTAGATGAGGGTGTAGTATCAACAAATAAATACAATAGGGTGTCCAAGTTTACAAATAAATAAATAAAATAAGTAATCCAAATGGATATATAACGGTGTAAAATCCTTAAAGTGAAGTAGACTGATAAAGTGCAAAGTGCTGGAAAGGAAAATAAAATAGACACTATTCCAAGCTCAACAGTGTCTTGGTGCTGAAGATGGCACCTAAAGTGACTAGTGATCCTCAGTGGTAGGATATCTTGTGACAAAGAAATTTGCACAAATACGGTAATAAAAATTATGTTTAAAAATGGCTCAGCGAAACACACTAATCATAAAAGTAAATATAAAAGTCCAGATGGAACATGATCCTAAAGTGATCAGTGTAAGTGTGGGTGGATAAGCGTGTAAACTGGTTTCCTATTCGCAGTAGGGAAACCAATAAAATAAATAAATCTATAACTGTGTGACACACACCGTTTTTAAACGGTTAACACACAGTGAAAGTCCATGAAGTTTCGGTGCAATGTGACATGAACTGAGTCCAAAATAAGAATAAAGTGCAGGTGCTTGGTAACGCAGATCAGTGCAGTGCTATGTGGGGCGGTAGATGATCCATGCGTTCTCCTTCGTGCAGATTAAGTGGATGGGTGTCCTCTTACCTTACGGCTGTAAGGTAACAGCGTATAGTGGAGATCTCATTTGGGTCCTTGGTAGTCGTTCCTGGTATACTGCCTTGGGTACTATCCTGCCTATGGTTTGCGGTACTGTCTCCTTAAGTGTGTCCACAATGGGGGAGCTCGCCAGTAGCATAGGTTTAGGGGAGAAATGAAGGATACCTCATGGTGCAGTATTTCAGTGTAACCGATATATTTTAATGGTACAGAAAAGGGTACTCACATTTAGCAAACAATACAGCAGACAATGTAAAAACGAGCTGCGGGCTCGTATGACGTCACTTCCGGTGTCACAGTCCCGACGCGTGTTCGTTGCGATCACGTGACTTCATCAGGGTCCCCTGACGTCATACAAGCCCACAGCTTGTTTTTACATTGTCTGCTGTACTGTTTGCTAAATGTGAGTACCCTTTTCTGTACCATTAAAATATATCTGTTACACTGAAATACTGCACCATGAGGTATCCTTCATTTCTCCCCTAAACCTATGCTACTGGCGAGCTCCCCCATTGTGGACACACTTAAGGAGACAGTACCGCAAACCATAGGCAGGATAGTACCCAAGGCAGTATACCAGGAACGACTACCAAGGACCCAAATGAGATCTCCACTATACGCTGTTACCTTACAGCCGTAAGGTAAGAGGACACCCATCCACTTAATCTGCACGAAGGAGAACGCATGGATCATCTACTGCCCCACATAGCACTGCACTGATCTGCGTTACCAAGCACCTGCACTTTATTCTTATTTTGGACTCAGTTCATGTCACATTGCACCGAAACTTCATGGACTTTCACTGTGTGTTAACCGTTGTCACACAGTTATAGATTTATTTATTTTATTGGTTTCCCTACTGGAGAGAATAGGAAACCAGTTCGCATGCTTATCCACCCACACTTACACTGATCACTTTAGGATCATGTTCCATCTGGACTTTTATATTTACTTTTATGTTTAGTGTGTTTCGCTGAGCCATTTTTAAACATAATTTTTATTATTTGTGTTTAGAGCCCTATGGCCGATACGTGTAAAGATGACATACAGGTTTAACACAAAACTTACCACATGAAATGGACCTGAAAGTGTGCCTTTGGTCTATCGTATGGTACACCAAAATAAGGGGGCATACCCTAGATAAGGAATGATGAAATGAGAGTAGCTATGAAATGATGTGAAATGAGTATTCTGTTGTGGAGTAAGAATACTTGAGAAATGCCCTGAAAAGAGGAAGGGAGGGTGGGTATCTCGCACAGGAAACCGACAAAGACAGCCTGTGAGCTGGTTAAATACCCCCCGGGCTCCTCCCATAATTTCAGGCCACCATACTGGCCTTCTTACTTATGGTTTAGAGCCCTATGGCCGATAGTTGTAGAGATGACATACAGGTTTAACACAAAACTTACCACATGAAATGGACCTGAAAGTGTGCCTTTGGTCTATCGTATGGTACACCAAAATAGGAGGGGAAAACATTCAGGTAGGAAATAGCTTTATTGGTTTGGGATAAGTCACTGGGTAAGCTTGGCAAATGCCTGGGCCATTTCCACTTGGATTAGGAATGTAGCGGGCGAAGCAGGCTGGCTTCCTTCTGCCTAGCTTTTGATGACGTGGTACGGGACACCTTGCCGGGATGCTGTTGTGGCTGCCCCGATCCGGAACGAATGTCCGGAGTACTGACTGGGGTTTAGGTGTAGGTTGCTGAGGAGGATCCGGGCGTGTTTCATGAACTGGGGCGTGTTAAGAGGTTTAACAGGAAAGGGCAGAAGAGGACTGGAGTCTGGCTGATCGGACAGAAGAGTCAATAACCGATTCAGTGTGGCCACTGGACACCAGTTGTAATGAGTCCTGAAGAAATGAATGTCCGTTCCTGCGCCTAGCTGCTGAGTCTTTGACACAGCCAGGTGTAGGATGAAATGATCCTGGTGGCGGACTAAGTTACGTTTGCGTAACACTGGGCCTGAAGGGTGGCTACAGGTAGATTCGCTGGGTTGTAGGAACCCGTAGAAGGCCAAGTGCATGGCGGCTGTAGGACCAGACTAGGGAGGAGACTGAACGGAGAGGTGTCCAGGATGGTGGACATGTCCCTGAAGATCTCTCCTGTTATCGGCAATCGCCTGGGACAGACTACTGGCTGACGTTTCTGAATACCCCGGAGAACGGCCCGTACTACATGGAATGTGAATACGGAGGGTCTTGCGGGGTCCTGAAGGAAAGGAAATGGACAGGAAATGCTGTACACCAGCCAGGTACAGCCGTATGGTGTTGTGGGATAATGTCAAATGAACGTGACAATAGGAAATGAAGACTAGTATCTGTTTGATACTGGACGTCTCTCTGGGGTGCAGAACTTGTTGAATGCCCTGCAGGCTGTCTGATAGGCCTTGCGTGTATTGCGGGAGAGTGAAGAGTTGATGAGGTTGGTCGCTGCCTGTAGATGCTGGGCTAATCCAGGGTCAGCTGAGATCAGTCCAGGATAGTAGCCGACAGGGGACTGGCTCGGGGGCATCTGTTTGAAAAGAGATATAGTTAGAACGGGATAGCGCATCCGCTGCCAGATTGCGCTTCCCTGGGATGAACGAGCTGTAGATGTTGAATTGATGCTGAAGAGATAACTGTACCAGCCTATGTAGGAAGGATATGATGGGCCGGGACTTGGATCTGTCTTTGCTTATGGTCTCTGCGGTAGCAAAGGTTGTCGGTTGTAAAAGGCTACGATCTGCCCGGACCAGCTGTGGCCCCACAGGTGCACTGCTGCCACAATGGGGTAGAGCTCGAAGAGGGCAGACGTGGTGATAAAGCCAGGTATTGCTAGTGCCTGCGGTGGCCAGGGCGCTGAAAACCATAAATGGCCAAAAATGGCGGCGGACTCTGTGGAGGCCGCCGCATCTGTCACCACCTGTGGTGACAGGAAGGACACTGTGGGGATGAAAGAGAAACGCCGTTCCAGTTGGCCAGGAATTCCTCCCTCATGGCAAGGTCTACTATGGCTGCGGCGTCGAGTTTGATGACCTGATCCGGGTCCTGGGTATGGGACAGGTAACTGGCGGACGGGATACGGAGGAGCGGCCCTAGGGGATGATCCACATCGCAAAATTCAGCATCCCGAGAAGGGACTGAAGTTGCTTCTGTGTACATCATCTGGCACGGGTAAACTCCCAGCGGACCGTTCTGGTGCGGTCCAGTTTATCTGGGGGAAGGCTATCACGCCTTCATTTGCTTGACCTCGCATAGGAGCCTGGGGTGAGCCCTCTGAGATAGGGTACAGACGTGGAGTAGGCGGCACTGGCTAAAATTACAGGTGCCATAGTTATAATTATTGCAGATTGCTGCTCCCCCGGCCGTCCGAACTAGTCGTCCAAGTTTGTCCATTTGTGGCCCTCGTGCAGGGGCCTGCTGACTCTGACCTGTGCTGGTAGTAGCCGTGTTGTCTATCTGTTGGATGGTAGCTGCATTGGCACACCAGACAGCGGTGTGGGTCGCCGACTGGCATATGGCACACAGTGGTGACCGTAGGCCGGCAAAGTGCCAGCAGAACAGCTCCGTGTCCATGACACTCCAGTCTGTGGGTATATGGAACTGGAGGAACCTCGCTGCGGCTTTGGCTGAGAAGGAGCGGTGGTAGTCGTAGAACACAAAGCCACCGTTTTTGTAGCCTAGGTCTACGACTACGTGGAGGTATAAGTCTAGCTCCTCCCGTCTGCCGGGGGAGGCTGAACACACCACGTCCCTCAACATGCCAAATGCCAAAGTAAATTCTGGCACAGAGAGTTTCCAGTTAAGCCTGGGGTCCTTGGCTTTCAGGATAACTGAGACGTCCCCCCAGGTGTACGCCTTATTCTCTGCCAGATCGTGTACCGAGATCAGGAGTGAGGCCAGGTTGACATCCTTGCCCTCTAGGATGTCCTTCCTGATGTTGGGTGGTACCAGGTGAGAAGGGTGTACAACCGGACTCCACACTGCGATACCTGTAGAAGGCGTTGCGATGATTTGGACTACGGCAGGGTCAGGGGTTGCGACGGCCGGGCTGGTCTCCAAGAGTGTCACCCTGTTCTGTACCTCAACGACCGATGAGGACAGGGATGACACAAGGGTGTGTAGCTGAGCAATGGCAGACGAGATTGAGTCCAATGACGCCTGCTGGGTGCTGGATCCTGCTGAGGCAGGTGGAGGAAAGAGGAACCTGAACAGCTCTGCCTTCCTGGCCGTGGTAGGCAAGGGCACCCCTCTACGTCTCAGCTCCGCTGTCAGTCTGGGGATAGTCCACCCCCTGAGAGACTGAACACTGCCACTCTCGGAGACTGGAGAGGGTGACAGAGGGGCGGTAAGGTCTTCACTGCCGGCTGAAGACATGTTGTGGCTTTATGACGCCTGTTGCCTTGTCCTCTGGGGTGAGTGTTTGCAGACTGGAGCCTACAGAGGGTGACATGAATTTAAGTCTTGTATGTGCTCCCTACTGTATACATACCTAAGCTGGGTATCCATGTCCCCCTCTTTTCCCCCCCCCCCTTTTTTTTTTTTTTTTTTTTACCTACTGAATCCGACTGACCTGAAGAAAATGCGAGAAAAAACACTCGTTGGAGAGTTGTTTTGCTGTTGATCCTGTAAATTGGTTTGGAACTTGATGATAACAACAGGCGTCAGTGACTTAGGATTTGAAATGAAATGAAATGAAATGAAATGAAATGACAGACAACAATACAAATGAAATGAAATGACATGTTGCCTTTGATGAAATGAAACTCCCATGACAGAGGCCTGGCCTGGTCGTACCGCATTGCGAGTGACTGCGAACCGGACTCTGGAGCATGTACAGAAATGAGACAACGGTGAAATGAGGCCAAATACCTGGGGCACACCGGAAGGAATTGGTAACATCGTAGATGCCACGGAATTCGAATCAGAGCGCGATACGTGAGGTGAAATGATTGAACTCCCATGACAGAGCCCGAATCGCCATGCCACTGTTTGCGAATGAGCGCGATTGGACTCTGGAGCATGTACTGAAATGAGGCCGGTCCTGGGCACGCCGAGACGAATTGGTGCGGGGACATGACTAAATTTGTGTCGGAACGTGGTAAGGTGACACAGAAATGATATACCATGACAAAGACGAGAATCAAAAATGACCGAACCTTCTAAGTGAATCCGTCTCTGGCGCATGTATTGAAATGAGGCAGAGCAGCTGGGCGTACCAAGTCGAAGCGGTGCATAGACTGGATTTGAATCGGAGCGTAATAAGAGACAGAAATGATGTGCCATGACAAAGACTAGAATCAACAACTGAGGCTACTACTGACAAGTGAATCCGTCTCTGGCGCATGTACTGAAATGAGGCCGAGCAGCTGGGCGCACCGGATCGAATCGGTCGGTGCATCCCTTTTGGATGCGACTGGATTCGAATCGGAACGTAATATGTGACAGAAACGATGCCATGACAAAGACTAGAATCAACAACTGAGGCTACTTCCGACAAGTGAATCCATCTCTGGAGCATGTACTGAAATGAGGCCGAGCAGCTGGGCGAATCGGAGCGAATCGCTGCATCTTGGATGGATTCGAACCGGAACGTAATATGTGACAGATACCATGACAAAGACTAGAATCAAAGCCTGCATCAGTAACCAATAGTGAGTCTGTCTCTGGAGCATGTATTGAAATGAGGCCGCAGTCTGGGGCACACCGGAGCGAATCAGTGCATCGGAGATGCAACGAGATTCGAATCGGAGCGCAGCTCGTGACAGAAATGAAATGAAATGATTGAAATTAAATTAAATGTTTCGAAATGATTTGACATGATAGAAATGATTCGAAGTGTTTCGGATAGATCCGAAATGACTCGCCAATGTTTTTTAAACGATTCAAAAAAGATTGTGCGATTCGACCAAGTGAAATGTTTGCGAAATGAGTGCCTGATGCGGCATCGACCGGAGTGTCATGAGCGAGCGACTACGAGTCGTCTGCGACACCTGGTAACATCCGTTGTTTGGTAACGAACACGTGCGGGTGAAATGTTTTAACGATTCGTGACATGTTTGTGAGTGATTCGTGATTTAGTGCAGGTATCACAGTTTAGTAACATGAAAAGCGGTGCATAGAAATGAAAATCGGGAGCCGAAGCCCTACCTGCGACAGCCGAACCAGATGTGTTGTACTGAACCTGCCACTTGGTAACACGAGTGCGACACAACGTGAACGATAACGACTCACGGACACGGAACACAGAACTTGCAACACAACTGATGAAGACGGGACTAACGAATACGGGAACTCACGAACAGGAACTCACAAACGCTTGTCTCGAATAGTCGGCCCTTAGATGTCTGACGCAACAGATATCTCGCACAGGAAACCGACAAAGACCGGCAGCCTGTGGGCTGGTTAAATACCCCCCCCCGCCGGGCTCCTCCCATAATTTCAGGCCACCATACAGGCAGCCTATTCAGAGATCCTGCCGCTGGCGATTTGTCATTAGCATCAAAATCAACAGTGCATGCACATGCATGTTGTTAAAGAACGAATAGTAATTTCCCAGGAAGGTTCTGCTACTAGAAGATATATTTTCCTAAGACGCGCAATAGATTTTTCTCTACCGATAATCACACACACAAATTGAAATGTGAAAACGAAAAAAAAAAGATTTCCATCCAGATTTTTTACGCTGGGTTCACACAATTGCGCATTGGATGCAGGTTTCACTGCATCCAATTCGCATGACAGGAGAGTGTGTCCGGCTCTCAATGGAGCCAGTTCACACATCTCAGTGGGTGGCCACGGAGCGCAGATCAAAAGGGTCCCGTGTGTCTTTGGTTCCGTTTCAGGTCTGATTTCAGGCAACAATTCGGACCTGAGATGGTAAACGGGGATGCACTGGACCCCCTGCTGTGCTCCGTGGCCGCACATAGTGTGAACCCAGCCTAATGCCCCGTACACACGGTCGGAAATTCCGATGGAGAATGTCTGATCAGACCATGTTGTCGGAAAATCCGCCCGTGTGTGGGCTCCATCTGACTTTTTCCCACGGAAAAAATTTGAGAGCAGGATCTCAAATTTCCTGACAACAAAATACGATCGGACTTTTTCTGATCGTGTGTCGAGAATTCAGACAGATAAAGTGCCACGCATGCTCAGATCAAATTGCGAGACCAAAGCTATTGGCTATTAGCCTTTACGTAGTTCCGTCGTACGCAACGAACTTCACCACGTTCTGAATGATCAAATTTTTCCGACAACTTTGTCCAACCGTGTGTATACAACCAGTGTCGAACAAAATCCGTCGGAAAAAATCAGACGGATTTTGTGGTCGGAATTTCCGACCGTGTGTACGGGGGCTTAGACCTACACAGTACATCCGTCAGTTTCCGATAATGCATCGAAAATCCACTGTTGAAAATGATAGGTTCTAAATGAAAATCTATACATGTATGTCCAGCCTTATTCTGATATTGTTTACACAACAGTTTTAGGCTGGGTTCACACTATTGCGAATTGGATGCGGATTCACTGCATTCAATTCGCAATAGCAGGAGATTTTAAACGGTTCTCTATGGAGCCGGTTCACACATCTCCGGTGCGAAGTTGCACAGGGGTCCTGTGCGTCTTTTGGTCCGTTTTAGGTCAGAATTTAGCCAAAAACTTGGGCTGAAATCGGACCGGAAACAGTGAACGGGGACGCACCGGACCCCTGCTGTGAGACTTGAAGTTAAATATTTACAAAATAAAATATATTGCCCCCCATGGAACTTAAATATACAATACAACAAATAACAGAAAATACATCCAGCAGGTTAATAGGATTAAGTAAAAATAATAATACAGAACACACATCAAATTTTAGCAGTAAATAATACATGCTGGTTTGTTTGATGATATCTAATAAGGTTCTAACAATGAAGGTAACTCATTTGAATTTCTAATCAATATGTGATCACCATAGATTGCTATGAGAATCTGGAGCAATCACAACATTCAAAGCTCTGCCCCTTTAAAATGTATGATCATGGGGGAATCATGGCCAGCTTCTAATTGTTCTATAGCTTAATTGGATCTATTTACTTACTTTCGCTTTTCAAGATCAGCCTTCAGCTCTGAGTTAGAGGATCCTGACCTTACAGCAAGCAGCGAGGGATGATGGGAAATGTAGTCCAGCTGTGCTCTGGAACTTGCTGTTAGTGATGACTTGTCCAATAAATAAACTACATTCCCACAAAGCTGTGCACACCCCATGTAGCAGCCCTCCGCTGGCTAGGGGGAGTAGGGCATCATGGGTAGTGTAGTTTATTAGCTCTCCTGGGTATGAGAATAACAACCGGAACTTACTAGTGGGTTGTCAGCAGAGAGTAGACTGTGTACATGTACAGATTCTGTATAGCAGCAGGAAAAAGGCTCCTATTGCTCTACACATAATACACTACTTTTAAAGGACAGTGTTAGATCATTTTATTTCAACTCATTGTGAACTACGTATATGTTTTTAGAGGTTGAGCAATATTTTCCCTAGCTGACATTTCTTAAACTGGCCATACACACTACACCCTGATTGTACAATTTATAATGGGTATACACGCTTATATTTTATTATCTGATCGATATGTAAACAAAGGGGTTGAATCCGCACACAACCAAATACGCATAATTACCCTCCGGATCCATTTGGACTCCAAAATTAGAACTGATTCAATCAAAGTGAGTAGGTCGGCCAGGGCAGAAAGTTGTCGACCTCGTTCCATCGATCAGCAGCACTGCGATGCTTTGATTTAGTTTGTATTTCAAGCAATCTGATTTTGAGATTGTATGGGGAAAACAGAGATGCAATCAATAACTGACGATCATATAATCTAATGATAAAAATCCACTTCTCCGTGTGAGTCATATTGATTGAATGGGTTGTCGACTAGATCTTATTGTGGGAGATTGATTGGAAAATAAATCCAAGCGCGTATGACCACCATTAGGCTCGGTTCACACTGCCGTGACTTGAAATATGACTTGTGAGACCCCAAGTCACATGACATTGGAAATCCCATGTTAGTCGCCTCCAAGTCGAATCCTCATCTATATTGATGTGATTTGGATCTAACATTACAGGAAGATTACCCAGGCATTCCCGAAAGTCGCTTCTAAAGTCACATCAAGTCGCATTACAGTAGTACTTAAGTCACCAGGGAGTTGCCTGGCAAAGTCGCACCATATGTCGCGCCACATTCAGGTGGAGTAGTGTGAACCGAGCATTAGGGTTCTTTCACACAGGCCATAATCTTACCGCCCTCTGAAAAGTGATCTGATTTTTCTTTTGTGGTTTTCGTTTCCTTTATTTTGCAACTGCTGAACGGCAATTTTACAGTGTAGATGTGTGTCCCAGAATGCAGGCAGGGGACCCGCACACCCACGGATGTCAGATTGTGAGCAGCAGCTGTGTCCATGCAGCTGCTGCATCCCAATGGACATGAATAGGACTGCATGTACGGGGATGCACGTAATACCAGTACATCCCTGTGGGGGCAAACAAGCCCCTCCAAGGGTGTATGCTTAAAGTCATTGTAAAGGTAAAATAAAAAAAAAAATAAATATCAAACATATCATACTTACCTCCACTGTGCAGCTCGTTTTGCACAGAGTGGCCCCGAACCTCCTCTTCTGGGATCCCTCGGCTGCTCTCGTGGCTCCCCTCCACATCTGGTAACCCCCTTGGAGAATCGCTTCCCTGAGTGGGTTACCCTGCGGGTGCACTCCCATCCCGAGTCCAGCATTCAACGTCCATAGAGGCCGAATGCAGGACTTGGCCCCGCCCCCCGGCAATAGCGTCATTGGATTTGATTGTCAGCAGCAGGAGCCAATGGCTGCACTGCTATCAATCTAGCCAATCAAGAGCTGAGAACCCCGGGCAGAGAGAGATCACGTCCCCGTGGGTCAAGTTCGAGGGGTCAGGTAAGTAAAACGGGGGGGCGGTCACCGACAGGTGTTTTTTCACCTTAATGCATAGGATGCGGATGTTCTCATAAATCCCTTTCTCTACAGCCTCAGCTGCAGACAATGCATGAACAGGAATAGCTCTGTACAGAGCTTCCTGTTCATTTCGAAAACACAGGCATATTTAACAAAGTTTACTATGCCCCAGCTATGAATGAATAAAAACAGAAAACAAAACCAAAAAAAAAAACAGTCAGTGATCGGTACCCAGACATCAAGGATAACTTGTCACAAATCTGTGGCAGTGTTGAAGTCTTGTTAACTTGCTGCACATATTCGCTGTTTGTACACTTTTGTACACTTACGCAATTTGTACACTTGCAGAGTACTTGAAGCACAAGTTCTAGTTGACACTTTTCCCATTTGTAGCAAAACTGCTTTGCAAGGCTCTAGCAAGAGCAAAGTTGCAGTGGTGAGTCTACAGCAAGAGCTGTGCAAGTCCCAGTGACCCCTGTGGTGGGAAGACTATTGCACAACATAACTGAACCAGAACTTACAGCAGACTTGCAGAATGTTTGCAAAGAAAGTTGTTCAGGAGTCATGCAATGCAGACTTGTGCAACAAACTTGGGAAGCCTGGCAAGTCTAGCAATAGCTTAGCAAGTAATTTTCAAACTTGCAGCACAATTGCTTACTATCTGGGATCGGTTCCTCTACATGCCACAGCCCCCCGCCGCCTTCCTACTCAGGTGTAGAGGGAGGGGTACATTTAGGGCAGATTAGATTCTTTCATTTACAGCAGTTTTTTTTATATTGCATGATATTTGAGCAACATGTCAAGCCTTAAAGTGATTGTAAACCTAAATTTTTTTTAATAACAAACATGCCATACCTGCTCTGTGCAGCACCTTAGGCTCCCCCCCCCCCGCCGAGTGCCCACATAACAAGCCGCTTGCTATGAGGTCACTCCTGTGTGCTCGCCCCCAAGTCCTGCTCTGTGTGTCCATTGACTCAGAGTGCAGCTTGGCCTGCCCCTACCTCTCCTCACTGGCTGAGATTGACAGCAGAGGATGCCAATGGCTCCCACTGCTGTGTCTGAGCCAATAAGGAGGAAGAGAGTCGAGAGAGCTGCTTCTCTTGTGCACAGTGCTGGATCGAGATAGGGCTCAAGTATGGGGGGGGGCAGGGGGGAAGCAGAGCACAGAAGTGTTTTTTTATGATGACCAAGCTCTCCATAGGTGATGCTTTTTAAGCCTTTACGGGTTATCAATTTAGAGTTAAGCATTGATTATGGCCCTAGAATTATTGATTTCAGTCTGACATTCACAGTGATACCTGAAATGTGTGGGATGTATCCCCGATCTCCTGCTGCTCTCACTATTAAAGCCATTTACCGCGGTCCTGGGCACCCCAGAGGAAACTTCATATCCCAAAAAAGTGATTGGATGGTTCTAGAGCCTCCTGAATCACTTTTACCTGAAAGCGCATTCCAAACTTACCATTGCAGCAGCAGCAGCTTGCTTTAACCCCTTGAATATCAGGACGTTTATAAACGTACTTTGGTAGACAAGGGGTTAAGCAAAGATGTCAATCCAGCCTAGATATTCAGGAAGAGTATTTCTCTTCAATAAACTTGCCTTTATCAACATCACTTCTGACAATGTGAGAAAATCAAATCCTTGAAGCCATAGAAACGGAAATAGTTTAAAATATCTGTTTCCACTAAACGTAGGTGTTGGATTCTGGGCATTATACATATAATACATACAGTACAGTAATGTCACTCTGAACAGCCCACCTTTTCTCGTCAGAGCACATAACAATGTATTTGCATACCAATGCAGAGTCATTACTGAATATCATCGCTCACAAAACTGAATTTTCTGGTTTGCGTTGTTTTATTTTTACAAGCATTCTGCGTATGTGGGTTTTATCTCTGCAGTCATTCAGCAGGCCTGTGACCACTTACAGGGCAGATTTAGGACACGGTGGGCCCAGAGCACACATCCAGTTTTGAATTAAGTGGGGAAGTTTTAGAACCTGTGTCAGGCTTTTATTGCTATGTGGCCCTCTGGGGAGATTCACCCCCTTTTCTCCTGGGCGTTGTCACTGGGAGAGAAAGTGAGTAGAAACGTTATTGCTCTGTGCCCCTCTGGAGAGATTCACCCACACTCCAACATGTTTCGCCCCGACCATGGGGCTTAATCATGATTCTCCATGATTAAGCCCTGTGGGCTGGGCAAAACGCGGTGGGGTGCAGCCTGGATGGAGCCCTTGCTAAGGCTGTTTTCACTTTCTACATACAGGGTTTTGTTGTGATGAGCGGCTTATGGGACTCTTCTTTCCTCGCACTCTTCCATCTTAGTAATAGCACTGCACATTAAAAAGGCTAGGCTACTTTTTGAGGCACATGTGTGCATGCAGAGATGACTCAAGATAGTGAGCACAGTGAAACAGGAAGTTTATGGTGCTATGTTATGTCTGCAGAGTGCTGGAGCTTATTTCACTCCCACACAAACAATATCAACTACACTGCCCTATTGAAATAAAAAAAGAATATGGAGACTTGAGTTTAACATACACTTGAAACATTCATCAAATGCAGAACAATGCCTTTCTGCATAAGCTCTTTGGTAGAAACTTGCATTGCAGATTTGTCAGGAAGATTAAAGGCAATGTCACAGAGATTGTCCAATCAGACTGTAATTTGTGCAGCCATCATAAAGCTCCAGGAACTCCCGGAATTTAGACACTTTCTGAAATGTGCCCAATTACTATGGGTTCAAACAACCTTATGGGCTTATCTCTTTAATTTACAATTTAATTTTTTCGGAGCACCAGGAGCATAGCTATCACTATATTTCTGGTGCTATGATGCTGGACCTTCTGGTCTTAGTTCCTGCAGCTTCAGAGTTGTGTGCAGCTGCTGTTTCTGTCCCTCCTCTCCTCTCCTCTTGCCCAATCACAGAGTGCTTTGTATTTTGTGAACCTTTTTTAAAATACAAAGCCTTCTCTTAATGGCTAGTGGAGGGGAGAGGCAGGCAAAGTGGTTGCTGTTTGCAAAAGCAGCATCGCTCCTGTCAGAGTGCCGGTGTTCTGTGGAATACTGCCCCCAGTCGAAAAATGCCTCAGATGGGTCTGCAAACGTCACTCCAGCTGATATGTCGATCAGCTGGCGTGATATCAACACTGCACATGCGCACCATGTCAGAGGCAGTATCCGACAATATGCAAACCGTGCAGGGAGAACGTACTTGTCACATTCTGCTTTGCTGTTGTGGGATGTGTTTTGTGCGTGTTGCATTACACACAAAAGCCACCCTTCAACACACTCAACCTAGCCTGCAACACACACAAAACCTGCCCCGCAACAGTGCAGACCCATCGGAGGCCTATCAGACGGGGGGGGGGGGCAGTAATTGACATCGGCGCTTAGCAGATCGTCGGATAGTGCCTCAGACGATCTGTGCATTTCTGCAGTCACGACAGGTGCCGTACTGCGCATACGCAGCCCATCGGAGGCACTATCCGACAGGGGACACTTTTCAATGGAACACCAGGAGTATAGCTATAGCTGTACTCCCAGTGCTCAGTAAAACTGTCAGTTGTAAATAGCAGAGATAAGTCCATGAGGTGATAGGCACTTTTCTTGGACTTAACCCATAGTAAGCCAGCACATTTTAGAAAGTGTCTCCATACTGTGGCAGCACGGCCCCACTAGGATACGCTTAGAACAAGTACAGAGGCCAAAGAGTGATGAGGGTATTGCATTTCCAAACCCCTGGCTCTACTATTTGGCAGCCCAATTACAACACATGGTGGTTGGCCTGGCTCAGAGTGTTGAACAGGAGAAAAGGGCTTGGGATTCTTCCCTTTCTATAGTATTGCATTTCACCCACTCGCATTCCCTCCTGGAGGGCTTGGAATCCCAAAACCTTGCTAAGTCTAATAGGTTATTCCCCACTTATAGAAAGTTTTACGCACTATAGCCATATATGGAATAACTTAACGTACCCCGAAGTTTTCATTTACGAAGAAATTGTTTGTATACGGCATTACACATATGGGAAACATATTTCGAGGATGTAACTTACTTCCTTTCTCTTCGTTGCAATCCCAATACGGACTGCCCCAGTCTATGCAATTCTATTATTTGCAGCTTTAGCACGCAGTTGTGGCTCAACACTTATTACCAGGCTTTTCCCTTTCCCCTACCCCTCTTTAGTATGATGCAGCAGAGCCCTATACAAGAAGGGTTTATATCTCAATGTTATGCCACACTCTTGTCTACCTATTTGACAACATACCCCTGCAAGGTGTCGGAAAAATGGGTACCAGATGTAGGTGATTTGACTGTTAAGCAATGGGAGATGCAGCTGGAAGTGGTGCACAATAGCTCCTTAAAACATCTTAACACCTGTCCCAGTTATATATACTGTTGAGGGTACACTCAGGGCCGCTGATAGGCCAGTACAACTGGCCCTGTTGTACCGGGCCCAGCCAGCAGGGGGGCCCAGGCAAGCTGAGCAGATAAATAATGAAAAGAAAAAAGAAGAAAAATCCTCCAGCCATGGCCGATCAGAGTCCGTCCCCACCACCCCCCGGTTATTTTTTAAGTTTTTTATTTTTTTGTGCAGATAGCTATCTGCAGACTAGGTGGCGGCAGGGGAGGGACTATTTCCTCTATTTCGGGCGTGGAAGAATGCCTCTTCCACACCCGCTCCTCATGCTGGCTGTGCGTCCTCTTTCGTGCCGCCCCCCTGGCGCCACGGAGTGATTCCTCCCCCTCCTCGTGAGAGAAGTGTCAGTGAGGCGATCGGCGGTGGCAGAAAAAAAAAAAAGAAGTAGCTGCAGTCTGGTTTGTGGACACTCCAGTCCAGGCAGCAGCAGGATCAGGGAAGAAGTGCCTCGTGGGGCCCAGCTAAAAATTACACAGGTGTGTGCTTGCTTAGGGGGGGGGGATTTAAGATCTACTACTGATGCAGCATCAGCATTATGGTATTGGCGACATGGGTGGCACTGTCTGCAGCAGAATATGGCATTGGTGGCATGGCACCCATGGCGCTAATGTCATAACGCATGTGCTGCCTGCAGAGACAGTGCCACAATGCTGCCAATGGCATTATGCCATTGGCGGCACTGTCTGCAGCACAATATGGCATTGGGGGCATGGGTGGCACTGTCTGCCAGTAGCACATGCATTATGGCCCATAACGCATGTGCTGCCTACAGAGACAGTGCCACCCGTGCCGCCAATGCCGTAATGTGCTGCAGACAGTGCCGCCAATGCCTTAATGTGCTGCAGACAGTGCCACTCTTGCCACCAATGCTGTAATGTGCTGCAGACAGTGCCGCCTATGCTTACCACTTGTAGACAAACCTGCACTTTGTTTCAAGGCGGGGTCTGCGGAGGGGCCAGGGGCAGAGCTGAAGGAGGGACCAGGGGCGGGACCAGGGGTGGAGCTGAAGGGGGCCCTGTCAGGTAGGCTGTACGGGGCCCCATGATTTCTATCAGCGGCCCTGGGTACACTACACCCCTTTGAAACAAATTAAAATGGCCTCCTTAAGGAATCGCTATGTCCCAAATATATCAGGGATCATGGCACTCTGATACACATGTTATGGAGCTGCCCGAAATTGCACAGATACTGGGAGGCTGTTCTAAATATCATTAATCAAGCATTCCAAACTACCCTTACTCTGGACCCTAGGGTTGTATCCTAGGTAGAGTTGATGAGGTGGTGGCAAATAGGTGTGACAGGGAGGCGGATTCTAGAACACAATTTCAGGCATGTAAAGTTTTACTACTCTATTGGAAACACAATTTCTCTCCTACTCTTAAAGAATTGGTAGAACCCATGGGTACTACCCTCAGATATGAGTAGGTTATTAACCAACATAGGGGTTGTCCAGATCAATTTAACAGAGTCTGGAAAGGCTGGCTGGATATTCCTAGTCTAGCTTCTGCAGACCTAGTCATGGATAGATTATTATGTTGACATCTTTGTATCTACAGTATCTCACAAAAGTGAGTACACCCCTCACATTTTTGTAAATATTTTATTATATCTTTTCATGTAATAACACTGAAGAAATTACACTTTGCTACAATGTAAAGTAGTGAGTGTACAGCTTGTATAACAGTGTAAATTTGCTGTCCCCTCAAAATAACTGAACACACAGCCATTAATGTCTAAACCGCTGACAACAAAAGTGAGTACACCCCTAAGTGAAAATGTCCAAATTGGGCCCAAAGTGTCAATATTTTGTATGGCCACCATTATTTTCCAGCACTACCTTAACCCTTTTGGGCATGGAGTTTACCAGAGCTTCACTGGTTGGCACTAGAGTCCTATTCCACTCCTCCATGACAACATCACGAAGCTGGTGGATGTTAGAGACCTTGCGCTTCTCCATATTCTGTTTGAGGATGCCCCACAGATGCTCAATAGGGTTTAGGTCTGGAGACATGCTTGGCCAGTCCATCACCTTTAACTTCAGCTTCTTTAGCAAGGCAGTGGTCGTCTTGGAGGTGTGTTTGGGGTCATTATCATGTTGGAATACTGCCCTGTGGCCCAGTCTCTGAAGGGAGAGGATCATGCTCTGCTTCAGTATGTCACAGTTCATGTTGGCATTCATGGTTCCCTCAATGAACTGTAGTTTCCCAGTGCCGGCAGCACTCATGCAGCCCCAGACCATGACACTCCCACCACCATGCTTGACTGTAGGTAAGACACACTTGTCTTTGTACTCCTCACCTTCTTGCAGCCACACACGCTTGACACCATCTGAACCAAATAAGTCTATCTTGGTCTCATCAGTAATCCAGTAATCCATGTCCTTAGTCTGCTTGTCTTCAGCAAACATTTTTCTTGTGCATCATCTTCAGAAGAGGCTTCCTTGGTTCCAACAACCATGCAGACCAATTTGATGCAGTGTGCAGCGTATAGTCTGAGCAAAGAAAAGATAATCCAGAGGTGAGTCCAGATGACATACCTGAGATAACTGCTAGATTAATGCATACATTTCTAGCATGCTCTGGATCTTCAAAATAGCATTCAAAAGTTTATTAGATCCAGGGCCGGCCCTACCATGGGACCCAGTGGGCCCATGGTCACAGGCGGCATCTTAACAGGGGCGGCAGTCGGCAGTGACAAGCTGTACCTGTACCTCACCTGTGTCCACTGTAGGGTTGCCACCTCTTCTTCAAGTCAAACAAATTAATATCATGTTCTATTTCCCCCTCTCTAGAGACGATTATACAGACACATCTCTCCCTAATATATTCTCCTGAAGAAGCGGCCAGTCCGCAAAACATGTTGAGTGCCATCTTGCGTCAGTTCGAATATCACTATATTGCTTCCGGTATCAGGGACCAATCATTATGTGCTGCACTGTGCAATTCTAGGAAATGATTTTGTACTGTATTCTCTCAATATTGTCTCTTGTTTTTACTTGCCCCTTTTTCATTCATTGTATGATCCTCTTCTATATTTTCTTGTAATAAATCTTTATATTTTTCTATACACATTGTTATGTGAGTCCTTACCCGTACCATGAAAGTCCACAGTTGCCTCAAATTTTCTGCCATCCCCATTTTTTTTTTAAATTCTAGGACGACGGTACTTTATGTTCATTCTTACTATATAGTAGCACTATTTACATTACATGTCAGTTTAACACACTAACAAGCGTCAATATCGTCTCAGTGTGAAACTCCCTCTCCTCTGTCAGTGCCAGCCAGTGCCAATCAGTGCCACCTGTCAGTGCCAGTGTTTCCAATCAGTGCTACCTGTCAGTGCCAATCAGTTCCACCTGTCAGTGCCAGTGTTTCCAATCAGTGCCATCTGTCAGTGTCAGTCAGTGCTAATCAGTGTTTTCAATCAGTGCCCCCTGTCAATGCCAATCAGTGCAGCCTAATATCAGTGCCAACCAATGCCACCTATCAGTGCCAGTGTTTCCAATCAGTGCCACCTACCAGTGCCAATCAGTGCCACCAATATGTGCCAGTGCTTCCAATCAGTGCCACCTATTGGTGCCCATCAGTGCTGCCAATCAATGCCCATGAGTGCCACCTATCAGTGCTGCCAATTAGTGCCCATCAGTCCTGCCAATCAGTGCCACTAAATGCTGCCTATCAGAGCCAATCAGTGCTACCTATTAGTGCAGATCAATGCAGCCTATTAGTGCCATTAGTGCTGCCAATCAGTGCCACCCATCAGTGCCAATCAGTGCCCATCAGTGCTTTCTATTAGTGCCAATCAGTGCCTATTAGTGTCAATCATTGCTGCCTGTCAGTGCTGCCAATCAGTGCCAATCAGTGCACTGAGTGCAGGGATGGGGCGATGAACTCAGCAGCCAGGCACATTGTCCATGAGGGGCTGGCCTGGTGGGGCACAACTGAAATCTGTTGATGTTTATTAATTCCACATGCTGATCTTTAGTATAATAGGTAATGACAACACTACTATTTACAATAAGCTACTGGAGGTGAAATAAAAAAAGTGTCAGTAAAAGGCACAGTTATGTGTTCCCACACCACAAAAAAAGTAACTTACTGATCAATAACTTAACAATAATGGTGGCTTCAATATTACGACAATGCCGGTCTCTAATACGCAACTTCACATATAATACACATCAAGCTGAAAATAAGACATAAAATATAAAATGAAACTTAGCAGGGATGGTGGAAACCCCTCCTATAGATATTGGCTATAAAAAAATGTCTTCATCAGTTTAGGCCAATATGTATTCTGCTACATATTTTTGGTTAAAAAATCGCAATAAGAGTATATTGATTGGTTTGCATAAAAGTTATAACGTCTACAAAATAGGGAATAATTTATGGCATTTTTTGTCTGATTTTTTGATCAATTTAATTTTAGCTATCATGATATAAAATAATGAATGTGGGGACCTTTTGGTTGGCGTGATTTTATTTATTTTGGGGGGGGGGGGGGTAGCATTTCATTCTTGGGCCCAGGCAGCACAATGTCTTGGGCTGGCCCGGATTAGAGCGATCACATCACAGCAAAGAATTGCGACATGCAGGACCCTTCAGTCAGGCATGTGTGATGACGTGGTCTTCTGTGTCCCTAAACTTTGCAATTCTTTGCTGTGATGTGATCATTCTAATAAACTAATAAACTTTTGCACCCTATTTATAAGATCCATTGTTTGCTGGCTATTCATGCTTTAACCTTGTGTTGATATTGATTCCCAGCCAACAGTGGCTACAGCACCCATCAGTCATAAACCACTTCCAGGAATATGTGCAATAGGAATATTTGACTAAAAATACTAACGCTGACAGTAATGCAAACCAACGTCTATAGTGGAAACACATGTTTTTGATGCATTTAATATGCGTTTAATGGACATTTAAAGTGCTAGTACATGTTTAGATATAAAGAGATGTGACAAGTGACTGGCCTTAGGTAATACACAGAGATGAAACAAATCCTCCTACATAAGTTGTACCTGTTTATCTGCAGTCTTCTCTCTACATCTGTCCAAAGTGCTGAATTTATAAGGCTTGTCTGAGAGTTACGAAAAAAGGGGCGGAGAGCTGAAATGACACTCTGCACCCCTTTCCACACAGCACACAGGAACAGAGCTGAGGCTGTCAATCAGATGGAACTCCCTCCTCTGTCATCATTTTCTCTTGGTGTCAGGAAAACTTGTCAGAAGTGATTCATGCTGATAGCAGAGGAACGAAGCAGCAGACAGAAATGACACTGTGGGGGAGATTTACTAAAACTGGAGCACTCAGAACCTGGTGCAGCTGGGCATGGTAGCCAATCAGCTTCTAACTTCAGCTTGTTCAATTAAAGTGGTTGTGAAGGCACAAGTTTTTTTTACCTTCATGCCTTTTATACATGAAGGTAAAAAAAAAAACTTCTGTGTACAGCAGCCCCCCTAATACTTACCTGAGCCCCCTCTTGATCCAGCGATGTCCAGGAGAGCCTTGCCTCTCTGGGGACTCACATTCCTGACTGGCTTTTGGCAGCAGCGGGAGCCATTGGGAGCCACAGTTCCGTGTCTGAATGGACACACAGAGCAGCGGCTCAGGTCGGGGGCCCCCATAGAAAGCTCCTTGCGGTGGGGGCACTCGACAGGAGGGAGGGGCCAGGAGTGCCTATGTGGGACCCGAAAAGAGGAGGCTGCAAATTCACTGCGCAGAGATAGTAAGTATGCTATAGAGGGATATGCTTCTGTTCATTATTCATGCCTGTGGTTTGCAACTACTTTAGGGCATAGTTAAATACGCACCCCAGATGCCCACCAAGTGTTTTTTTTTTTTTTTTTTGCACCTCACTGGTATTTCACCTTTCATCTCACTAATCTATGCTACAGTGCGCTACCATAGACTTGAATGGAAGGACATGACCAGCTTCAGCTTCTCCCAGACTCGATCGACACAAAGTGATGCAAATGCTACATGTTTTCCCAGGGCTCAAGTCCTGGGGAAAAAAGTGTGGGAACTCCCACCCAAGATCCACTTGCCCACCAAAAAAAAAATGATACGCGCATATGCACGAACGCTTCAAAGGTGGTATTTTTCATCCAATTTTTGTATTGTGTGTATGAAGCTTAACTGTTAGTACATAAAAAAAAACAATCCTCAATAAACATAAATACGGTAAGTCTCTGAATAATCAGCATTCATTCAATTGTGCTTCAATGCAAATGTGAACATCATGTTCTGATCTTTATTGGGGAATTTTATTTTGTATATAGAGTGTTTATGTGGTGAGTTTACACTTTTCATTGAACAGAGTTTGGATAACACAGGGTTAAACGGAAAGGTCATAAATTAAGTGCACATTATCTGGACAGAATGCTTGGGGAGATAGTGATGTGTTCCTGCTTAGGAGATGTATGTTAGCTTGGGGGGGGGGGGGCTGCAAACTCTGCAGGGCTCCAACACACTCGCTGCTATTCCAACCCTTCACATATGTCCACATAAACTTCCCTCCTGGCATGAAACTTTGCCAGGTATTGTGCTCAGCTTACCACCCCAAACTGATGTTCCTCCCTCAGCTCACCTCTCTCCCTGCATGTCCTGTAAGCAGAATAGCTGTGCTCCTCCTCTGGGTTCATCATATGGCACTGAAGATAGAGGAGGGGGGGATTCAGCAGGACACACAGAGCAAGTATGCAGGAGACTGGGGGGGGGAGACAGAAAATCAGGAGGGGCCGACGGGGAGGAGCGCACGCATCACCAGAGGTCTGACTAAATACAATCTCTTAGCAGCAGGGACCTGATCTATCTGTCAGCTAGCTGTGATTGAAAGGTAGATCGAAGCAGAAGCTGTCATGGGGCCCCCTACTGGCAATGCCTGAATGGTTAGGTGTGCGGCACTTACTATAGGGAGCTGTGTCGGCAGCTGCTGGTGTAGTATCTGCCACACAGCTCGCATACTTAAAAGTCTTGCAGGACACGGCTGCTAATGGGAACTGAGAAAAAGTACAGGAACTCCGTTCCCATGCGTTCCCGCAGGACTTGAGCCCTGTGTTTTCCAAATGTGAACAGCTGTATGTGCATATTATCTATTGTAGGCTGGTTTACTAGGTGGCAAAAACACCTTAAATGCCTGTTTCTAATGCAAACAGGGCCTTACTGAAGTAGCTCCTGACACAGTCCAGTGACAGTGGTGATTATACAGGTAAAAGGCTATTGACCACCTATTTTCCCGCCACCGGAGATTTGTCACCAACCCAGTACTCACTCAGCTGACTGAAGATCTGCCAAGCAACTGCTATAAATCCTGTTGTCAACAGCAGGCAGTTTATAACCTGAAACACAAAACAGAAAGAACCAGCAAAGCCTTCCCAGAGAAATATGCACTTACCAATCATCATAGCCCTCTATTAAGAATAGAATTCATTTAAAAACAAATGGGTGATAAAGGGTACAATCCTATGGGCCACTTTGAATGCAACATAATGTAAAAGTGACGCAATCTGGAACTACCTGAATTTGATGCACGAGTCAGAACCAAAAGTGTCACAAATGCTTCATGAATTTGGTGCCATACATTAACAAGAGGGATTATCGCCAGAAAAGTGGCACAGCCTCTTTACTGAATTCCCCCCAATGTGTTTGTGAAAGCTATAGTAATGTCCTCTGCACTGTAGAGACCTCTGTACAGGAGGTTGTGTAATAGAGGTACTGTGGTCTGCACTGTAAAGACACTGGTTAGGGAGTCGAGGTATGGACTGTAATGCTATGCCAATGTTCTTCAGTAAACCATTGAAAAGCATCTTAAGTGGACATTCTTTATTCCAGGTACAGGCCTCAGGCCAGGAATATGTGAGGAGGTGGGCCTCGGGCCAGAAGAATGTGAGTGACACAATATGGTGCAATTTCTCCTAAAGAGACTGTTCGGAAGATAAGCAGGGTGGGACCTGGGTCAGCTTGGCGCGAACCACTGTCCATTCCAGGTCCTTTACAAGTATAGCAGAACCCCCCGAAGGGGCTGCTAAGTGATGTGACCCACCTGTCACCCTGCCCAGCCCGGCATTTACTCCTTAGTCACTCTCAGGCAGAAAACAGTCCATATGCTTGTTTTTTTTTGTTGTTTTTATTGAGGGAATAGAACTTGGATGGGTAAAGGAATACATGGGATGCCCAGTGGAATTTTGGAACAGACAATTGGTAGATTGTATAGCAATCAATTGATGGATTGTATAGCAATCAATGGGGACAACTATGTATACTCTCTGTACACAACACTTCTTCAGATTCCTCCTGCACAACTCTTGCTTGCAGACTATTTCTCTCTCTCTCTCTCTCTCTCTCTCTCTCTCTCTCTCTCTCTCTCTCTCTCTCTCTCTCTCTCTCGGAGCAGCTAGCACATGGTTGGGCCTGTCACTGGCTCAGCCAGGCCTTAGGAATTGCCCTTTGCAGGCAGGGACCGCAGGCCCTATCGTGTAGCAGAAAATATGGAAAGTGACTTTAGTGCTAGCTGTCCTAACAGATGGACTACTGCTCCTAGTCATCCCTCTTCAGGCCCTGCCAAACCTCCTGGCTGCAGCTGCCCGAATTCACTGCCCGCAACATCACAATCCACACCACTGGCTCTTCACCTATCCCAGACTGCACACTCCCAGTCCTCTCAGGCATCCCTCCCCAGTCCTCCTGACTGTGCATGTCACTCACCAGCCCTCCTGGCTGCAACCAGTGGTTCCCCCCTGCTGTCCTCTCTTGCTCCTCCTGTGCCTCCTGTTCAGAGCCTCCGCGATTTCCTGGAGGGCTCCGTCCTGCACCCGAGCCCAGGCTCAAGGTCACCCGCCCCCCAGACTGGGGATCTCCCTCAAAGGCCCCGACAGCCTAGTACTCCATCCTCAGTTCTTCCAACCGACATCTCCTCCCCGGCTGGGCTGACTCTAGGTATTTAAGGAGGCCTGCCCCCTGCCAATCCAAGTTGGGGATTGGTCAGGGCTCTTTAAAACACCCTAGGCAGCTCCACCTCTCCTCTCCTCCTCCTCTTCCAGAATCCTCCAGAAGGAAGAGGGTGGTCTCAGTGACGCTGCCTGTGAGTCACCAGCTGCTAACTCTGAGCCACTCTCAGCCCACGCAAATCAAAACAAACAGGCCTAGCTTCTAGCTAGACCTGCCTAAATTTGCCTGGACTACCAAAAAAAAACTAACCTCTAGCACCTATGTAGAGGGTGCTACACTCACCCCCTACCAAAAGCCAGCTGGTCCCTCAGCTGGAAAAATTAGAAAAATGGGGCCAGGAGCAAGGGCATCCCATAAGACAGAGTGGGAGGGGGAAAATGGAAACAACTTAGATGGGGAACTGTACAAATAAATTACGTACAAAAAATGTATAGAAATCTCTGGTAAATATTTACATCTGTACAGATAGCATAACACAACCCTAGCTACAGGTCCCTGCAGATAACAGTAACACACAATATACATCTGAGCCAGAGCATCTCTCCCTTGAGAAAGATACTCTGCTCGCAGGAAATCTTGGTTCCAGCCGGAGGGGATGGACAGCCGTTCCATCCCAGAGGATCCTAAGAGAAGACAAAAAGAAAATATAATAACATCCTACACTCTACACTGTACACAGTTCAGTGGCGGTGCGTCCATTAGGGGCGCTCGGGCACCACCCCCTTTCTTAAGCCACCCCCTGTGTGTACTATTGCATGAATCTATCCATGGCCGCTGTAGCCACCCCCATTCAGGCGTCCGGCCCCCTTTCAGGCGCAGGGCGCCTGAATTACAGCGACAGGGGTGTTTTTGAAGCACCTGATTAGAGCCATAGGCTCTAATAGGCTTCAAAAAAGGTTCACTGCAAGCGCAAACCATTGCGCTCGCTGGGCACCCAGGTGAATGTTTTCTTTGCTAACACAGAACCGCCTCTCAGCCAATCAGGAGGCCCAAATGTAGTACCGGGCACCTGATTGTGTGAAGGTAGAGGCGATCCCATTGGTCGCCGTGCAGAACAGGAAGAAGACACGCACGGAGGACACAGCATCCATCACCGCGCTACACATCCCACAGCTCGCCTCACCCACCACGATGGAGTAAGAGCTGGGCAGACAGCGGGTGGGTGGTGGGCACAGTGACTGCATATTATGAGCACAAAGGCTGCAATTGATGGAGCACAGTTGGCTGCATTTGGGGGGCACAGTGGCTGCATATGATGGACACAGAGGCTGCAATTGATGGGGCACAGAGGCTGCATATGATGCGCACAGAGGCTGCATATGATGGGCACAGTTTGCTGCATTTGATAGGCACAGAGAAAGCAAATGATGTGCACAGTTGGCTGCATATGATGGGCACAGTGGCTGCATATGATGGGCACAGTTGGCTGCATTGGATGGGCACAGTTGGCTGCATATGATGGGCACAGAGTCTGCATATGATGGGCACAGTGGCTGCATATGATGGGCAGAGTAGCTGCATATGATGGGCACAGTGGCTGCAATTGATGTTTTTGTTTCGGTATTTTTCAGTTCGTTTGCACCCCCCAAAAATTTTGAGCACCAGTTGCCACTGACACAGTTTTTGTCGGGAGGGGGTTAGCATCCTGCTGACAGAAATAGCAAAATATACCAATTTAACACATTTTCTTACTGTTGTTTTGTCAGGAGGGGGTTATGACCTGCTAACAGAAACAACCGGGGAAAAAAACACAACAGCATCAAAGGGAATAGTTCTCTTCTGGAGGTCCTGATGGAAGGGGCCACTCCCAAGGCAAACAGGCTCCTTAAAGAGTTTGTTCAGGAACAAACTTCACCCAAGTCAAGTGTCAAGTGCAACAGAAAAGGTCCATTCATTGGGCACACAGGGTGGCAGGCTGGTCTGTTCCTGCCGAAAATCAGGGAAGGAAAAGGCACATTCTGCTACCACTCCAGCTGTTCATGTGAATCATCTTTTATGCACACTGTGGCTCCTCACAGTCCTTTGAGGCAAAAAAATGGGGATCAGGCAACCTCTTCTAGCCTCCTCCTTCCTCCTGAATAGAGACTGAATGGTTCTTTGTAGGCCGTCTTGCCTTCACAATGAGCACTCGGTCCTTGTAAATAGCTCTGCCCAGGGAACCACACTGAATGTCCTTAAAACGGGACTAGGTCTTACCCTCTGGCACCCGCAGGGGCTTAGGGATATGCAATTAATGCGTAAGACACTGGGTTAATCCTGCAAATAATATGTAAAGGCCCAATAAACCGAGGTGCGAACTTCAGAGAGGGAACACAAAGTCGGAGGTTACGAGATGACAGCCAGACCCTGTCCCTAACCTGATAGGAAAGTGCAGGCAGACTTCTGCGGTCAGCATGGAGTCTGTACCTATCATTACCATGTCGCAAAGCCTCCTGGACTTGTGCCCAAGTGGAACGAAGACCACGGAGATGCTCCTCTAATGCAGTAATACTCTGCAGAACAAATGAGTCAGGCAACATGGGAAGGTTGGAAACCATAGTTCGCCATAAACGGGGACAATTGGGAAGCAGAATTCAAGGCACTATTGTGAGCAAACTCCGCCCATGGTAATAGGTCTGACCAGTTGTTATGATGGTCAGAAATATAGCAACGTAGGAATTGCTCCAAGCACTGATTGGCTCGTTCTGCGGCCCCATTAGCCTGCGGGTAATATGCAGAGGAGAAAGCAAGCAGAATTCCCAACTGTGCACAAAAGGCTCGCCAGAACCAGGACACAAACTGACTACCCCTGTCCGAGACAATCAACTTGGGTAACCCATGTAAGCGAAAGATCACCTGAGCAAAAATGGAAGCCAGTTCCTTAGAAGTGGGCAACTTCTTAAGTGGAATACAATGAGACATTTTCAAGAACCGGTCAACCACCATAAGGATAACTGTGTTGCCCTGGGAGTTAGGTAACTCCACAATGAAAAATCGGTAAACAGGTGGGTCCAGGGCCTCTCTCCATTGGGTAAGGGTTGTATGAGCCCCACCTGAAGGTGTCGTGGAGTCTTACTCTAAGCACACACGGAACAGGCAGCTACGAAGGCGGTTACATCAGCACGTAGACTAGGCCACCACAATTGTTGGGAAATGGCCCAAAAGAGTTGATTTTTCCCAGGGTGGCCAGCAGCCTTGAGAGAATGGTAAGTCTGGAGCACGGCAATATAGAGATTCTCTGGGACAAAGCAGCAGTCACAAGGTGGAGCATGGACCTGAGCAGCAAGAATTTTGTCACCCAAAGTAGAAGTGAGACTGGTGCGAACCATAGCCAGAAACGATCAGGAGGAATCACAGGAACCGTAACTGACTCCATCTTGGAAGTGGAGGAAAATTGTTGTGACAAAGCGTCAGCCCTTACATTCTTAGTACTGGGTAAGAATGAGATAATGTTATTAAAACTTGACAAGAAAAGAGCCCATCGCTCCCTTCTGGGAGAGAGATGTTTAGCCTCAGACAAGAATGTGAAATTCTTATGGTCAGTAAGAATGAGAACCCGCACAGTGGTACCTTTGAGGAGATATCTCCATTCTTTCAGGGCTAAAATGATCGCTAACAGTTCTCTGTCACCAATCTCGTAATTGCACTCTGCAGGTGACAATTTCTTGGAAAAGTAGCCACGAGGATACATAGCGCTCTCAGAGGTAGGATGTTGAGACAGAAGGGGCGCCAACTCCAGTCTCAGAAGCATCAACCTCAAGGATAAAAGGTAACGTAGGATCAGGATGTGCCAACACAGGAGCAGAAACAAAGACAGCCTTGAGACTCTCAAAGGCCTTAATGGACTCCGGAGACCAACTCTGTGGGTTACCGTCCTTTCTGGTCATACCAGTCAGGGGCTTGACCAGAGACGAGAAGTTACGAATAAACTTCCGATAATAGTTGGCGAAGCCAAGGAAACGTTGCAGAGGACCTAAACCCACGGGTCAGGGCCACTGTAGGACTGCTGAAAGTTTCTCTGGGTCCATCGAAAAACCAGCAGTGGAAATTACATAACCCAGGAATTTAATCTGTTCACGATGGAATTCGCACTTCTCCAATTTACAAAAGAGATTGTTCTCTCTTAGTTTCTGAAGAACACGACAGACATCTGTTTGGTGGCTCTCCAGGGACTTGGAAAATAGGATATCGTTGAAATAAACCACCACACATAACTGCCACAAATTTCGGAGGACATTGTTAATAAATTCCTGGAAAACTGCCAGTGCATTACAAAGGCCAAAAGGCATTACGAGGTACTCATAATGGCCTGTTCTGGTATTAAACGCAGTTTTCCTCTCGTCGTCCTCCTTAATCCTCACGAGAGTGTATGCCCCTCTCAAATCAAGCTTGATGAAAACTGTTGCTCCCTTGAGGCGGTCAAATAACTCCATAATCAACAGAATCGGATAGGCATTTTTATTGTGAAACGATTGAGACGCCTATAATCAATACAAGGTCTCAGTTCACCACTCTTCTTCTTCACAAAGAAGAAACCAGTACCAACAGGAGATGAGGATTTGCGGATGAAATCTCGAGAAAGTGCATCTGAAACATACTCCTCCATGACCTTATCCTCCAAGACCGACAAAGGGTAAACCCGGCCACAAGGGGGTATGGCACCAGGTTGAAGATCAATTGCGCAAACTACCGGCTTGACCTTTGTCAAAGACATCGCTAAAATCGCGGTACTCCTCCGGCAGGGAGGAGAATGAAGAAGTGCACAGGACCTTGGCTACCTTCTGGAAGCATGTCTCATCCGCAGAGAGACGCGTGAAACCCAAGTGCATGGGTTCACCTTCACTGACCGACTCGGTACCAGGAGGTACCATTTTTACCCCCCCCCCCCAAATGCCTATGCAAATGATGCAATGGACAGCACACAGTGCTGTTCACATTGTCAAAACATGAAGCATTAGCGTTGCTTCAAAATTAAAGCCTCGTGTAGAGCCTGGAAGAGTTTAAAGCTTTTCAACACCTTCCATTCAAGTCTACGGTAATGCACCGCAACTGCGTTACATTGCGGTTGTGGCATGCTAGTACATTACAGTTAACAATGGGCGTTTGTGGTGTGTTTTTTTTTTAATGCGCCAAAAACCCTTGTCAACTGCGCTGCAAACGCTCATAGGGCGTTTGGGGTGGGGTTTTTAACCCTCATTAAACGCTTAGCAAGTGCACCTATTAATGCGCATTATTGCTATAGGCGCGTTGGATAAGCGTCAGTATTTTGAGCAAGTGTGAATAAGCCTTAAAATATACTGTATATATACTGTATGTATAAATGCTTTAACGCTTTTCAGCAACTATGGTGGATTTGTGTTTTTTCAGTGTGACCAGGTTGGAATTTATTTGGGAAGAGCGGGAAGTCTTCCTGTGAAAACCTCCACCGCTCCTCCAGAGGAATGCCACAGCTCGTACGCTTCGGTCACACTCGGCAATGTTCGGAAGCCGGAATCCGGCGCATGCGCGCTTCTGCCCTGTCCTGCGCTTGCGTCGGCTCCCAGTGCCAGTGTGAGCAATCTCACGTAGAGGAGAGCGGGGGGCTAGAGGGGAAGCGGTGGAAGAGGGGTGGAGGGGACAGCAGGATATAAAATCAGGGCCACAGCCTGGCGGTGACACTCTGGCGGAAGAGGACACGGAGAATAGATTGAATACAGAAGACAAGAGCCTGGCAAGTGATAAGAGGTGAGAGCCCACACTGTCTATGGGACACCCAGCCAGGCAGCTCCGAAAAGTTCCTGCAAACTTCCCCTGATTCTCATCACAGCCATTCCTGCCCACAGGGGCTCTTCTATTCTGTATGTGGATGGGTATCCAGGCTCTCCTAGACATGCAGATTGTATGTAGGATTTCCTAATACATGTAGGATCTCCTATACATGTAGAATGTATGTAGGATCTCCTATACATGTAGAATGTATGTAGGATCTCCTAATACATGTAGGATCTCCTATACATGTAGAATGTATGTAGGATTTCCTAATACATGTAGGATCTCCTATACATGTAGAATGTATGTAGGATTTCCTATACATGTAGAATGTATGTAGGATTTCCTAATACATGTAGGATCTCCTATACATGTAGAATGTATGTAGGATCTCCTATACATGTAGAATGTATGTAGGATCTCCTATACATGTAGATTGTATGTAGGATTTCCTATACATGTAGGCTCTCCTATACATGTAGATTGTATGTAGGATCTCCTATACATGTAGGATCTCCTATACATGTAGAATGTATGTAGGATCTCCTATACATGTAGATTGTATGTAGGATTTCCTATACATGTAGGATCTCCTATACATGTAGATTGTATGTAGGATCTCCTATACATGTAGGATCTCCTATACATGTAGCGAGCAGTAAGGAATGATGGGCAGCACTGATTGTATGCAGAGTCCCATACACATGTGTACAGGGCAGAACTACTCTGATCTGATACTTCTAGGATCTGAATGACTATTTTGATTTATTGTGTTTGTTTATTTCTGTGTAATTCAGTCTAATTAATTATGGTGGCCATGCAAGCTTTGATAAATGATCAATTTCTTTTCCAATCAATGTTTTCTGATAGGGATAAGTGATCTATAGTTGACAGCCCATTGGATCAATGCGCCGCACGTGTGGAAGTGGATTTCGATCAATAGTGTACAATCTTGTGTATCTTATCGATTGCATCCCTATAATCTGATCGCTCAAAATACGATGCTGTCAATTGATGCAACATGATTGATTTTTTTTTTTATTTGGCGGATCAATCAGAATTGAGCCTAAATCGATCAGAAGGTATGGGTATTCCATTAATCAAATTGGGTCTAAATCGATCGTAAGGGAAGTTTTATGCCTATTTGATTGATCGACTCTAAATTGAACAAAAGAGTCTTTATGGCTATTTGTTTATGGATCCAATCATTTTGATCGACTTCCTTATTGATCAGCTAAACAAAAAATGCAGCAAGTGTGCCCACCATCCAATTTTTTATTTTTTTATGACTTTGCATATCATCATTTATTTATTATAAATTGCGGGCCATCGCAGAAGATCCAGCATTATGAATCGGTAAGCGTGCCTCCCCAGCGACCGCTCTTCCTAGACCTGTCTTGTTGGTGACTAACTACCTTCTCGTCCCATCCGCACGTTAACAAGTGCGCAATTAGTGCGTTTTTTGGTGATGTGGTGATCTGCCATTAATCATTATGGGATGGAGCTGCCATGGCACGCTGTCACCCCATTCATTGAAAGCCTCTGCAGAAGCTGCTTAATGGGCAGCGCTGTTTCTCTTTTTATTTATTTATTTTCCTTCTTTCTAATAAGATTCCCCTTCGCCTGCCAAGCTATTTAACTCCTTCTCTAGTAGGATCCAACGCCAGAAGAGGTTGGATGTTTTCTTGGAGTCTTCTCAGCAGTAGCAATAGAGGAGTCAGATGGAATCTTCTAGTCTAATCATTACGTTTTTTTTTCCGTCTTGAGGATGGGAAGGGGGCCATGGGCTGAGATTTGTGAGCACTGACGTGACGTGACGGCAAAGAAATCAGTAATGTCCAAATCATTTTATGGACTGATCTTCCTCCTTCTGCACAAGGTCTAGAGGGGTCTGACGGGGGGGGAGAATGACATTCCCCAGCTGGGGGAGGGACATCTGTATGGATATATACGTGGCACAGAATTCCAACCTCAACCTTTCCTCCTGCACTCAGCATCTGCTGGACTATTCATGTTTACATTGGTCCCACAAAACTTAACCCCCCCCCCCCTCATTTTTTTTCTCTTTAAAAATGTTTATTTAGAACCGAAACCTATATGAAGCATTGATTTATTTTTATTTATTTTTTTTACTGCTTTTTATTTTTTTTTAATTACAAAACATAAATTGTATATTTAACTTGTACATTGTTGTATGGAAAATGACTATGATCCTATTGGGATGCTCTAAATTCTGCACTCCCATCCCACATCCTCTATTAGAGATTACTTTTATTTATTAGCTTCTTAGGGATTGTTTAACCCCACAAACTTTTTTTTTTATTTTTTTATGTAATCACTCGAGGAAAATTTGACACGTAACCGAAAGCTAAATATTTGCCCATGTACTAACAGGTCCAGATTTGACTGCAGGCTCAAGGCTACGTGTGGTTGGATGCCACACGTAGTCTTTCCAACCTGTCTGTAAAACTCATCATCTTCAGAGTTTGAATTTTTGTATTTGTAGGGTACACCCTCAAGGGGGTGTGGCCAAACTCGGACCCTCGATGACTACGTGACTTGCGGGATTCCAGTAATGGTCTGCATATAGTAATGTGGGGGTGTGTGTATGTGCACGTGGAAAGCACTACAGTATAGTATGTGGTGTTGGCTATGTACTCAGTCTAGCCTTTCGACTTTACACACTTGTGTAGATTTTTAATTGGTATCAAGAATTGTCAAGCTGGTTAGGGCATTGGTAATGTTTAATAATTTAGAGATGGCAAATTCTGCTGACGTTTTGTATTATATGGTGTGAGTCGGAATGGATGATCCAGATGTTCCCTGCTGAGTTGGCTGGAAGTAACTATTAAAGTGCTACTTTTGCTGTTACTGGTATGCAGTTATATTCCAGTCAAGCAGTCAGACCAAATTCTTTGCTGTTACTCATTACAAGCAGGCTTTATTTGTAGATTTGTTAACTGTATTTTACCCAGCTATGACATTTTTGCAGTATCTGGCTTTCCACATTTTTTTTTTTTTTTTTGCTGACTACTGTGAAGGAACAAGTTTGGCCAACGCTCATAATGCATTACTAGCCCAGTTACGCATACAGCCGTGCAGGCCTGGACACATCTACGTAGTAAAGTACTTCTCTGAGACATTCCTGCAGGTCCTTTCAGAGATTGGCGACTTTGATTCCTTTTAAAATATTAATCTGGAGAACAGACGGATATGTAAGAACCTACATCACAGGACATGCAAGCAATTCCTACATCACCCTTATTGCCCTATGGGGGACTCCCAATGCAGAGCACATGAAATACAGGGTGCTACAGGGAAGAGCTGCACAGAGAAGGTACATGCCTGTAGAAAGGATTCTTCCCCACATGTTCTCTCTGATCATGTGATCTGATGTCACATGATCAGTTGCAGGGGAGTTGTCTCTGTGCAGCTCTGCCCTTCACCAAGCTATGCCAACCGTGCTATAGCCAAAAGATATCTACCGTTAGTCCAGTTCTGGGAGGGCATCTATTGATGTCCTCCCAGAACCCCAGGGCACGCATCGGGTGGACACGCATCCTTTAAACACAGCTGATCACAGATTAGGCTGGGTTCACACTTAAAACGGATGTGGCTGACAGCAGGGGTCCAGTGCGTCCCTGTTCTCTGTTTCAGGGACGGCTAAGGCCCGACTTTTTGCCTGAATTTGGATCTGAAATAGAGCCAAAGACGCACAGGACCCCTGTGATATTTGCTCTGCAGCCGGTCCGGAGATGTGTGAACTAGACATGTGCACAACAAAAAAATTTGTTTATTTTCGTTTTTTTTTCTGAAAAAAAATTCGTTTTTTTTCGTTTCCGTTGATTCATAACGATTCGTAAGTCGTCAGTGTTCGTATTCGTAAGTCGTCGGTGTTCGTATTCGTAAAGATTCGTACATTCGTAAGTCGTCGGTGTTCGTATTCGTAATGATTCGTACATTCGTAAGAGTTATTTTTTCGTTGATTCATTTTTTCGTTAGTTTAATTTTCGGACGCATTCGTATTTATTCGTAACATTCGTAGATTCGTAATCGGAGCATAATTTATAATTTTATGTAATGTGTATGCTTTTATTACATTTTAATAATTTACGAATCGAAAAAAAAAAAGTAACGAATCGGAAAAAAAGTTACGAATGTATGGATTTTTTTGTTCAGTAGAGACACGGAAAATTACGAATCGAAGAGAAAATAAAAAAAAAAAAGTTACGAATGTACGAATTTTTTTTGTTCAATCCATTCGAAGCACATTTAGCAGCACCATTGTAAGGGACACGGAAAATTACCAATTCAACAAAAAAAAAAAGTTACAAATTTTTTCGGATTTTCTTCATTATTACATTCGTTGTTTCTAATTTGTTTTTTTTTTTTCCGGATTTTCGTTGTTTTTCGGATTCGTTTGATTCGAATGATTCGTTCATTCGTATGAGAACGAAAAACTAAAAAAAACTAAACGAATTGCACATGTCTAGTGTGAACCGGCTCAATTGAGAGCTGATCAGTCTCCTGTCATGCGAATTGCATGCAGGGAAACCTGCATCCAAGTCGCATAAGTGTGAACCCAGCCTCAAGGTAAAAGGCCAATCACAGCTGCCCTTTACCGTGTGATCAGCTGTGTCCAATTACAGCACGAGGAAAGCTTTGTCACAGCACGAGGAAAGGAAAGCCTATAACCGGCTGTCCTGCGACAGGGGACATTTACACTGATAGTCAGGGTAATGGTTATCCGTGAAGAAGAGAGAACTTTTTTGCAAAAGTTTATAACGGATATGAAGTGTGTGTGTGTGTGTGTGTGTGTGTGTTTTGTTTAACCCAGTGGTGATTAATTACCACCAAAAGAAAGCTATTTTGTGTGAAAAAACAAGCCTCTTGTCAAAATAAAATTCTCCTATTAAAAATCAGATTATGCTGCAATACATGCTTTAAAGTGATTGTAAAGGTAAATAAAAAAACAAACCTTTTATACTTACCTGCACATTGCAATGGAATTGCACAAAGCGACCACGAACCTCCACTTTTTCGGGTCCCCCACCAGCCCTCTTGGCCCCCTCCCCCCTGTCCAGTGCCCACATGGGATACTGCTTCCCATGGGGGCACTCGTACGTGCTCTCACCCAGCCCCGCTGCTGTGTCCATTGACAGACAGCGGGACTCGGCCCTGCTCTCTCTTCACTGGCTTTGATAGCACTGGGAGCCAATGGCACCTGGTGCCCCAAGAAAGCCAGCGCTACCCGGAAGTGAAGAGCTGCAGACCTGCACGGCACTGGATTGAATGAGGGCTCAAGTAAGTAAAAGAGGGGGGGGGGGTGAAGGTAAAAAAAAAAATTAGGCTTTACAGCTACTTTAATGCAGAACTGCACCCAGCAGTACTTCTTTTTCTGCTACTAGATGGCCTCAGTCTTCCAGGTTGAATGATGGCCATCTTCATACTTCCACTGAGCCCAAACTGCCATGGGGCCACCTCCAGCCAGAGACTGGACAGTAAAGGGGAAGCACCCTGTTGAGAAGTTCATCTGTCACTCTGCTGGCACGCCTGAATAGGCTGTTGGCTAAGCTGGTAACCACATCTCACAAATCATTCATTCAAATCCAGGAATAACCAACAATCCAGATTCCACTCACAATAAATCTTCGCCCTGATGGTGGGAGTTTTGTGCTTAACCCCTAAAACCCATGGTCTGTTAACTCTTGATAGACCCTTTCATTCAACCCAATAAGAATTCTTATCTGGACCAAGTCTATTCTTGGAGCTCTCATCTTTCATTCAATACAAATTGATTCTCCCAGGGTCCTTGTAGGGGCTCTACCACAGGCAATAGAGAGCTACTACATGCCTACAGCTATTGGCTTTATTTGGAAGCTCTACCACCTCACTTTTTTTTTTTTGGACCACTTCTTATCTTCTAAAGCGGTCGTACAGGAAACATCATTACTTCCATTTGAACATGTATGATCAGATGCTGGGAAGCCTTTTTACATGTGAACACCTCTTCTATCTGGTTGTACGGGTACTTTTATAGTTCAGCTAGGTTTTTCTTTTTTTTGTTGCATTAGTTAACACCTCTAATCCCAGGCTTATATGAAAGAACCAGAAATTGGAAAGCTGAGGGGGGGGAAGAAGCAGCTGCTGAAGATGGTTTCAGCAGCAAGTACTGGAACGTCCTTCAGAAAATAATGTAGTATTTATAAATCGCTGTACACTTCAGATATTCCATATTTAAGCAGTGTGACAAATATGGATGAAGTCTCTGCCTGCGAGGTCTGCTCTATATGATGAATCAAAGAATTGAGAGTATTTTCACCTATTTTTGTTTTCAGACGTGTGGCTTTCACACAAGGCCGTATAGTTCCACATTTTACCCGTCATCAGGGAGTTAAGAGTAGGAGAGGCTCCCTTAGGAAAACATTCCAGAGCTGCCTGGAGTAAAGTGTGAGCAAGCAGACTGCAGCCATGGCACTATGCCCCTCTCATTGGTTCCTGTGTGTGCTGGACAGGACTGCTTTTGTTTCTAGAAAGTAGACCGCAGTAATTGTATCCTGTCTAGAGACAACGTTTCCTATGGGGGTGCTACCTTACACGTGTCACATTTTTTTTTTTTCAGAAATGGCTTCTTTGCTGCAGCAATTCCATTTCAGCCAAAGCTGCTCTACTTCCCCACTGCATGCAGGCCTAGCAAATTCTGGCTGCATTCCCATCTTTCCCAGCAGTATGATCCAGACATTGCATGTGCATTCCATAGCAAACGGAACAATGTTATGCCAATGCAATCAGGTGAATTCTGGAAATTGCAGTCTGCATGAAATCCACTCCATCAATAGGCATTTTGGATGGAAACTACAGATTTTAATGCAGGGTGTTTTTTATTTATTTATTTTATTTTTTTCCCAAGCTAGAACTCCATAACATGGGTTTTGGCATTCAACAAAGTGCCAATAAACATAAATATGTGGCAAAATACAAGTGAATCTAGCGTCTACATTACAAAATTGCTTTTATGAGTACACCTTATATTGAGAAGATCATTATATTCTCGTGTATAATAAACGGGGGGGGGGGGGTTACAACTGCGCAAACCAAAAAATGGGGGGGGGGGGGGGGGGGCGGGGGGGGGGGGGGGGGGGGGGGGGGGGGGGGGGGGGGGGGGGGGGGGGGGGAGAGCTGTAATAAATTGGCTAGGCAACAATGACAACCAATGCCGCAGCCACCATCAAGGTGTTTGCACACCAAAAGTCAATGAGAATAAATATATAGAAATATATAAATAATGGGGCGCTAGCATAAATAAGTGGAAAGGCTAATAGGAATAATAACAAGAGTGCATTAAAATTAATATTAAGATAAAAATGTGGCGCTGATAAACGTCCACCACTCCAAGGGGGATCATCCAGCAAGGGTGGCTCCAGACACAGCGTCCAAAGGAATTAATGGAATAGAACAAGGAGTATAGCATCAAATACTAAATGGGCTATACAAACAACATCAAGTGAGTATAAATCAATATCCCTTGTGTCCAAGAAAGATCGATATAAAAAGGTGCACAATAAAAGCTAAAGGTGGCAATAAATAATCAGATAAACAATGGCGAATGACGTGTATATGCAATAATACAATTTAAAAAATATCATTAGTGCAAAAAGCAAACCGTGAATAAATGCACCTGTGCAAAAAACAAAAAACTCAAATAAACCTGTGTAGGTAAATATAATGCCGTGAGTCCAGGATAAAAGTGTAAAAAGCAAGTCCTGTGCAATCAAACGGATAGTCCCATATAAAGTGCACAATTCATAAACAATCTCCAGGTGAGGCGGTGGATTTTTATATTTGTGATAGTCTTTAAGGGTAAACCGTAGTGCTCCTTTTCATGCAGGTGTCCTGGGCTGTTTCCCCCAACCCCTTACCTTAAAGGTAAGGAAAAACAACCTTACTGGGCTCCTCCGAATCTGTTCCTCTGACTGGGTCCCTGCCAGCTCCTCTCAGGCGGACATGTGGGCAAACAGATTGATGCAATCCATTGTGTAGTATTTAAAAGATTTAATAGATATAAGCAATAAATAACTTGCAATACATGCAGAGTTAATGCAGCGGTGGATGAAAAAACACACAGTGTGGGCTCCCGGCCGAGATCCCACACAGCTGAAACGTCACCAGGCTCTGACTCTCCTCTCCTTACGCGTTACATCACGCACACGTGACTTTCTCAAAGGATTCCTCGTGTATAATGTTCTCATTGTATCCATTTTGGATGATGAAATGATCATCATGGCACTGATTGGTGAAAAAAGGCTGGGAACCTTGTATGAGGCAATGAACTGACCAGCTTAGAGATGTTGAAACCTTTGGCGAATGTAATAAATGCATGGTGAAAGTGGAAAGCGCAAGAAATGAGAAACTAATGCTGCGTACACATGGCCGGAATTTCCCATGGAAGCAGTCCGATGGGAGCTTTTCATCAGATTTTCCGACTGTGTGTATGCCCATACGTCTTTTTTTTCTGTCGGCATTTCCGGCGGACTTTAGATTGAGAGCCTGTTCTTAATTTTTCCGACGGGAAAACTTTTTCGATCGGAAATGCCAATCGTGTGTATGCAATTCCGACACGCAAAATTCGGACGCATGCTCGGAAGCTTTGAACTTCCCTTTTATAGTGCCATCGAATGTGTTGTATGTCGCAGTGTTATTGACCGTCGGAATTTGGTGTGACCGCGTGTAGGCAAGACAGTTTGAGCGGCATTCCGTCGGAATTCCGACGGGAAAACCATCAGAGCTTTTTCCGATGAGAATTCTGATCGTGTGTACGTGGCATAACATTCCGTTTTGTGCACTTTCTCTTTCACAGTGAATAGCTTTCGTTCAACCATTAGAACGCGTTATTTTATATATATATATATTACAATTACATTTATTTTTTTCCATTTGACACAATGTTTTGTGTTTACGCATGTCTACAGTAGACTGTTCCCTGGAAGTACAAACCATAATACTGTCCTTACGAAAATATCGTTTTTAATTTTTTTGTGTTTAAAGTCTGCTGGATTCACACCATTTTTGCTTGACATGTTTTCAAACCAATGAAAAGCCATGCTGTTATGACACACGTTACATTGGCTGGAAATGTGGATGGGAGACTTCTTAGTTTTTTTTTTTTTTTTTTTTTTTTTTTTAAACTGATGGCTTTTTCATTTCCATACACAAGCTGGATTCACACAACTTCTGTTGCATTTACTGCATTTTGAAAACTCGGCAAGAACGCACCTTTGTTGCATTGAGTCACATGACCTATGAAAAGACACCATAAGCAAGCACTGTAAAATCACAGCAAAATCAGACATTTTTTGGCAGCCATTATCAGCTTTTTATTTATTTTTATTTTGGCACAACGCTGAAAATCTTCTCTTCGGCGGGCGTTGCTAACAGCAATGCCATCTTTTTTTTTTTTATTTATTAATTTTTTTTTTTTTTGAGTCAACAACCCAGGCACAAAGCATTAATATGATGGCAGTGCCACATGAGCACTCGCTAGCAACAGGATCGCTAAGGCACCCTACACCTTCCCTTATGGAAGTCTTTCTCTTTTTTCTCATGGCTTTCTCTATCACCAGTGTGCGATTTTTCTGCAGCATTCTGGGTCAGCGAGGGCAAGTGGTTGCCCATCTGACATCAGCCTTCTTGTGAGTATGTTAAAGTTTTAATTTTCGGAATATTTGTACAACAATCCCCTTTTTATTCAGTGAACCTTGTCTGATATTCTGTATGAACCCTGCCTGCCTCACATTGTCCTAGTGTTTGTGTGTATTTTATATACATGACATGGCAGCTGTGTTTACTGTTCTCCACATGCAAGAAAAATAAAAGCTTTTTGTAATGGACAAACCTGTTTCCTGAGATCACATTGAGGGTGATGCCAGAGGGCAGTACATTTAGGTAGGTTGGAGCTTTGGTTATTTTAGGAAAATCCAAGAAAGCCGATGTTGTCTTCTGAGATGAATGTTGGAGGAATTTTTGCAGCAATTGTTTTTGATCAATGTATTCTAGTCACACTAATGGGTTGATTGCTGTGTTACGAAGACCTTGTTGGGTTTGGCTTAATAAGAAAGAGCAATGTCCTGTGACCCAACACCAGCAGTCAGAATCCCTTTCTGCTGCGATTTTAAAGTGTTACTAAACCCAGGACCCTGCATTCACTATATATCTGGTCTCGCACAGTACACTACTAAATACTTTTTCTCATCAGCAGTATATAGCAGTCTTGTGACTTCTATCAGTGTCTGGTTAAAGCTTGTAGGAGGAGTTTTCATTCTCCCCTGATCGTCTTATGAGGCTACATGACCCTCTGACTGGACAGTATCGATTGGCCCTGTGCTGATCACGTGCACCCTCCCAAGAAAAAAAAAACCTCTCTGCACATGCTCAGTTTGGTGTGCATTTCTAGAGTGCCCCCAAGGATTTGTTCTATCAGCAGATGGATTGGGGACTGAAAAAAGGGGAGGATCGGAGAAGACCATATCAAACAGTGTTTTTACACAATGCGGAGGATTAACCCCTTAGGTTCCACAGCGACTATAACGAGCATGCTTTGCGGCATATACACACTGTTTTTACTGTTGTGGGTTTAGTAAAACTTTACTGGTTACTGCATAATTGCTCTTTGCACTGTTTGATAGGCCTAAAGTTAGAGGTGCGCCGAATGGAAATTTTGGTACCGAAAATGCAGTATACACTTGGTCGAAAACCAAACCCAAAAGTGTGTGTGTATATATGTGTATATGTGTATATATATATGTGTGTATGTATATATATGTGTGTATATATATATATATATATATGTGTATGTGTATATATGTATGTATATATATATATATATATATATATATATATATATATATATATATATATAGTGTGTGTTGTGTTTATAAGTTTACATACCCTTATAGTGTTTTTTTTTACTAGTAATTGCGGCGATCTGTTTTATTTTTATTTTATTTTTTTTATTATAAATGTCATTAGTCATCAAAAAGAAATGGGAACAATGCTGGAGGCAATTTACGGCAAACACTAATTTTGGTTAATGTGGCGTGTATGTTCCTTGCTAAAGACCATTATTTTTTGTCAAGTTGTTATAGGTAAAGTACTGCTTTAACCAGAGAGAACTCTTCTTCTTTTTTTTGTTTTTTGTTTTTATGAAAGACCATCCATGGTAGTCCTGCAGAGGCTAGTGATATCCACTTCCTGTTTTATAAATGAGCCCTTTATTGAGTGTAAAACTGCAGCATGCAAATGCACTAATCGTACTAATACATTGCCTAGATATGACCTAGCTACATCCAGGCTTGAATGGGATTTCTATTTGAAATACATTTGACTTTCACACAAGCATATACGGGAAGGCATTGATCAATGGCATGTTATGTTGTACACTATGGTGTAAAGGTCAGTTGTGAATACTGTTGTCCATTATAGATATTTACATTAGAATACACTAAAAGTGTAATTTTAGAAAAACCCCTGTCATCTGGACCGGGCATAAAATCATCTCTTCGTTTTTGACAGTGAGGATCTGTGGGCAGCATCCCAACTTGGCTTGGCATCTTCTCAAAATGCATCTGACATGTGAAGGTCGATAGCTTCAGCTCTCTGCAACTGAGTAGAAATATTAACACTTGCCAACAAATAGAGGAGATTCATAGATGGTGGTGAAGTGAGAATTCTCTAGACAAAATCAGTTTTTGGTCTTCATCATCTAGTGTGTGTGTGTGTGTGTGTGTGTGTGTGTGTTGTTTTATTTTATTTTATTTTTTTTTAACTGCAAAAAAAGAAACATTTATGTGCATTTATTTTTTTGTTAAAAGGTGAACTCTTCCTTCAAACCAGAGTTTACTGTCACTTTAATTTGCTTCTTTATATTCACCAACCTGTACTGTCTAATTCACGTTTATTTTTTTTTTGTTTACAAACTTTTTTATTGGGTGCTAAAAATGGTACAAAAAGAGTACAAAAGTATGTTGAAACTTTAACAGTAATAAAACGTTTTACATATGTAACATTGTATGATACAAATAATTAGGTATGAATATCTAGTTGCGGTACAAAAGTTTTGATTATGGTTTATAGTACATTATAAAGGGTAGACTGACGCTTTGTTTTATTTTTTTAGGTTGTGACTCGCCTGTACTTTTCACAGGGCTTCACATTATCGCTTATTTTACGAAGGGATCGACGTCTATTCTGCCATTATGCTGTCCGTAGATGGATAGACTTTTTTAAATGAAAATTATTAAGAAAATTTGTATTAAAATTCTCAGAACATTCTGTTGTACAAAAGATTGTTTGTTTTGCTTTTAACATTTGATTTTGGAATGAATGAACTTACCAAATGAAAACCACACAGATTGTTAGAGATATGTTTGTTCCAGAAAAAATGTCCATCCTGCAGTCAAAAAAAGAATTTTTGATTTGACCCCATTAATGATTAGAGAAACTAACTTGGCTAAAACATTATTTTTTTTCATTTGAAATTCTACCCATCTATGGCCAGCTGTTGATTGGAGTGCTGTTTTTCCCTGCTCCCAGTTTTACTAAAGGCAAATGGACTGTTCATTTTGCAAGTAAATTTTCCCCAATCATGTGCAAGCAAAAGGCTGTTTCTCCCTCGCCCTTGCACGTGACTGGGTATCCTTTGCAAAGTGAAACTTCATCACTTTCATTAACCTCTGGGGCCACTTCCCTTTTCCTTTTCAAATACGATGATTTTGATTCAACTCTAGACGTACCACAATACACATCCCGCCAGCAGCCTCTACCGTTTGACCCACCAACAGGTTTTTTACTGTCCCCCATAATATGTACATCATCCCCTTGATGTTGCCTCCAAGGACTGGGAACCCCGAGGCATCCAGGGCAACCAGTTTTTTTATCCTGTTTAGACAGCAGTAGTCTCCACTTGCGCCCACAGAAAGTTGTGTGTTCTACCCTATTGGGTCATTGCAACCTTGCAGAATGGTAATTGCCATATTCATTCTATCCAAAATCTCTTGGAGTTATCGGTTGGTCAGTATATAAAAATATTATGGGCTTTTTTTGCCTCTCCTCTTATTTTTTTTCGATGGACATCCTGGGTTGTTCTTGGGGCATTTACCTTGCTCTCTCAGCTCCAACCTGGACCCCTTAGGACTACCACCACACAAGTACTAGACATCAAGTTGACCTTTCTTGCAAAGATGTCCTGGAGCAGTGATTTAAAATGTATTTAAGCTGTTTGTGTCGGCTTATTGCAGCTTTTACATTTCCAACCTGAGTGGTTTTGTGTTTAAAGGTGATCTTGGCTAGGAAGTCCTCTGGTCCAGGGTTTTCATTGAATTAAGAGATGATTTCATGTCTATGGTCAGCTTTAGAAAATCAGGTCAACTGATCTCGATGGAGAAGGTGATCAGACTGAATAGTAATGCAGTACTGGGGCGGTTTTCTGCATGTTTGGTATGTCTCCTCTTGCACAGTCATAAACTGGAAAGCCCATAACTGATCACTCAAGTATTTATTTTATTTATTTTTTAATGCAAAGTGGGGTTTGCATACCTGACCATTCTCTGCTGCTTTTATCCCCATATCATAGGTAAGTGCAATGAATAGGTATCTGTTTTGTTGGAAAAATAATGTCACTAAAGATGAGGAATTTGCTTCCCCCTACATTTTCAGCTTTTTGTATTGCCTCTTTGTCTATAAGAACTTATGATCTCCTACAGCCTAATCACATAGACCTGCTATAGCAGAATCCATATATGAAATAGTTTCTAATCATAGCAAGATTGGTTACATACCACAATAAGCAGAGCACAGCAGCATCCAAAATCTGCCATATTTTTTGTAAACCCAGACCTAATTCTATAGTTATTTATTAAAACATTTGTCAGACAATGACAGGTGCACTTTGTTTCAAAACTGCAAAATCTCTAAAGCCAGTTATAGAGCCATTCCAGTTCCTCCCATAGATTTGCAGGATTTTTATAGAAATTGTGTCTAATTCATTCAAGTATAACCTAAATGACTCTATAGCCAAGCCAAGAGCTAGTTATGTAATGTTATTGTATTTCCAAATGAGAGACCATAAAAAGGAAATGTTTATGTAACAACCAGGTTCACATCTTTACCATCTGCCTGCAGGGTGGATTTGATTTAAACCAAGTTGATTTAAATCTCTAGTAAAAAGGCTTGATTTTAAATCAAGTCAAATTAAATCATAATTTTTAAAGGGCAACTGTCATCTCTGTCCTGCAGGGGCTCCTCCTCTGACTCACCAACTGTCCTATTCACTTTAATGGGACGGCTGGTGATGCGGCAGTGACACAACAAGGTGAGGGACATGGCGGCAGCAGGTGAGTGGATGCCCGCTAACAGGCGCTGCCACGATGGCTCTTAAATGACAGGTGTTCTTTAAATGTAAGGACTTATTCTCACTGGTAGTTAGGAAACCTTCATTTTGTTTGTAAATATTAAAGATTCTATTTGGAATAATAAGCTGTCAGGTTAGTAAAACAGCGATTTTATAAGAACCGAGTCACTCATACAGTTTGTAGTGTACATAGATTTGCAAAACCATGGGATAAAGGAATATTCTTGAACTTTAGTTTATCTCATGGTTACTGTGAAATTGTGTGACTGCAGTGCTTGTTATATCAGCTTGGATTCATTGAATGAGTTTACCAAAAAGGTAAATATTGCAGCATATACAGCCTCAGGCTTCATAACCAAGCTCCATTTCATGCTGAATAAACGAAATTATTAATCTATCTTAAATAAAAAAACAATTTTTAGATAGATGTTTGCTCCTAAAGCATTTTATTAAAATAAATGTAATAAAAATCTAAAAAATCAGATTTTATTTTATTTTTATCCACCCTGTTTGCCTGTATATATTTGAATCAAGAAATACAAAACATATATTCTAGTTCATTTTAGCTGCCTTTAGTACTTTTCCACGTTTTGACAGGCCATCCATGGGGAATATACTTAACCTAGTGCTGTCCTCCTATAGCAGATATATCCCAGATGCCTTCAGTTTTTGGTACTGAAGATTCCTGGGTAATCTGATACATAGGCGATTCCTGGGATGAGTTTCTGCTCAGTCCTCTTATGCCTCCAAATGTAATGGCCTACGATGGAGGCAGGAGGGGTGGGACAAGAGAAAATGCACATCTTGACCGATAAAATCTTTAGGCCTAGTTCACACCTGTGCTTTTTGCAGAAGTGCACTTCAGTTCACTTAACATGGTTTCCTATGTGTCGTTCACGTGTCGTTCACATCTATGCTTTATTTTTTTCAGCCGCTGTGTTTTTTTGGACAGGTCAGGGACTTTAAAGCAAGATTCCACCCTAAAGTGGAACTCCCGCTTTTTGGAACCCCCCCCCTCCGGTGTCACATTTGGCACCTTTCAGGGGGGTGGGGGGTGCAGATACCTGTCTCCCACGGGAGTTTACGCTACTTACTGTCCTGGCGCGCTGTCTGCCGGGACACACGCGTGTCCCGGCAGACAGCTCTGATGATTCTCATTGCGCTGCGCGACTCGCGCATGCGCAGTAGGGAACCGGGAAGTGAAGCCACTTCCTGATTCCCTCACTGAGAATGGTGCTGTCGATTGATCGGCCTCTGCTGCCCACATCGCTGGAACCCGTGACAGGTAAGTGTCCATTTATTAAAAGTCAGCAGCTGCAGTATTTGTAGCTGCTGGTTTTTAATTACAATAAGAAATTGATCAAAAGCAAACTGCATAGATGTGAACCGAGCCTTGGTCATGGAATGCTCAGACACATAGGGGTTGATTTACAAAAACCGGACAGTGCAAAATGTGGTGTAGCTGTGCATGGTAGCTAATTGGCTTCTAAGTTAAGCTTGTTCAGTTAAGCTTTGACAAAAAAAGAAACCCTGAAAGCTGATTGGTTTCTATGTAGAGCTGCACCAGATTTTGTGCTCTCCAATTTTAGTAAATCAACCCCATTGTGTGTCCCTTATCTGCAATACCTGGACATCAGACTGGAGTAATGTCACTCCCCAGTTTTAGAAAGTCAACCCCATAAAGACCTGGCCTGCAGGTACCCGGAGATGCCTGCCATTTGATGAAAATGCTGAATTACTTATGCATATTGGTTTACTTGAAAGTCATGGTCAGGCATCATTGATATCCATGAATTAAGCTGTCAACACTTGTTGGTATATTTGTGGTTTGGTTTGTAATTGCAGCTGGCTAAGTGTGTGAGCCTTGGCCACCCTTCAGGGAACATGTTATTGTTCACTGACAGCTGCTGTCATAGTTGATGTCTGTCTGTGTAGGGGTTGTGATAAGGGCTACCTTGCCAGACAGAGAAAAATGCTGTAATCTCATCTGGCCATGTGGGGCCTTGCACTGCGCTATATAGCGTATTTCACTGCTTGTGTAGAAATGGGTTTGTTCTCTAATATTCAAAGCTGCAACTAAATGTATTGCATTGTATTTTCTATAGGTTCACAATGAAGGAGATGAAGGTTTTCCATTACTTGCCTATCTTGTTGCTGTTTCCTATATGCCAAGGACATGCAGACTTCTTCACTTCAATTGGTAAGACATTATTATTTTTTTTCCTTGACCTAAACTCAACAATCGTCATCTAACAATGCTCTGTCCCTGTTTTTCCAACTGCTCCCGGATCTCGCTGTTCTACATGGTTCTGGTGTGGATTAAAAGCAATGTACAGTACAGATTAGAAGGATTTGATTGGATGTTGTATAATGCCGTGTACACACGATCTGACTTTTCGACAGGCTGAATTCCGTCGGACTTTCGCCGAATTGGAATTGTCTACACACAATCGCACCAAAGTCTGACAGATTCAACCGTGATTATGTACGACCGGACTAGAATAAGGAAGTTCATAGCTAGTAGCTGCCCTAGCGTCTGTTTTTGTCTGTCGGCCTAGCATACAGACGAACTGATTTTTCGACCGGACTTGAGTCCGTCGGAAAAATTTCATGTTGTAAATCTAAAGTCCGTTTGATTTTCGACAGAAAAGGTCCGATGAAGCCCACACACGGTCGAATTGTCTGACGGATTCGTTCCGTCGGACCAGTTCGGACGCAAAGGCCGGTCGTGTGTACGCGGCATAAGTGTTTGTCTTTCCTCCAATGTTTAGAAATCAACACTATTAGGCCTCTTGCACATGACACTCCTGTTGGAGCATCTACTTTTTCAGGTGTGTGTGTGTTTGTTTTTTTTTTTTTAAATTTAATTTCTTTATTTATTTATTTTTTGTGTGTGCGTATTTACGCACATTTTTGTGTGTGTGTATATATGTATATATATATATGCAAGAAATTTATTCTCGCTTTCTCATTCTGCACAATATGCTAATGGACATTTTGTGTGCATTTGCAGGCATGAGGTGTAAATTACTGACCAATAATGCAGGTTCTTTTATATTTTTTGACAAATGCACAGCACTTGTTTACGCGCCTGTGTGCATAGGCACATTACACTTAATCACCTGTATTTTAGCTCCATTTAAAAAACTGGTCTGAGCTTTTTCAAGCTGCAGTGTGCAAGAGGCCTAATGATTCCCATTATGTAAAGGTTGTATGTAAACATGGCACCAGTCTGAAGTATAAAACTTTTATTAACATGTTTCCCGTTTTGAAGATTACTTTAATAACTACCGTGTTTCCCCGATAGTAAGACACCCCCGATTGTAAGACGTATCGGGAGTTTCAGAGGGGTCAGCTAATATAAGCCGTACCCCGAAAGTAAGACATATGTCTTACTTTCGGGGAAACACGGAGGATTTGCCTCCAGTGATGGAAGGGAACAAAGAGTGGGGCTGGGGGTGCCAGGCCAGTGCCCTCCCCCTCCGACTAAAGAGACAGCGCCGTTTTCAGGGCTCGAGTCCAGGGGGAACGCCGTTCCCTTTGCAGGACCAGAGCCGCCGCCAGAGCCGAATGAGATGCATGCAGAGTAGCGCAGGAAGCGTCTATCTGTCATACGTTTTCTCTCATGTCACTCAGCGCTGCTCGCTCCCCGGCGGCCCCTCCTCTCTTCTCGTCAATCCCCATTGGCTTGAGACATCATTTGGGATAGACGAGAAGAGAGGAGGGGCCGCCAGGGAGCGAGCAGCGTGACATGAGAGAAAACGTATGACAGACAGACGCTTCCTGCGCTACTCTGCATGCTCGCAAGTAAGATCCCCAGATGTGCCCTGTAATGTGCCCCATGCCCTGATGCCCTAATGTGCCCCATGCCCCATAATGTGCCCAGATGTGCTATGTGCCCCATAATGTGCCCAGATGTGCTATGTGCCCCATAATGTGCCCAGATGTGCTATGTGCCCCATAATGTGCCCAGATGTGCTATGTGCCCCATAATGTGCCCTGATGTGCTATGTGCCCCATAATGTGCTATGTGCCCTATAATTTTCCCTGATGTGCCCCATAATATGCCCAGATGTGCCCCGAGCCGACAATTTTTTCCCAATATAAGACATACCCCGAAAGTAAGACATAGTGGGGCTTTTAGGGATAAAAAGAAAGTAAGACACTGTCTTACTTTCGGGGAAACACGGTAAGCAAAAGGTCAAGTAAGGCGAAGCTGATCAGGTTCGCTCTCAAAGCTGCAAATAATTGGCCTCCCTATGTGTTAATCATTTTCCTCATTTAATTAACAGTCCCATATATTCTAATAGGGCCCTTTCACACGGGCTTTCTGATCCGGTCCGCCTGTCAGTTTTTCAGGTGGACATGATCGGAGCCTCCATTCACTCCTATGGCGAGGCGGATGTCAGATGTGAGATGTCCGCTGGCACCCGCTGCTTTTTGATCCTGTCTGTGAAATCCAGACAGATCATCTGATCTCCCCATAGAGGAGAGCGGGGCTCTGACAGGTCCGTCTCTGCACAGTGAGCGGAGACAGACCTGTCATCCGCCTGCTCAGCGGGGATCAGCGGATCGATCCCCCCCCGCTAAGCAAGCGGAGTCCGCCTGGTGGATAAGCCCCTGTGAAAGGACCCTTATGCTGCTCTGACACCTCCTGGAAAGTTTTTGAAAACCTTTTTATAATCTGAAATTGTCTTTAGTGACCCACAGGGTCATTTGACAGTACAGCTTTAAGGACAAAATTCTGCCATTCCGCAGTTCTACCTTTGGGCGTTTTCAATGTTCTATTTTTACTTTTAGCCTTCATGCAAGCAAAGGGTTCTGTATATGAAAAAAAAATTGCTGTGATAATGCCTCAATTAGTCCACACAGCTGACACAAATAATCATCATAATGTTTTTCCTATGATCGCCAGCTCCATCCAGTGGTCATATAGCAGTATTTTCCTGAAGGAGGTATTCAGGAAAATAGTGCATTATGCCTGCTGGATAGGGCCAACGATCAAAGAAAAAAAGCAAACTATAGAGACCCCCATAGTTTGTTTGATACATGGTGGTTCATCAGGCCACCATAAATCGTCTTTTGGATTGTAGTGTCAAAAAACAATTGGCCTAAGTCCTTTTTTAATCCTTATTCAGGAAGCAGCCTGTTTGTTTTACAAATAGAGCATAAAGTATTAGTCGCAAGTGTCATTGGAATGTTGATACAATTTTAAATATTTGTCTGCAATAATGGGAACTTTATACTGGGTGTACTCTTTACAGCCTATTGTGTATCCAGGAACTACAAATTTTTAGTGTAAACATTGACTAGTGTTTTCTTTTTGTATTATTTAGCATATGGAATGCCAGTAACATTGAGACTTTACCCATAACAATGACTGCTGGCATGAAGGAGAACAACTTATATTTTTACGCCCCATTCACAGCAAAATGCATTGCGGGGAAACCTGCGTTCCATTTGCGTTTCCTGCACCATGTTCAAAACGCTCTGCAGCGGGTGTCAATGTTAAGTTAATGACACCACAAACGCAGTTTATTTGCCTGCACAGGATCACATTCAGTTGTAGTAAGTTTCCGATATTTATGCATGCATTACTTTTTGGCGCAGTGTGATTTTTGAGCCCATTCAAAATTGACTGGGCTCAAATCGCACTGCGCTGAACAGCAGCACGTTCCTGCGCGATTCCTAGTGTGAGCTGGCCATTAAACTGCAAACAAGCTAGGAAAATGATATGGTTCACTGGGGAAGCAAATGAAAATATTGTCTACGTAATCTGATTAAAATGTTAAAACCTGTTTAAAACAAGCCTGTTGCGTCTTTATAACTAAAGGTGTGTGTGTGTGTGTGTGTGTGTGTGTGTATATAATATATTACACAGCCAGCTACCTCCCTGCTAAATGCACTCTTTTCTGGCAGGCAGCAAGTGAAAACTTTGCTCTCTATCACTTTGGGGTGTGTCAGATAATGTGTCCCAACCGCCCCCACTCTGGAACCGCAGTGATCAGCTGGAATTGCTATGCAAAACACCTGGAGGTATCTGATAGAAGTGGCACCCAAAGCTCATGTAGGCTGCTTGATTTTTCTTGCAGCCTGCTTCTATCACGGGGGGAGCAGCTGGCCGGATTTTCTATCTATCTCAGTCCAGGCACCACAATGGAAGTCTGGATCCACCAGGTGCCTGGACTGAGACGGCCTCTCCACCCCCTCCACAGCTCAGCGCTCCAATGAGCGTGGCGGGACATGAGCAGAAAGCTGTGACTGACAATCTACAGCTCTCTGCTCATGGAGCTGTGAAAACCGAGCGATCAGCAGTGTTCGATCGCTCGGTTTTCAGTGCAGAGGTGTCGGACCGACTGATACTGCATCCACCTAGGTAAGTATGAATCTAAAAAAAAAAAAACATACTTCTCTTTTAAAAAATACAAGTCAAGACAAAACAAATACACAAAGGTTCCATGACCCAAGTTGAGCTTATTTCATTATACCCTTAAAGCGGAGCTGCACCCGCACCAAAAATATTAAGTCAGCAGCTACAAATACTGCAGCTGCTGACTTTTAATAAATGGACACTTACCTGTTTCAGGTTCCAGCGGTGTCGGCAGAATGTGACGAGCGACCGCTCGCCATCCTCTGTCAGGGAATCAGGAAGTGAAGACGCAACGTCTTCACTGCCCGGTTCCCTACTGCACATGCGCGAGTCCCGCTGCGCGTCTCTATTGGTCCCCGTTGTGTCCTGGGAACTGTGTTTCCAAAGACACAACGGTGCATCTCCGGATAGGGGTGGGGCAGCTTTTTTTTTTTATTCAATTAACTTTTTTATTGTTTTACAAAAAATGAAAGGAAATAACAATACAGCGTTATGGTATCTTCCATATAGCAACGTTTGTGCCCAATCGGGTTCGGTAATACAGATAAGTTACATTTTTCTTTTTTAATCAACAAACTTAGTGTCGTTATTCAGTAGTATATGTAAACTTTCAAAAAGGCATACGTTTATAACTCGGTTCTCTTCCCAGTCTAAGTGGGGGCAGAGAGGGTGTGAGAAGACACAGTTGGTGGGGGAGAAGAAGAAGAAAAAGGTAGGGGAGGAGGGGGGGAAGGGGGTAGTGGTGTGACTCGACCATCGGCTCCGGGCGGACCCTCAAATTTACGCCAGTCCTCCCAGACCTTGTCGTGTATTTCAAGTCTATCTTGCATCCTGGCTGTCATCTTTTCCATCAGTTCTACATCCTTTATTCTAGCGTATAGTTCTGATTGGGAGGGTGGGTTTTGCCGTTTCCAGCAGAGAGCGACCAGGCATCGCGCAGCTGTTAGGACATGGCTGAGCAGTTTTTTGGTGTGTTTGGGAATGTGTGGAGGCATTAGTCCCAGTAGGAAAGACTTCGGGGAATTAGGAATCTGTGTTCCCGCTAGGTCTGAGAGTAGCTGTTGTGTTTCCCCCCAGAAAGCTGTTATCTTGGGGCATGTCCAGTAGATGTGATACAATGTGCCTTTTTCCGACAGGCAGCGCCAACATCTGTCCGAGCTGGAGGGATATATAGCGTGCAGTTTATCTGGTGTTAGGTACCAGAAGTATAGTATTTTATAGGCGTTCTCTTTGTAGAGTGTGCAGAAGGAGCTTTTTGCCGCCTGCGACCAAATCGTTTGCCAGGTGGTCTCTGGTAATTCCTCGCCTATGGCCTTCTCCCAGCGAAGCATGTATGCATGTTTCCCTCGGTCAGAGAAGGAGTATTCATTTAGCACCTTATATATATCTGATATGAGACCTCGTCTCGCAGCTCCCTCCAGTATTATGGTCTCGAACGTCGTTGGCGCTGAAAACTGAAGGGTCGGGGCGATGGACTGGGCATAGTGCCTGATCTGTAGGTATCCATAGAATACCTGGCGGGGTAGATCAAATTTCTTTTGGAGGTCGGAAAACGAGTGGAGCCTCCGCGTGCAGGGATGTACTAGGTGGCCGAAGTGGAACAGATTACGCGATGCCCATGGTGAGGACATCTGGTGCGTAAGACCTGCAGGCATTTGGGGGTTAAACAGGAAGGAGGTCAATAGTGACCTCTCGGAGCTTAAGTTATGTGTTTTGGCTAACTTGCGCCAAAGTTTTTTCAGGTGTAGCATGGGGCCTAAGAGCCTATATGGTTCTACCTCCACGTTTGCATTCCAGAGCAGACTATTCGGGTGTGTGGGGGCAAGCCACAGTTTTTCAATTTCGGCCCATCTGTTATAGGTTTTTTGGGGGAACCAGGAGGTCAGCGCGCGCAGTTGGGCAGCTTGGTAGTATTTGGTTAGGTCTGGGAATGCCAGTCCTCCAGCTGTTCGGGCTGCCGTCAGGACCGACCGTGGGACTCTGTGTCTCTTATAGTTCCATACGAACCTGAGAAGGTCGGCTTGTAACCTCCTCAGGTCTGCATGGGGGACCGGTATAGGTATAGTTTGGAAGAGATATAGTAGTTTGGGGAGGATGGTCATCTTAATGGACGCCATCCTCCCCAAAAGGGAGATATGGTGGACCCTCCACTTCTGTAGGAGGTCTCTTATAGATCGGTATAGAGGCAGGAAGTTAGCTCGGTATAGGGTGGTATAGGACTGGGTTATCTGGACCCCCAGGTATTTAATTGCGGCTGTTCTCCAGTGGTATGGGAAGCAGCTCTGCAGGTGTTGTACTTCTGCGCTCGGGATGTTAATGGGGAGGGCTTCTGATTTGGTTGCGTTAATCTTATATCCGGACAGGGACTTATACAGGTCTAATTCAGCATGTAGGTTGGGGAGTGAGATTCGGGGTTGTGTTAGTGTGAGTATGATGTCGTCCGCGAAAAGTGCGATTTTGAATTCCCGGTCGCGCACTGGTATGCCATGGATGTCAGGGTTTCTGCGGATGGATGCCGCCAGGGGCTCGACACACAATGCGAAGAGAAGCGGTGAGAGCGGGCACCCCTGTCGGGTCCCATTCGTTATAGGGAAGGAGGGGGACAGCGCAAACGGGGTCTTAACCTGGGATGTTGGGTTAGTGTATAAGTGTTGGATGGCCCGTAGAAAGGGTCCCCTGAATCCCATGTGTTTTAGTGTGGCGAACAGGAAGGGCCAACTGAGGCGGTCGAATGCTTTTTCAGCGTCTAGTCCCAAAATCAGGGATTGAAGGCCCTCCCTGTTCGCCACATCAATGAGGTCGATGATCCGTCTTGTATTGTCCCCTGCTTGGCGCATGGGGACAAACCCCACTTGGTCTTTGTGGACTAGTGAGGGTAGTATCTGGTTCAGTCGCATTGAGAGTAGTTTGGTGAAGATTTTTAAGTCTGCGTTCAGCAGCGCTATTGGTCTGTAGCTAGCGCATAGGGAGGGATCTTTTTCGGGTTTGGGGATCAGGGTAAGGAATGACCTCTGCATGTCTGTTGGGATAGCCGTCTGTTGGAGAAAGGTGTTATACAGTTTGCACATGTGTGGGAGAAGGGTGGGTAGGAATGATTTATAGTATTCGTAGGGGAGACCGTCGGGGCCAGGAGATTTACGCGAGGGTAGGGTTTTAATAGTGGCCATAAGTTCTTCTTCTGTGATGGGCATGTTAAGGGATAGTAAGTCCGAGGGCTGGAGCTTCGGTATGCCGCTCTGCTCCAGATAGTTATGTAGTCGGTCGCTGGTGTCAGAGGGGAGCGGTGCGTGCGGGATCTCTGGATCACCGTAGAGGGCTGTGTAAAATTCTTCGAAGGTCTTGGGGGTGGGAGAGGAGGTTGCCTGTTCTGTCTTTGATTTGTTGAGGTGTGGACGTGTGGGAGCGTTCGGATAGTTTGCGGGCTAGTAGGGAGTGGGCTTTGTTCCCTTTGTCATAATAGGCTTGCCTCATTCTAAGAAGCGCTTTCTCCACCTGGCCCATGGCTATGTCACGGAGCGTTGACCGTAGGGAGACAATTTTTTTGAGGAGGGGCAGTGTTGGTGATGTTGAGAGTTTGTGTTCCAGGATCCTAAGATCCTTCTCAGCCTGTTTCTTGGTGGCTGCTGCGTTTTTTTTGAGGGCAGACGAGATCGCTATGCAGCGTCCTCTGAGTACCGCTTTGTGCGCCTCCCACAAAATGGGGGGGGAGGTCTCTGGGGTATTATTTTCCCGAAAGTATTGTTGGAGGGAGGTTTCCAGTTCAGTCTTAGATGGGAGGTGCTGGAGAAGGAAATTGTTTAGCTGCCAGTGGTACGGTTTGTGTAGGGGTGCGCCTAACTCCAATGTTATGACTACTGGGGCATGGTCGGACCAGGAGATCGGTAGGATCTGGGCTGACTTCGTGGCCCGAAGGGTGGCATTATTGGTAAAAAAGTCATCGATGTGGGAGTGCATCTTGTGAGGTGCTGAAAAAAACGTATATTGTCTGTCGCCAGGGTGTAGGGTGCGCCATGTGTCGAAGAGGGCATATCGTCTAAGGATGTTGCGGAACAACTTCGATTCTCTATTGGCTCGCGTTTGTGGGTCCGTTGGGTTTAGCCCGTGGCGATCCATCCCAGTGGAGTAAGATAGGTTGAAGTCCCCTCCGATTATTAAGAATTCGTTCGGGGTCCTGAATAGTTTGGTCAGTACTCTGGATAGGAAATTGATTTGATTGGTGTTGGGAGCGTAGACAGTGCAAAAAGTTACTGCTTGCTCCTGCCACTGGCCCCGGAGGATTATGTAATGTCCCCTCGGGTCTATGTATGTTTCGGAGCATACAAAGGGGGAGCCGTTCTTGAATAGAATGGCTACCCCTGCCCGTTTACGTGGGCTGAACGCCTGGTAAATCTGGGTATACTGTCTGGATGCAAACGTGAAGGAGTCCCCTTTGTTGAAATGTGTTTCTTGGAGCATGACTACATCTGCCCCGGATTGTCTAAGTTCCCTTAGTGCCAGGTGCCTTTTCTTGTTTGAATTCAGCCCATGGACGTTTAAGGTCAGGACTTTAGCCATTGTCGTGTATGTGTGCGTGCAAGGTGATACTTATCTGATCCTGCCGGAAGGTTATTTCAGTATCCCTGGACAGTGGGTGGTCGCTCTTCGTGCCGGGTTGGTTGTCCGCCAGGAGCCCATGGCGAGCCGTGGGGGTGGGGGTGGGGGGGAAAGAGAGAGGTGGGAAAGTAGAGAGAGGAGGAGAGAAAATAATTGTTAGACATACATTTTCACGTAAGTGATCTAACATTAAACATAACTGCAGAGTCCTGGGTGTCAAAATTTGCCCAGGGCTCAGTGAGTTCCAGTAGGTCCTCCCGGTCAGGTCCCAGAAGGGGGACTCAGGCCAGGAGGACATAGTGAACATCAAGAATTTGCAAGGTATCTTCATAACAGGGTATCAACGGAACTCTTGTGAATGTGTTTCCACAGGGGGGTCTAGTAACCAGATAGGTAGCTGTCCGGGGTCTCCATCATAGGACCCATTTTACAACCTATTAACTGTTAGGCTAGGGACCTAGGGGGTTGCAATTTTTGGTTAAGGGTGGGATTAGCATAAGGAGAGGGGTTTTAGCGTCTCCTATGCGGTGAGTGTTGTAGAGAGAAAAAATGGTAATGTCGGGCATCTGTCAGCCGTTCCTGGGTTTAGTTTGTCCGCGGGGAGAGTCCTGGGCTCTCGGGCGTCTTGTCGGTGTGGTTTTCTGCCAAACCGTGGGAGGTGGCGGTGGTGGGGCTATGAGGTCCCATTCCTGGAGACGGGGGACTGGGATTTCCATAGCATCGCAGAAATTGTCCAAGTCCTCAGGATATCGCATTACTGCCGATCTCCCTTGTTGGCGGGCTGTCAGGCTGAAAGGAAATCCCCATCGGTAGTTGATGTCTTTCTCTTGTAGTGTGTGCAGCAGAGGTTGGAGGAGTCTTCGTTTCTGAAGGGTAATCCATGATAGGTCGGGGTAGAGCTGGACTTGAGTGTTGCGGTACACTACTTTGCGAGCAGTGCGTGCTGCCCGCATTATGTCTTCCTTCAAGGGGTAGGAGTTGACCCAGCAGATGACGTCTCGGGGTTTAGAAGCTGGTCCTTTGGGGCGGAGTGCCCGGTGTGCACGGTCCATCTCGATGGGTCTGTCAGGTGGGTCTCCTAGCAGGCCATTGAAGAGGTTTTGCAGTACTATTTGCAAATCTTCTGGGCCGTCGGACTCGGGCAGGCCTCTCACGCGGATATTGTTCCTGCGCCCCCTATTGTCCAAATCCTCAACGTGGCGCTGCATGTCTCTGAGCATTCTCCGATGGTCGGCTCCCTGTAGTTGGGTGCGATGCAGTCCTATCTTGGTCTCCTGTATCTCCTCCTCCGCCATTTCTACCCTATCTGATAGGTGCTTGAGGTTAGCGTGCAGAACTTGTATTTCACTGCGGCAGGCTGTTTTAACCTCTTCAATTAACATTTTAAAGTCCTCCTTGGTTGGCATGGCCTGGAGGTAAGCTTGCCAGGGGGGCCTTGGCTGTAGTGGTGTTCTGTTTCCCACGTCTGTTGCAGCGGGTGTGATGAGGCAAAGTCCTCCCGTGCCCAAGAGCAAGTTGCTGCGGGGGGTGTTACCCCGGGGGATTGCTGGTGGTTGTGGTGCGCCATCTGCACTGCGTGCGGAGAGTGTGCGCCCCCATCCTCCTGGCCATTCAGGGGGGTTATTGCTGGGGGGCTTGCAGCTTGGGCATAGTAGGTGGTCTGTCCCTCAGTTTTCCTGCCTTGTTGTGTGGGGGTGCTGGATCGGGATCGTCTCTGGGGCTGGGGGGAAGCTGGGCTGGAGTAGTGCTGCTTCTGTTGGGGCTTGTTAGCCTCGTGTGGTCCCAGCTGAAGTGGGCCTGGTAGAAGTGTCAGCTCTGGTGGAGGTAGGGGGGGGGGGAGTCTTCTGACTGCAGATAGGGAGATGCCTCCGGGGTCTCTGCCATGAGGCCTGGGTCAGATTGTGTGCGGAGGAGGCGTGGGAAGGCCTCTGAACACTGGGTTATGGCGGCAGTGTTTGGGCCTAGTGAGGCGCCCTGTGTCTCGTGCTCCGGTCTGTCCCATGATGTGTGGGGCGGGGGGAGACTCACCACCTCCGTGGGCGAATGTCCCTGGGCGCTTCCGCTCCATCCAGGGTCCGGTGGGCTCGAGGGGTCTGGTGTGGAGGAGCGCTGTGTGGTCCGTGCGGGCCGCGTGTCTGCGGTGGATGCAGAGGAGGCCGGCGCCAAATTGTCCCCTCCGGTCCCGGATGCTGTTGGCGCTATAAAGAAGCTCCGGAGGTAGGTGGATGGTCCGGGAGGGGGTTGTGATGTGCCCCGTGCTCTGGAGGATCGGGTGTTCTTTCTCCCACCCATAAATTTGTCGATTTTGTCCCCTTTTTCGGCCGTTTAAGCTGTGGGCATGTGGAGAGCAGGGAGCCTAAGCGTCCATCCCAGGCAGCTTCCGGTCACGCCCCCCCCCGCACGCCCCCCCCTCTTTTCTTCCCCAGTCTTTTGTGTTTCCTCCAAAAAGGCAGACACTTCCCCCCCCCCCCACCCCCACCCCCCCCCCCGAACACCGTTTGTGTGTAAAGGTTCTGACAGCAGCATGTCCTTTTTTAGTTTCTTGCCTTCCTTCTCTTCTCCCCATCTCTTGTTTCAGGCTTGGCCCAAAGAACCAGAGAGGTCAGGGGGGGAAGAAGAGGTGCCTGTCTTGCATGAATAAATTCAAAGAGGGGTGGAAAAAACTGCTTTGCAAACCTTGTATAGCTAAGCTGGTATACAAGAAAAAGAATAATGACACCTATGGAGGCAATGGGTTGCCGCTCACCCCGGGATTGAATAAAAAAGAAAAGAAAAAGTTGAGATGGTGGGGTTTTTAGGCAGCAAGAGGTTTGGTAAAAGTTATGTCATAGAACAAAGTAGATTTCGTGAGAGACACAGTCCGTCCAAATCGGTTTAAAGTATTTATGCTGGTATACAAGGAGGCAAGTAAGGATTTGATTTTAGGTGTGCAGAAAGAAATGAAGGCTATGAAATCTATGCTATTGAACCGTAAAACCCCTAAGCAACCAGCCAAAGTACCCCTCGCTTCACCCCCAGTGGAGGGTGTTGAAATGAAATGGGGGGGGGGGGGGGGCAGATTCTTTGGAGGAGCTAAGTGAAGCAGCTCGTCCAAAGAAACAGACTCAAGAGACAAGGTCGCCTAGATACAGGCTCCTTCGAGGGGGTGGATGCCTTGTTGGGGGTGATTTGAGACACTGGAAATTAAAGGACAGACTTCTTTGTCCCTCTATGATCAGATCAAACCCTGAAAGGGGATCAAGGCAGGGTATTTCCAGTGCACAGCGCACACATCAAACTCTATCAAAAGAGTGTAGAACCGTAGAAAAAGCGGTTTTTCCCCAAGAGTTTGAAAAGCAGGTTCCCCTTCAGTGAGGATCCCACCTGTGTGTGGCACAAAGTGCCAAAGCTGGACGCAGCTTTTTCGCAGTGCACTAAATCAACAGACCCCTCCTTTGAGGACATGGGGGTCCTTAGGAAACCCATGGACAAAAGGATGGAGGTATTGTTAAAAACGGTTGTGGGAAGTAGTCATGACTAATTTAATGCCGGCAATGCAATCTTCTGCGGGATCTGCAGCTCTAGTAAATTCTTCTTGCCGGGCCCTATGGTTAAAATCTTGGTCAGGGGAGCGAGCCTCAATAGTAAGGCTTTGTGGCATCCCGTTTGGGGGGGGGGGGGGATCTAGAGAAAGTCTTGGGGTGGGTGGCGATGAGGGCTTTTGCCAAAGAGCTCAAGCGTCACCATGTACAATTCCTCTCGGACAGTGTGGTGGCGGTCTCTTCTATAAACAAACTGGGGGACACGATGTCTGTCCTTAATTGAGATTGCAAGCGCCATTTATTCTTGGACAGAGATGAAACTGGGGTCAATATCCGCAGTCCACCTAAAGGGAGTGGACAATCATCTGGCAGATTTTCTGAGTCAACACCAGGTGTGCAAAGCAGAATGGTCACTGAAGAGGGAAGTCTTCCAGTTGGTGGCAGAAAAAATGGGGCCTTCCAGAGGTGAATCTGTTCGCAAAATAGTCAAATGCCAAGGTTCCAGTATACTTTTAGTTGGAAAAAGAAGTGGGGCCAAGGGGATGGACGCCTTGGCCCAAAAGTGGGCATTTCACCTATGCTATGCCTTTCCCCCATTCAAACTTATTCCCCTGGTTCTGAGAAAGTTTGTTCAAGAACGCGCCACAATGATTCCAGTGGTCCCCTATTGGTCAAGGAGGCCTTGGTTTTCCACACTGTTATGCCTTTCCTCATGCTGCCCGAGAGGGAGGATTTGCGGTCTCAGGGCCCAGTCCTGTTGCCAAAAATACAGAGCCTAAAATTGTTGACTTGGTGTCTGAGGAGAGCCTCCTGAAGTCCTAAGGGGCTCTCGGACAGGGTGGTGAATACAATTCTTTCCAGAAACAGTTACCGGTAAGTCTAAAGCCTTGTACACACGATCGGATTGTTGGCCTACATACATACGGCCACACAATTGTTGGCCAACAATTACGAACGTAGTGATGTACTAGACTTACTACGCGTTTTTTCAGCTCTTTAGCACCACCCTTTGGGCTCGTTCTGCTAATTTTGTGTTGGTAGAAGTTGGTGAGTGATTTTGCGCTTTTAATTTTGCGCTTTTCAGTTTGTGCTTTTCATTTCTTTTTTTTTTTTTTTAACGGCCGTTTGTCAACCAGACATGTTGTGGAATCGGAGGAGATAACATGTTTATTATTGGCCTTGGAGTTCTTGCTTTGACAGTTTGGGAGTAGGCAGTTACAGTTAAAAAATACAATGTAAAATTAACAAGGGATACCAATATAGTTGTATCTTTGATATAAAAAAAAAAAAACTGGGATAATGGTGTTGTAACTTGACCAAAAAAATAAAAAAACATAATATTCTTTATCACTAGAAAAAAAAAAATGCCTTTTTAAATACGTTTGGCAGAACTTCATCAGTATCACCCTCAAAGCAGCTTCATCATTATCCCATTAAAGAAGAGAATGTGCACTGTATTTCGAAATTTCATAATTTGCTACGTCTCGAATGTTAATTCTCCATTACAAACGCTAGTTTAAAAGACCAACCGTTTCTGGCTCATCCTTGCTTCTGAGAATGCGTGTTTGTACTTTGGACTTTTGTATACACAAGCTCAGAAAATCCGACAACACGCATTTGTCCACGGAAAATTTTAAAACCTGCCATCTAACATTTGTCTGTGGAAAATCCGTCAACAATTGTCTGCTGGAGCATACACACGGTCGGATTTTCCGCCAACAGCCTGTCATCGTGTGAATGAGGCTTAACTCACTTGTTTATCTATGGCAGTGGTTCTCAATTCCTGTCCTCGGGTCCCACTAACAGGCCAGATTTTAAGTATCACCTCGGGGAGATGCAGACTAGAATACTGCAATCACTGAGTGGCAAATGATGTCTATCACCTGTGATATGATTTATTTCAGTTATCCTGCAAACCTGGCCTGTTAGTGGGTCCTGAGGCCAGGAGTTGAGAACCACTTATCTATGGTCTAAGCCTACAGTGTATGTTTTTGAGGTATGATTTATCTTTTGTCATAAAGATGTAATTTGTTTTTATATGTAAATCTATATTTTTGGTGACGGGGAAAGTCCTATACAATTTGCTGCAACTTGCAAGAAAGGATGACATAATAAATAAGAACACCTAGCCTAACATTGGAGCGAAATTTTGTCTAGGACAGCGACATGACTTCATGCTTTATATTTGTATTGCAGGCCACATGACTGATTTGCTGTACACTGAGAAGGACCTGGTCACGTCCCTAAAAGATTATATAAAGGCAGAAGAGCTCAAACTGCAACAGGTTAAAAAGTGAGTTTAATGACCGAAAATATTACTGTGCTCTCCTTTTTAGGGACATTCCAGTGCATGTAATCTTCTTTCCTTTCTTCTTTTTCTCTTTCTCTTTCTTTTTTTTTTCTCCATTGTTTTTATGTGTGGTATAATTGTAATATCCTTGTTTACCATTGAAAGATATTATTTTCTTTTTTGGGAGAAAGTGCTTTGGACAGTTTAATTGCTCTTTACCTGATAGCTTTAAGGAATGCCATTGCTTCTGGGTATTTGTGCCAGGTGTTGGGTGTGACTAGAAGGAACTAGGCCAGTTCTCACAAATCTGATTTCTACCCAACCATTAACTATTTCCATTTTAAAGGTAATCTACTGCACCTTCCCAGCCCTTGGATGTCATATTTGCATTAAGCTTGCCATGTAGGACTTGCATTCTGGTTGATTCAGCAATAAATTTGAGCAATGAGTCAGCACCACCTGGGCTGACAAACTTCAACTGAAAAAATCAATTGCTGGCCAAACAATGACTGTATCTTAACAGGCGTCTGTGGACTGAACAAGATGCTTTACTTTTCAGCAGTGCCGGGACAAGGTCATCCAGTGCCCAGGGCAAAGTTGCCAAACTGCGCCCCCCTTTCCCTTAGGGTTAGGCTCAGGGTGCCCCCTACCCCTGCAATATACCATTGCGCCAGGGACAGCTGCCCCTCCTGCCCACCCCTTGTCCCGGCCCTGCTTTTCAGTGACTGAAAGATGAAACTAAATACAGGGAAATTTTAGAGGAAAACATGGGTCCAGTCTGTAAGAGACCCAAAACTTGGGCAGCAGTTCACCTTTAAGTAGTACAGAAGCCCCAAACGCTTAACTAAAGTTTTATATAATATCAGGTATTTAATTCACTAGAGAATCTGTGTGAAGCTTGAAAATTGCTGTTCATCAGCAGGCTTATCACCTGAGCCAGCTAAACAATTTTACCCAAGAAGAACTGCAAACCTTTTCAGGGTCCCGATGTGCAAATCTGGTAAAGACTGGCCCACAAAAACATACCACTGTAACTGCAGCTAAAGACCTGCTCTATCAAGGGTATAAATCCTGTGCATCGATTATATCCCAAATTCATTTAATGTTTTTTTGTCAAATTTGTGTATGTCATTAGCATAGAGGTGATTTTACATTTTAAAGATGTAATGAGCGCAAAAGGATTGGGTTTTCTTAACATTGAGACAAAGACTGTTCCTTTCACATTAAAAGTTTGGTGGATTTTTTTTTCTAATGAATTCGTACCTGATCAAATGTTCTTAATTTTTTTTAATATAAAGGTGCTTTACAGAAGATGTGGCGGATTGACTTTCCATTGGATGGTGTTTGCATAGTTTCTGGGCCAAAGCCTCTTGGCATACCCAGCGGCATCACACCAATGATATATTTTTTTTTTTTTTTTTTTTTTTTTAGCTTTCTGTAAAGGCAGCATTCTGACCTCTTACTGTAAGGGATGCTTTCTTCTCATGGACTCACTGACACCAGATGACTTGGACCTGAGAATTATTTAGGCATGTCAGGAGATTCTGACCGGCTCTCAATGGAGCCAGTTCACACATCTCTGCGGCGGCTGTGGAGTGAATTGCACAGGAGTCCTGTGCTTTTTCAGGTCCAAATTCAGGCAAACATTCGGACCGAAACCGAACATAAAAATGGTGAACAGGGATGCACCGGACCCCTGCTGTCAGCTGCTCCGTACGGCAGTGTGAACCCAGCCTTAAGTCTAAAATTTGACATCAGAAACAACACAATGTGCAGAAAAAAACAAAACAAAACCACAACCTATTTGAAGTAGAACTACTGCAAGTGTGGTCAGTTTTTACTAGCAGTTATTACATGTAAAGATGTGCGCTTACAGTAGGTTTCTGTTGTGGTTCCAAATCCTTTTCCACAGTTGATCAAACCACAGATGCAAAACTATTTCCTCCAGACGACAAATGCAGCATATACATAAACAAAGCCACTGCTCCAATTCTGGAGAGGACGCTTTAATCCAGGTCACTGCTATTCCCTCTCACACTTGTCATGCGACTTTGCAGTCCTAAGTCACACAAGTCATACCCCAGGATTTCCAATGAGTACTGTTTTTATATTTGTGGGACTTCAAAGTAGTTCCTGCACTACTTTGGTCCGACTTGGATGCAACTTGAGATCCATAGACCTGGAAATTACACAGGCATTGCTTCAAGGCGTGTCTTTCAGGTTGCTCAAATGTGAAAGGGGCCAAAGTCTGCTCCATTTACACATGCTAGGATTCTCACTGATATGTGGCCATCTTGTACTACAAAGGCCCCTTTCACACCCGCAAGCCCTGCTAATCACAAGGCTGCTTATGTGCACTGGGAGTAAACCATACATGGTGGATCAGGTTTTTTTCTTTTTTCTTTTTTCTTTCTGGCCACACACTGTTGGATTTTGGCAGATTTCTCCATCCAAACAAACTAGGTCAGAGTATACTGATTGGCTGCAGCCACTCATTGAGAAAAATGTTCCATCCACAGAGAGGTTGAACAAACAATTGACTTCTTCTGTCAAGTTTTTTTATTTTTTTTGTGCATAGCAGGATGAACTTGGAGCCAAATAGACAGTACTAAGAAAAAGTTTACATTGAAGTTAATCTGACCAATACAAACCATGATATATACAGGTTTATTTGAAAAACGTGCCTATCCTCTAATATGTAATATGCTCTAAAAAAAAATGAGCATAGCCACATCCCATCCAAGTCTTTCTGTACATCAATTAATAGGCTGCATCTCACCAGTGTGGAGGCTTGGAAGGGGCAGACCAAGATGTGGTGCGTCTCTATCCAATCTATCTATCCCCTGAGCACCACAAACCGAAACCCCTATTTAATACATTTTTTTTTATTGAGAAATCGCCACCCAACATTTCTAGCCATGACCATCTTGAGTAAGGGCAGATGACTTCTTTAGCATTTACTTCCTGGAATCCATCTCTCTTAGCTCAGACATGCAGGCTGGGGGTTGTAGTCAGCTGGGAAAGCCCCCTCCTCCAGATGAAAGGGGGGGGATGCCCATAAAGACTCCTGGGATGTATGACACAATTTTGGCTTGGGCCAAAAACCAGGAAGCAACTGCAGAACTGAAAAAAAATAACGGTATAAAACAAGTAACTATAACATCCCTTCCTATCTGTTTACAAAGGCTAGCTGCGTAAGGATTAAAATAGTTCATGTTAATTTGGAGAGTAACGTTCTGCTTTAAAGTGGTGTTCCACTAATTTTTGTGTTTTTTATTAAGTCAGCAGCTACAAAAAGTGTGGCTGCTGACTTTTAATAAACAAATGCACACTCGCCTGCCCCAGGATCCAGCGATGTGGCTGCCCAAACCCTCGGTTCTCTCCCTCTCCTCTCCCTGGTGCCGGCATTACAAGTGTGGGCACCCAGCTGTAGCAGCTTCACAGCTGGGTGCGCACTGCGCATGAACGAATCGTGCTGCACCTCCTCAATGGTTGGGCAATCTTCTGGGATCGCCTAGGCAGCCCGAGCGGAAGTGGGTACCTGTTAACTAGGTACCCGCTCCCAAAAAAGTCATGCCAAATGTGGCATAGAAGGAATGCTTAAAGCCAAACTTCCGCTTTAAGTAGATGACATGTGTTTTTTGAAGAGGTTTTGTTTTTACTTCTAATTTCTCTTACAAATGTGTTTCTAACGTTAATTTGCTTTTACAGATGGGCAGAGAAATTTGATATGCTATCGGAGACTGCAATAAATGATCCAGAGGGCTTCCTGGGCCACCCAGTCAATGCATTCAAGTTAATGAAGAGACTCAATACAGAGTGGCAGGAACTTGAGAATCTGGTGCTGAAAGACATGTCTGACGGTAAAGGCTTTATTGTTTGTATGTAAGGATAACAACTGGGGACACTAAAGTAATGGCATGAGATGCTGTGCATTGCAATTTCTACAAATGCTTTAATATTTATAATTTCTTGTGCCTTTTTCGCTGCTTGAGATTTGCAGGCTAACTGTGTACAGCCTTTTGTTTCGAGTTAAGCAGACATTTAAAGCTTGTGAGCCTGACAAGAGGCTGACTGCTGTGGGATTACTTAACACTTTTCCATACACTACTGCAAATCCCTCTAATTACAGTTTTATGGCAGCCAGTTTTGCGTTGATTGGCCCTTTATGGAAGAATTAATTAAGGTTGCATGAGAATACATTATTCTTTGTAATTGGTACTTTCTTGTGTTTTTTTTTATTGGCATAATCTAGCTTTCTGATCATTTTTTTTTATTTTTTTTATTTTAGGATTTATCTCTAATTTGACTATCCAGCGCCAGTCTTTCCCCAATGATGAGGACCAGACAGGTGCAGCCAAGGCTTTGATTCGTCTTCAGGACACGTATAACTTGGACACAGATACTCTCTCCAAGGGAAACTTGCCAGGTATTGTACTGTATGTTGGTTAATTGTTTAAAGCACAACTGAATACAGAGGGATACTTCCCTTTTAATGCATGGTTCTACAGATTTAATCCATGGTCCTGCAGTCCTAATGCTTAAATATTCCTATAGACACACTCCCTCCATAGGTGGTTCTGGCCAGCTCTGATTGCTTTAAGAAAGGCCTGGATACTTAATATATCTGGGTACTAACATTTATAGGTAAAGTTGATCCAAGGAAAGTCCGATTGCCTCTTGGTACCAGGAAGGATTTTGTTCAATTGCTGTAGCAAATTGGATAATGCTTTGCTGGGGTGGATCAATTGTGGGTGAAGGATTGTGCAATGGGATTGTGTGTGTGTGTGTGTGTGTGTGTGTGTGTGTGTGTACACATATATAATATAATATATTGCATTTTACACTTGTAAGAAACCATTTTTTCTGAATGAAAACTACCCATTCAGTGTTTACTATTTTTAAGACCTGTACCATGTGATAACTGTGACCAATCAGAGCTCAACACAATAGTACACATTGAAATGCATGTAACAAAGCCTTTCATTGTGTAAAACTGTCATGTGTTTTGCTGTGGTTGGCGACGGCTATCACATGGTACCGGCAGCGGGCTGGTACAGTGATCCATCATCGATCATGACTGGGACAGATCGTGCCGTAGCACGCCCCAATTCTGGGAGGACGTCCTACGAGAACAGCAATACACCCACCCAGCCTATTCTAAAATGATGGTGTTAAAGTTCGTTAGTTTTTCAAATATCTTCAATTCATGGAGGAGAGATGGTAGCAAAGTAATTGGGTTTGTGACATAAAATAGGAGGAGGAGATCGCCTGCAAAGCGGGGAATGTTTGATGGTAACTGTGAGCCCTGATACCCGTTATGTCAGGGTTTTTGCGTTCACACTGTAAGAGTTCAAGGGTAAGGACAAAAATCAAGGGGGAGAACAGCCCTGTCATGTGATTGTGAAGGGAGGTGAGCCTATTATTGACACGTACTGTAGCCGATGGTGTAGCGTAAAGCGCCCGTATCCAAGAGCTTATAGGGTAGGGAGCCCCATCTGTGTGAGGACAGCCAATTCATCCTGTCAAAGGTTGGTTGCCAGGAGTTATAGAGGGGTAGATGTGCTCCTTGCTCTAGGTGTGTGTGTGTGTGTGTGTGTGTGTGTACGGATCGTATTGTCCCTTGTCTTCTGTAATTCCCTTTTTTAAATCAGCATTCAGACTGTATAAGGGAAGGACAGCACTACAGGTCATATCTGATTACAAGGAACATGCTGAAAGGAGGAGACAGCAGAACGAGCCTAACCTGCTACTGCGATTGTAATGTTGCAACTTTAACTAGTGGAGACTATTTATAATTATTCCTCACCGGCCTCTTTAGACAGGCCATTCCTATGCGCCCAAGTGACATGTCAAGCACACGGCTTCATTGCTTGTTAGGAAAGCAGCATACATATGTAATGTTTAGGCTAAATTTCTGGTGTGTTCTTGCGTTGCCTCCCTTATAGAATCCCTTGAGTGCCTCAGCTGGGGAAATGTATAGCTTTCACACCAACACTTGCTCACCCCTGCTGTATCTGGTTCTTGTTGCACAGTGTTTTCATGAGCACCGATGCTGCTTGTTAAAGAGGAAGTAAACCCTTGCTAGAAAAAATTCTTATCCCTCCCCTACAAAGTAAAGACATAATGTGCTAGTATGCATCGCATACTATCACTTTGTGAAACTTGCCTGCGAACGAAGCCTGTGCTGTCCCGCTACAGGCCGCAACCATCTTCGCCCCTCCTTCCTTTCAGGGGCCGCGGACACGGACTGGCTGGAGCCACATGATGTCACTGGCGGTCATGGCACTCCCTACTGAAGAAACGGCACAGATGCCTGTTTCTTCAGAGTGCATCTATCGATGACCTCATCAGTGCAGTATACAGTAAATATCTCCTAAACGGCGCACGTTTAGGAGATATTTACAGTACCTGTAGGAAAGCCTTATTCTAGGCTTACCAATGGGTACAAAGTATAAAGGGAGGTTTACAACTCTTTAAATAATAAAGTATTCAAACCATACATGTACCATTATAAAAGTCTCTTTAAAAATAGTGCATAAATCACATTATTATGATGTGTAATTTATAAAATCTAATTTCAAGGTGATAACTGAGTGCAGAGAAAAAAAGTTTAACTATTTGTGGACTGTGGGTCTAAATACAACAAACGGCCTAAAAAATAAAACTGAAGAATGTTTTGCGATTTATGCTCATCTGTGTCAGTTAAACTAAAGAAAAGCATGAAGCCACATTTACAAACATGGGTTGTTGGGCTGCTCCCTCTGAAGCATGCTGTTTGGTGGATATTTCCTCAAAGACCAAAGATGCTATCCCTGTTATAGAAGATTCATATTGAAAGTCTAGTGTCTGACATGTAACATTTGTTATAGATAACTGACTAGTTATGTAATTGGTCACATGGTGTAGGTGAGTTTGAAAATGATTTGTATTCATACACATTTATTAACGGATGAATTTGTTTTTGATTCTCTTGTGGTTCATAGGTGTAAAGAGTAAAGCAACGCTGACTGTTGAGGACTGTTTTGAACTGGGAAAGGTTGCTTACACAGAATCTGACTACTACCATACAGAGCTGTGGATGGAGCAAGCCCTGCGTCAGCTGGATGATGAAGAGCTATCCTCCGTTGAGAAGGTCGTAGTACTAGACTACCTTAGCTATGCAGTGTATCAGCAAGGCGATTTGAAAAAGGCTCTGAGGCTAACTAAAAGGCTGTTGGAACTTGGTAAGTGTGTATGGTGCGTGTTTTGCTTTTTTTTTATACCATTGAATACATTTTATTTTTGCATGTTTTTGTAAGCAAGGGTTCTAAAAGCAGAAGGCCTTTTTTTTTTTTTTTTTTTTTTTTTTTTTTTTTAATTTATTTTACCTTTTTAATGCATTAAGGTAAAAAAATAAATAAAACCTGGGTGCAGTTTGCCAGCCCCCCTTATGCTTACCTAAGCCCCATCTCGATCCTGCGATGTGCATGAGAGCAGTGGCTCTCCTGTGTGGCTCTCTCCTCATTGGCTTACACAGCAGTGGGAGCTGTTGCCTGTGTGTGTATGTATGTATATGTGTGTCTTACAGTTGGTGGTTAGGTTAAAGGTAACCTGTACTCAGAGAAATATGGATGTTGCCCTTTTGAGCTCTTTGTAAAATGTCTTAATTGTGGACAGCACAGGGGCTTGGCAACCTATGTAATCTGTAAGATTTAAGAGCTGGCAGGATCTTGCATGTGGTTTATTTACAAAAAGTGTAGTGTGTGTGTGTGTGTGTGTGTGTGTGTGTGGCTAAACTCTCAGAATGTAAAATGTACACATATTTTAATGTAGTTCCATTTTACAGCAGAGCTAAGGCTGCATTCACACCTGAGCGTTTTGTCGCCTGAAGCTACAAAACGCTAGAGGGGAAAAAATACATTATTTTCTATGGAGATGGTTCACATCTCCACTCCAAAACACCTGAAGCCCTACGCCTGAAGCTCAAACAAGTTCTGGACCCTTTTTTGTCGCTCAAATCGGGCAGATTTGGGGCGTTTTTCCTATTTTTACATTGGTGACCTTTTGCTCTGTGCAAAACGCGGTAAAAAAACGCAGCGAATCGTGGTAAAAAACGCCGCAATTCGTGCAATTTTCTGCCTGCAAACGCTACTCTCAGGTGTGAATGCAGCCTAAGACTGGGAGAGAGAGAAGCAAACCAGTCAGTTGTACTCATGTGCTGACATGTTGATAGAATAGGAGACGAACAGCATTTGTTTGCTGCTTCTCTTTTTTACCTGTCCAATCCGTGGAAAGAAGACGTACAAGCCTTTTTGAAGTGTTGCTTAACTGTAGCAGAGAGAAATCAGGCCTCCTGTGCTGCCAACTAAGGCTGTTTTTTTTTTTTTTTTTTTTTGGAGTAGAACTGTGTAACTCTCTGGATGTACAGAAATGCAAGTCTTGTGCTAGGTAAAATGGCTCCTTTGTTTTTAATCTGTGGATTTAGGTATTTGCCTGGAGTTCAGCTTTAAGGGCTCATTTACACTTGCTTCGACTTGAACACACATTAAAGCGCCTACTGCTTTAACATGCTTGTGTGATGCTTCGGTGGTGCTTTTTTGAAGCTTGGCAGATCGTGTGTGTATCTCATGCCTGCAATTTCTCCAAACCAAAGTAAAGCTGAATAAAAGCCTCTCAAAAGCTTCAGGTTCCTCAAGCGAGCTTTGTCATAGACTTCTATGAAGGCTTTGTAGCACCACTAAAGTGACATGGGGTATCATTTTTCAAGCAAACGCAACGTGTGAAAAGGACTGTAAGCTAACCATTTTATTTAGTAACGGATGCTTTGTTTGACGGTCTGAGTCCTTTAAAGTGTGTCCAATGCCATGTTTTTAAGCAAGTGTAGATGAGTCCTGAGGGGTTTAAGTTGTCATGTGCATCCTAGGAATCCCATTTAGTGCTCTGCACTGTACATTAAAAGACCGATCCTAGTTTCTGCCCAATAATGCTGTAAAATGAATACCTGAGGAGGTGTGAATGGGCCTGGAGGTTTTGTTTTAAAATTTGAAGGCTTCTGCAATTTAAAGCTGTTCTGTTCTGACCACATTGTGTTTGTGAAAACTGCCTATATCTCCAAAGGAAGCCTAAACCTAACAATGTTAAATGTTCATTGAGCACTTTCAAAAGGATTTTCTTAATTTTAACATTGAAAGCTTCCCTGGAAATCTGTGCACAATTTACATATAGTGCTAGTGATTTTGTCTGTAGTGACTTCATAAAGGAACATCATTTTATTAAACTTCAGATCCTGAACATCAAAGAGGTAATGGAAATCTGAAATACTTTGAATATATCATGGCAAAAGAAGCAAATAAAACCAGTTCTTCAGATTCCGATGAAGCAGAAATTACGTCCCGGAAAGGCCGTCCCAAAGATCACCTACCAGAGAGGCAGAAGTATGAAATGCTGTGCCGTGGAGAGGGTATTAAATTGGTAACTATTTGTCATATCTGTATTTCTAAAATGTATTGACTTTGCATTGGAAGCAACAGATACTGTATGAAGCAATGTCTATAGTGATGGCATCTTATTCCTGAAAGAAGATTATAGTGCAGCACTCCTGCTCAGTATGATGCAAACTCCGCAGAAATGCCCAGTTTATGCTTTGCCAGTGGTGCCCCAGACAGACACAGCTCCTCTCTTAGCCATTGGGTTGTTATGCCACCTTTAGGAGAATACTAGGCATTACTTGTTATGTAACACACAGAACTTTCCAGTTCCGCCCAGGGGGCGGTCCCTTGGGTAACAACCCCCCAGCCTGCCCTGCAGCCATCAGTTTTTTTTTTTTTTTGGCCTAGTGAAGGAGAAAGACCTAGGAACCCTGATGGGCCCATCGGTCTGTCTTTTTCTGCAGAAGCTTGGTTTTTGCGCAAGATGATAGATCCTGTGATCTGCTATCAACAGCCGGCTGGGTGACAGGCTGGATACCCTTATCCTTGTAGTCTCCCCAGTCCGGCCATCGAGCGTGTGCAGGTCGCAGCTACGGCTCGGCAGGCCACGACGAAACCTCAGCTCCAGAGGTGGTCGGTGAGCTTTTATGCTCCGGGGCATACATATGACCGGGCTACTGATGTCTGCGTCACAGTATGCCGGACCAGCAGCTACCCTATACTGATTAGTGAGTAGTTCTGCAATGGAATGTCTCCCAGCTCTTCAGGATTGGTAAGTACAGCTCTCCCTGCCTCGGTGGGGCTGAGCAGCTGGGCATTCCCTGGGAGGTCGATTCGGGGGTCCCTCACCTCCCTCTCCTCTCTCCCTGTCCCCTCTCCCTCCCTGTATGCTGCTATGGGGTGTGTGTGTGTGTGTGCAGGGCTCTCACCTGGGGGTTTTTTAGCGCTGGTTGTGTCCTGGGTCCTGTTTTCTATGTCCCTGGAGGTGCCTGTGAAGTGTTTGTCTCCTCATGGTTTCACATTCGGCGGCCATCTTGAGTGTGGGCATGGCTTCGGCGGCCATTTTCCCTGTGTTTTTTGTCAGCGGCCATTTTTCAGAAGCCCGAAACACGTTTTTCACTGGTGCTCTAGCAGCAGCATGTGCTCCTGTGTTCTGGCGGCCATTTTCCCTGGGATTTTCTTTGAGCCTGAGCACACTACAGGACGGTTTCAGTGCCATTAGCAGCTGCTTCACCGACACAGGGCCGTTTTTTTCTCTGCACCTGGGAGCTAACAGGGACTACAGGCACTACCTGCTGAACAGCGCAGAACTCTTCAGGGTGGTGAGTCTTGCGGGAAAGGGCCCCTCAGCCGGCAGCAGTAAGGAGGGTGGGACTGTCACTGTCCTAAGTCCCCTTTGGGTGGCAGACAGGGTAGGGTCAGCATGGCTTCAGAAACTGGTGTTTCTTCCCCCGAAATCCAGGCAATTGCAACCGGGTCGCCTGCAGACGGTGCAGTACCCTTGGACACCTTGTCGGCAGTCCTCAATTCGTTCGTTGCCAAGATGGAGGCGGTGCGTGGGCGCAAAGGTGCTAAAAAGCGGCCCATGCCCCCCCCGTCCTCTGGGGAGAGTTCTGACGCAGACTCGGGACCCGCTGAGGCAGGTGGCCCCTGCTCTGTCATGTCAGAGGACGCTGACCAGGACCTTTCGGACAGTGAGGATGAGTCCCCGTCCGGGTCCGTGCGTGACAAAGCGCTTGTTGGAGCTCTTATAACGGCTGTGCGTGATACCCTGAAGATTCAGGAGCCAGCAGATTCCTCTGCTGAGGTAGCGGTCCCTTTTGGGTCCCGTAAGCCAGCCCGTTCACCTAGGGTGTTCCCGTATCTGACTTATTTTGACAAGTTTATTTACAAGGAATGGGGTCGACCGCAACGGACCTTTTCGGTCCCCAAATACATGGCGGTGCGTTACCCTTTCGAGGAGAGCCTTCTCAAAAAATGGTCGGCTCCTCCGGTCGTGGACCCCCCAGTATCCAGGTTAAACAAAGTAACCACGATCCCTGTAGAAGGGACTCCTGCCTTTAAGGATCCCACGGACAGGAAGGCCGAGGCAGTAGCTCGTTCCTTGTTTAGGGTGGTGGGGTCAGCCGTGCGACCAGTACTGGCATCCGCACTGGTGTCGCAGACACTAACTGAGTGGGCGAAACTGTTGCACCGCGAATTGGGTGAACAACAGGCTTCCCCGGTCTGCGTGGAACTAGCAGACCAACTAGTGCAAGGCCTTAAATACGTTTGTGACGCGGCCCTGGATACTCTTCCCCTGTTATCCAGGGCTTCAGTGTCAGCAGTGGTGCTGAGGCGCTTGATTTGGTTAAAATGCTGGTCGGCTGACCAGGCATCCAAGAAAGCCCTGACGGATCTTCCCTTCCTTGGCGATCGGCTCTTTGGAGCCTCTTTAGATGACATTATTAAGAATGCCACAGGTGGTAAGAGTACGCTACTCCCACAGGCCAGGAAGGCTAAGGAGCCACGCCGTAGGCAGGGACCCTCTTTTTCCGCTCATAAACGGCTTTTTCGTCCGCCCGGAGCTTCGGCAAAACGTCCCCAGTCCGACAGGACGACCACGGAAGGACAGAAACGTCCCTGGAACCGCAAGCCTAACAAGCCTGCGAACAAAGGTGCTACCGCATGAAGGATTTCCCCCACCCATGTCTCGGGTGGGGGGACGCCTTCGGGAATTTGCAGCCCGGTGGTCCGCCCGACTATCCGATCAATGGGTCTGCGACCTGATTTCCTGCGGCTACAAAATAGAGTTCCTCTCCTGGCCGCAGAACAGGTTCTTCCCCTCCAGCATACCCGTTTCCCCGGTTCGCCGGGAGGCCCTTTTGGGGGCAGTAAGAGACCTGCTGAATCGCGGGGGGTTGTGCCTGTTCCGAAATTGGAACATTTCCAAGGGTTCTACTCGAATCTGTTTGTAGATCCCAAGAAGGGAGGGGTACGTCCAATACTGGACTTGAAAGCTCTCAACCACTTTGTGAAGGTTCAGAATGGAATCAGTTCGCTCGGTAGTCGCGGCACTCCATCAAGGGGACTTTCTGGCGTCCTTGGACATCCAGGATGCGTACCTGCACATACCCATATGCCTCCGGCATCAAAAGTTTCTGCGGTTTGCGGTCGGGGAAGCCCACTATCAGTTCGTGGCTCTCCCTTTTGGTTTAGCTTCAGCCCCCAGAGTCTTTACCAAAGTATTGGCTCCAGTTTTGGCATTGCTGCGGCAACGTGGGATCGCGATCGTGGGATACTTGGACGATCTCCTCCTGAGAGCATCTTCCGCCTCAGAGTTAGAGGAGGATGTTGCGATCACCGTACAGACCCTGCAAGAGTTTGGGTGGCTGTTAAACCTAAAGAAGTCGGTGGTAGTACCGACCCAGCATTTGGAGTACCTAGGCTTGATACTGGACTCCAGGGAAGCAAGAGTTTTTCTCCCTTCAGACAAGCTGCAGACTCTCAGAGTTGCAGTAAAACGGCTGATGGACCGCAAGCGGTCGTCGCTTCGCTTCTGTATGCGAGTTCTGGGTCTCATGGTGGCCGTCTTCGAGGCAGTGCCGTATGCCCAGTTCCACACCAGAGTCCTACAGAAGGAGATTTTATCACAATGGGACAAATCTCAATTGACCCTGGATCGACTGATCCAGGTGAGCCAGCCAGTCAGAAATTCGCTGGTCTGGTGGCTGAGGTCCCCGGTGCTTCAATCCGGGAAGTCGTTCCTTCCTCTGAAATGGACGGTGATCACTACAGATGCCAGTCTATCCGGCTGGGGTGGAGTGATGGGGGTTCAGTCGGCTCAGGGCCTCTGGTCGATGGAGGAATCCAAATTGCCGATCAATCTGCTCGAGCTGAGGGCGATCAGGCTATGCCTCTCCACATGGTCAGTAAGACTGCAGGGGCGTCCGATCAGGATCCAGTCAGACAACGCCACTGCGGTGGCGTATGTGAATCACCAAGGAGGAACAAGAAGCTCAGCCGCCGCACAGGAGGTCGCTCACATACTTCGGTGGGCAGAGCGACATGTACCGGCCCTGTCGGCCATTTACATCCCAGGAGTGGAGAACTGGCAGGCGGACTTTCTGAGTCGCCAAATGCTGGACCCAGGAGAATGGGCGTTACATCCGGAGGTGTTCAGGCTACTGTGCCTGCGGTGGGGCACACCAGACGTGGATCTTCTGGCCTCCCGTCTCAATCGGAAGGTGCCAAGATTCATGTCCAGGACAAGAGATCCTTGGGCAGACGCGTCAGACGCGCTGGTAGCTCCGTGGGGTCAGTATCAGCTGATCTATGCTTTTCCTCCGTTGAAGCTGCTACCACGTCTGCTCCGCAGAGTAGGAGTCGAGGGGATTCCAGTGATTCTGGTCGCTCCAGATTGGCCTCAGCGACCTTGGTACGCAGACCTAGTGCGCCTGGTGGCAGACGCCCCGTGGCGACTGCCATTAAGGGAGGACCTTCTGTCTCAAGGCCCGATTCTCCATCCTGCTTTACCATCGCTGGCTTTAACGGCATGGCTGTTGAGAGCCAGGTACTGAGGGACCGGGGACTGTCGGACTCGGTGATCCCCACTATGTTTGGAGCACGGAAATCTTCTTCTCGGAAGATATATCATCGCACCTGGAAGGCTTACATCTCCATGTGTGAAGAGAAAGGGTGGCATCCGCGCTCTTTTTCTATATCCAGAATCCTGCTTTTTCTTCAGCAAGGAGTAGACCAGAGGTTGGCATTAAGCACCATTAAAGGACAAATATCAGCCCTGGCTGTTTTTTTCCAGCGACCCCTGGCGTCTCACTCGTTAGTGAGTACCTTTGTTCAGGGGGTGCGACATGTGGTCCCTCCGGTGCGTCCACCGTTGCCTCCATGGGATCTGAACCTGGTGTTATCGGCGCTTCAAAAACCGCCGTTTGAAAATATCAGGGAGATTCCTCTGTTGACTCTTTCCCAGAAAGTGGTTTTTCTAGTGGCTATCACATCAGCCAGGAGGGTTTCGGAACTGGCGACCTTGTCCTGCAAGTCTCCCCATATGGTTATCCACAAGGATAAGGTGGTGTTGCGTCCGGAACCATCTTTTCTGCCGAAGGTGGTCTCGGCGTTTCACATCAATGAGGACATTGTGTTGCCATCCCTGTGTCCTAAGCCGACACATCCTAAGGAGGTGGCCCTTCATGCGTTGGATGTGGTTCGGGCTCTGAAGGTGTATTTGTCTGCCACAGCTCCCTTCCGGAAGTCAGACTCACTGTTTGTTTCGGTGGCTGGTCCAAAGAAAGGCATGGCGGTCTCGTCGGCCACCATTTCTAGGTGGATCAGACAGATCGTAGTACAAGCCTACGCCTTGAAGGGGCAGGTGCCCCCCTTTCCGGTCACGACCCACTCCACGAGGGCAATCGGAACGTCTTGGGCTTTCCGACACCAAGCGTCTGTCGCTCAAGTGTGTAAAGCGGCGACCTGGTCGTCTGTCCACACGCTTACTAAGTTCTACAAGGTAGACGTCAGTGCATCGGCTGATGCCTGTTTTGGGCGCAAAGTTTTGCAGGCGGCCGTATAGTTGCAATGAGTATGCAATACTTTTATTTTCCTGGTTTTCCGATGAAAAACACAGTACCGTTAAGTTAATGCACTGTTGCATTACATTCCGCAGTTTGGTGCGGTTGTGGGTAGTCACTCCTGTTGAGGGTACCCTGTTTTTGTGGTGGTTATCCACGCACTGTGTTTTTTTTTTTTTTGGGTGAAGTTTCACTAGTTCCCACTGGCCTGGTGGATGAAGTTTTTTTTTTGCTGTTTTTCCCACCCCTCGTTTGGCACTGCTTGGGGACGTCCCAATGGCTAAGAGAGGAGCTGTGTCGGTCGGTGAATATAAGAGAAAATAGGATTTTTTGTACTCACCGTAAAATCCTTTTCTCTGTAATTCACCGACCGACACAGCACCCGCCCCTCCTATTTTTTTTTTCTTTACGTTATACTGCTTGTTGACGTACTGATGGCTGCAGGGCAGGCTGGGGGGTTGTTACCCAAGGGACCGCCCCCTGGGCGGAACTGGAAAGTTCTGTGTGTTACATAACAAGTAATGCCTAGTATTCTCCTAAAGGTGGCATAACAACCCAATGGCTAAGAGAGGAGCTGTGTCGGTCGGTGAATTACAGAGAAAAGGATTTTACGGTGAGTACAAAAAATCCTATTTTTGTAGGGCTGGATCCCAGGACTTTTTTGATCATGCTTTTTTTTTTTTCTTACATAAAGTAAAAATGTTTTAATGCCTAAAGTCTCCACTAGAGAGTAAATGCATACCTTGGTACGATGCTTCTCAGTACCTCAGAAGTCCCAGCCAAACAGCACGTGTGTGGTCCAAAATGCCAGGGAGGGGATCCTCATCCTGAACAAAGCTTGTACCCCCCCCCCATAGGGTGGTGCGGTGGCGGCAGCGGCTTGTTTCAGTTAGAATTTGTTCTATTCCCCACAGAAGTTTTTTTGACCTTCCCGCCGCCCAGCCCTCACTTGCCTCCCCTTTCGCTCAAGGAGCGTGTCAGCCGTCCGCCCGGACTAGGGCTCTTATAAAAAAAAACGGGGGGATGATGTTGATTGACGGAGGGGGCATGGCTTATGGGCGTGGCGCCGTGTGCAGGACTTAATTACACAATGCCTGGCTCTGAAGGCCTGGACTTCCAGGTTACGGGATTGTCCTGTCAGGATCCAATCCGACAACGCCACAGCGGTGGCCTATATCAATCACCAATGGGGCACCAAGAGTCTTGCAGTGCAGACAGAGGTGAACCATATTCTAACTTGGGCAGAGAGGAATATTCTGTGCCTATCGGCAGTCTTCATTCCAGGAATAGAGAATTGGCAGACAGGCTACTTGAGTTGCCAACAGTTATTCCCAGGGGAATGGTCTCTTCACCCCAACATTTTTCGGGCTGTTTGTCCAAGATGGGGGGCACTGGACGTAGATCTTCTAGCATCAAGATTCAACATGAAGTTAGTCAACTTTGTGTCCAGGACAAGGGATCCATTTGCAACAGATGCGTTGGTGACCCCATGAGATCAGTTCTCGCTGATCTATGCATTTCCCCCTATTCAGTTGCTGCCTCGACTTCTTCTTTGCAGGATCAAGCTGGAAAGAAAGCCAGTAATTCTGGTAGCAGCAGCATGGCCCAAAAAGCCTAATGTACATGGACACATAGGCTAACATAGAGCTGCTTCTACAGGCTGAAGGAAAAAAATAAAATAAAAATACCCGTATAAGCAGCATTTTTTTTTTTTTTTTATGCCCTGTGTGCATGGACCCGGATGCTAAGATAAGCAAATGCACACGTGAGGGCACTAGACTTCTTTCACAGGGGGGCGTTGGTGGTAAAGCACTGCTAGTTTTAGCGGTGCTTTAGTGCTGTTATAAGAGAGAGATTAGTGCGTATGGAATGGCCAGTTTGCGCATCTGGAAAGGCACCATCAATGCTGAAAGATATATCCAGGTTTTACAGTACCATATGCTCCCATCCAGATGTCTTTTTTAGGGAAGTCCTTGCATATTTCAGCAGGACAATGCTAAACTGCATACCTCTGACAACAGCATAGCTTTGTAGTAGAAGAGTCCAGATGCTTAATTGGCCTGCCTGCTGCCCAGACTTTTCAACAATTGAAAATAGTTGACGCATCTTAAAACAAAAGACCCAGGACTGTTGAGCAGTTTGAATCCTATATCAGGCAAGAATAGGACAACATCCCTCCCCTAAAACTTCGGCAACTGGTCTCCTCAGTTACCAGATTTTTACAGAGTGTTAAAGAAGAGGGGATGATACACCATGGTAAACATAGCCCTGTACCAACGTTTTTGGAATTGGGTATATATTCCAACTTTTTGTTGCCCTTTCCCAGCTTTTTTTAGACTTTTTGCTGCCATCAACTTCTAAACTTTTTTTTTTTTATTTATTTTTTTAATTGGTAGATTTTCTTAGTTTAAACTATTTGATATGTTTACCTTTTTTGGTGAATAAAATCCGGGTTTGGGATTTGCATTCTGGTTTTTATGTAGATTTTACATCCCAGCATCCCAACTTTTTAATTTTTTTGGAATGTATACAGGCTTATCTATCTTTGTGCCTAATATCTGTAGTGACTAAAAATGTCCTGTCTTTTGAAAAGTCTTTAGTTTTACTGTACACTTGTATTCCTACATTTATTTTCACTTTTTTTCTTTCAGACTCCTCGCAGACAAAAGAAACTTTTCTGTCGCTATTATGATGGAAACAGGAGTCCTAATTTCGTTTTGTCTCCTGCAAAGCAGGAAGATGAATGGGACAGACCTCGCATTGTGCGCTACCATGATATCATTTCTGATGAGGAGATTGCAAAAGTCAAGGAGATTGCAAAACCTAGGGTCAGTAACGATTTCATGCCTTTCTTTAAAGATTAATGTTGTAGAAGCTCCATCCAACCATAAGTCATGAGTTAATAAAGGGTTGGAGGATCACCGGGGGCTGTAGTTTGGGGCATACTATTTTCTTTCTCCCCCCACAGTGGGACACCAAGGGACTTATCCAGTAAACCATATGATGGGCAGATTTCAATTTGCTGAACACTAATTATTGTGGCTTACTGCATATTTTTTTAAATGTCTATTGTGTATGTATTTTACAGGCAGGCAATTTGATTGCACTTAAAGCTTGTGTAGAGGCAATACTTTTCTAGTTTTGATGGATAAAGTAAGAGTTATTAATCACTATATACAGGTATTTATAGCGGACTCTGTCCCCAATGGGTAGGTTCACCATCTCCATTTATCTCTGTGTTGGTGGTAAAGAAAGTGATGAGTTATCACCAGAGAAGGAGATGATGGGAAATCTTCCAGTGTGAACACTTATTTGGGTTACAGCTGTCTACGAGGGGGTTTCCTTTCACTTCCTGAGACAGGAAGTGTCTCCAATGGAAAATAAATAAATTATATAGATAGATAGATAGATATATAATATCTATTCACTTAATGGAACTAAGCTTGAAATATGGATGTATAACTCCACAAACTAAATGTTTCTGTCTATTGAGAGTCACAGGAAGTAGTCACAGGAGGGTTAGTCACTGGCAAACAGAAAAATTAATATCTGGATTAGCCTTTCCTAAGCCTGACTTTGCAGTGCCTAAAAGTTTTTTTTTTTTTTTTTTTAAATATACCTGCATGCACTGGTAAACATTAGCCACAGAACACATTACAGCTCCAGAGACATGGCACAGCCCCAGAGTGTGACCTTGCCTCTGAAGTTTTATTTGTGTTTAAATCCACCTCTGCCAGTTTCACTGTGTTAAGGATTAAGGCTGAGGGACTGAGCGCTGGCATAATGCACTGGGTGGAGTGCTGCATGTGATCTGTACTTTCATCATGGAAAAAGCACTATCCAACTATCAAAAAGCACTATCCAACTGCTGCTTCTGCTTGCAAAGCACTATGTGGACCTCCTTACTCCATTGTGTTCCTATGGCCCACCTATAGTAGTCTCCTCCTGCTACCTGATCCTCATCAGCACCAGCTGCTTGGGTTCGTGAGTACCTGAGGCCTTACCGTGCAACTTGGGCCTAGACGTTTCTGCACATAGACACAGACAGGGTAGTCTAGGTGTGACCCCCATCCCCAGCCCATACTACTCTAGTAGTTCATTCCTAGGGACTTTAGTGTCTTTTTTTTTTTTTTTTTTTTGGACACTTATGCTCAACTGGTTATGACATTGGCTGCCAAGGTTCTAAACCTTGACCCTCCTGAACCCTTATGAGGCCAGGCATTTGGCCTCTTTAACCATATCTGACTGAATCGTAAAAGACTGTTTTTAAGGTGCCACAGTCTCCTGCCATCACCCCAGAATTATAAGGAGTCCTGCCAAACCCTATTTATGCAGTGCATATTCTCCTGCATTTGGAGGATCAGCCTGCATCCTAACTGGGTCTTTGGTATTCTAAATGTCTGAGATCCAGGAACAGAGAAGCTCCTCCTAAGTTCACAATTTAATCCTTTCCTTAGGTGCTCCCTTCAGTGGCTCTGGTGCCTCCTTTGTGCTACTGCTCAAAGTGATGCACTTTCCTTAGTCTCCCTGGGTTTCTTGTACCCCGTTCTCTGACCCATTCGATGTTTGTTTGGGTCTCTGCTTCCTTGCTCATGAAAATCCCCTGTTCTTGTGAGATGAAAAGCCCCCAAGGGTACCATTGTATACCTTCTCTTGAGGGACTCCTAGACCATCTTTGGCTTTTCCCTGGTTGCATAAGGACATGGGTTGTTGGGCACACTTGATATTGTGGGAAGCTCAAATAACCCCCCATGAGGAGGCGTTTTTTTTTATGTATCCATGTAGTCAGCACCTTTCTATAGGGCCTAACATCTGCAAGATATGGCTGCATCAGGTTTTGCCAGGCTCCACCATTGGCTGCGTCCTGTGTACCACTAGATCCCTCAGATCATTCACCTGTAAGCAGATGAGTACACTAGCTTCCTGTTGCAGGTACCCACTATAGGGGGTAGTGTGCATCCAGAGGACTTGCGCAAGCTTTGATAGATACATTTTCTAGTTCTCTCTCTCTAAATTAAAGAAATGCTTATAGTGATTCTGCAAAGGTTTTTGTCCCTGAAGGGATCAAACTTTTTAGAGTCATGGATAGTGCTGAGGGTTAGGCCGGCTCCACATAAGTGATCAGCTAGACCCCAGTAATGCCTCTGGGTGTTAGTGGGGATGTTTTTAGTTTCATCCTCGGTCATATCTGGTGATCCCTATCTCACTAGTCTGGGGGTGAGGTCTAATGCCTAATTCCCACCTACCCTTGTGGAGGCCTCCCATGCACCAGGAGTCACTTGTGGGCTATTATGCTGTGGTGATTCTGTAAAACCTCCTGGTATATCTCACTTGGTTGTCTGGCTGGGAAACCCCTGACTTTTTTTTTTTTTTTTTTTTTGTTTAATTCTCTGGCACATCCCTTGAGTCCTAAGGGTTGGGGTTTAAGGCCTCTGGCCTTACTATGCCAGTTGGTCTTAGGTCCCAAAAATCATCTTCCTTTTTTGTCCAGAGTTTTCTGTTCATTACATGAGGTTTTGGGTCCTTTCCTGCCTAGGGAATTTATTGTTCCACCTGTTTTGGTGGGTCCTAATATGAGCTTTTTTTCAGTATTTTTTTTCTTTTCTTCAAGAATCATACTTACCTAGGTGGATGCAGCATCAGTCAGCCACTGCTGTCTGCTCTGCGCCCCCCCCCCTTCCTCACTGGAGCGATGGGCTGTGGAGGGGGCAGGGGCAGCTGGCTCATAGCCGCTCACTGAGGCTGAGCCAGGTGCTGCTCCAGGGTTGTGGGCGGATCCTAACCCCAGCCATATTGTCACAATCTTGCCCCAGCCTGGACCAGTTCTGTGACATCAGCCTGCTGAAAACGGGTCACAGGAGTTGAGAACGAACTGTACAGCCAAACAAGCTTTGGCTGTATTTCTCATTTTAAGTGTTCCATTCATGTAGAGTCACCCCCTTCTGGTAGTTGCCTTTTTTTTCTATCCTGGTTTTGATCATTACATTGATTCTATGTGCCCTCCCTTTTTTCAGGTTCAGGTGTTGGTCAACTTCTGTCCTGTAGACAGCCCCCAGCACTCCTTATGGTGTCTGTAAGTAGTTGTTCTCTGGTTCACACCCCTAAGTTGGACTGCTTTTGGATGTCCCAGCTGTTAAATTGGACTGTATAGTTTACCATAAACTATACAGTCTATAGCAGTGGTCCTCAAACTACGGCCCTCCAGTTGTTCAGGAACTACAATTCTGAGAGGCGACGTGGAGATGAGGGGGGACAAGGGGGCAATTCTGCGGGGGGATAGGAGCTTAGAAAGGGGGTACGCGGGGGAGACTACCACAACAAACATGGTGGGGGGAGAGGCAGCGGCCATCACGCGGTGGGCGGGAAAATTATGTAAGGGGGCGTGACTAATCTGTCGAAACCTGACGTCACTAGATCCATGCGCTCTGCGGATCAGAGGGCGGCCATCTTAACTGCGGGCATGGCGCGCCGCTTCCCCGCCGACAAAACGTGAAAATCCCTGCCTCGGGCGTTCTCTGAGAGACAACGAGGAGGTGAGGGGAAAATACAGAGACAGTTCTGAAGGAATTGCGAGGTCGGAACGGGGCTGCGTGGGAGCGATGACCATAACAAAGATGGCGGAACAGGGGAAGGCGGAGGCAGTCATGTGGTGGGGCGGGTTAGAAAATGCCGGGAGTATATAAGGGGGAAGTGGTAAAAAAAGAAAAAAAAAAAAAAAAGGAACTACAATTCCCATCATTCCTAGTCATGTCTGTGAATGTCAGAGTTTTACAATGCCTCATGGGATGTGTAGTTCTGCAACAGCTGGAGGGCCGTAGTTTGTGGATGCTTGGTCTATAGTATACATTTTTTTTTTTTTTTTTTTTTTTTTTTATCCAGTGAAGGACATGGGTCTCACCCCTCTGTTTCTGTTCATGCTCTTGGTACTGCTTTACCACAAAACAGACACAATGGGTAGAGATAGGCTTATACGTAGGTTGACTTACAATCTTTGCCAGTGTCTATTCCTCCTGTAGGATGCAGTATAACCTGACTCCATCAGAACTTCTGTGCCCCCTCAATGGACTCTAAGAAAATATGTTTATTTGTTGTGAGACTGACTTGCCAACAGTCATATTTGCATAATCTTTTTCAAAATGTTCACATTACTGTATGTATTCTGTGTACAGTGGCCATCTGATTGGTTGGGTGAATGTTAGCATATATTTGTTACAACTCTTGTGATTGGTTGGCTTCACAGCTGAGGCGAGCCACCATTTCAAACCCTATCACAGGAGTGCTGGAGACTGCCCAATACAGAATTAGCAAAAGGTAAGACCAAAATGTTCATAATCTTGTGTGTAATGCATTGCAAGGGGGCCAAGGGTAACCATTGTCTGGAAACTGAGCTATCAGGATAGCTTTCCTGATACCTCAGTTTTATAACTGAATGTTGCATTTGGTGCAGAGCGATCCTTTCCTTTTTGTTGTGCAGATGTTTTTCAAATGCTTGCTGGTTTTCCTAGACATGCTATACAATAATTTTTCTCTTCTATGCAGTGAAGCACATGCCAGTGATAAATGTATATGGACTTATGTTATCCAAAGTTACTAGGCATAGTGTTTTATATTAAGTATAATACTAATTCCTAAAGTGTTTAAACCCAGACTATGAAAAACTCATGTACTCAAACTTACATATAATTACATTCACTAAGACGCTCACAAAAATGCTTGGTTTTAATAAAAATCAGTATTCAAGCGGAGTTCCACCCTAAAAATTTTTATTTTTTTATAAATTAAGACGCCTTTTTAACCTAGAAAAAATTATTTGTAGGAAATAGTTTTTTATTTTTTATAATATACTTACCAGAAAGGCCCAGTTGCTTTGTAGTTCTTGTTATCTGCAACTTCCTGGTCCGTGGAGCTCCTGGTAACTTCCTCCCTCGCCTGTGCTCCTGGGAAATTATGTGTCTGTGGGCAGTACTGGGCTCGGCGCTACGGCCACCGTTGAGTCGCGCATGCGCGAGATCGAGTGGTGCGTGCTGGTTACCAGCATGCACCTCTCCCAAGCTATTCCAGGAAGTAATCTCGATTGGGCTTCACATGCCCACATTCAGGATGGAAACTGCCACAAACGGAGGAAAAAAAGATAAGAGTAAGAACTTTATATTTTTTAACAAGCGATTGTGATCATTTTATATAGTTCTTTTTGAAATCTCATTAGCAATAATGCTAGGATGCAAAAAAAATAAAAGTTTTTGAGCCGGAACTCCGTTTTTAAATTATATCCAAATGTAATTTGCTAATACCTGTAAAGAGCCTTGGATGCAGATGCCGTCTGAACAAAATGAAAGCCAGTGTCAACTATCTGACTCTGCCATAATACACGTTTAATAATTTATTGGGAGCTGTACAACAGCGCTGCAGGAATAAGGTACTTAGACTTATGTCGTTAATTCTGGAGATCAAACTACAGAAAAATACATTTTGGTTGTTATAGGCTACTACACTAGTTTTAAAGGACAGGTCAATTGTAATATCAACTTTGATTACTCTTGTGTGGTAAAATCCCCCTTGTACTGCTATAACAACTCATAAGTTGAATACTTGTAAACCTGCTGACCTCTCCATAGTGCCTCACTGTTGTATGGGAACAGTCTGATTTAGAATGAGACTTAACAGTATGTACCAATAAAGACCTTCTCAGTAGGTCACATTGCATCATGAGAGATTTCATAAAAATTACATTTGTGTACTAAGTGAACTGTAACCATTTAATTGTTAGCTTTTTTTTTTTTTGTTACCTTTTACGGTAACTGAACTAATATCATTTTGCACCATTGAAATGAAAAGGCATGTCTGAACCTTAATGGATTTGTTAAAACTCTGCACCGTGAAGCGATCACTCTGCTCTTGTCTCCAATAAAAAGTGAAAGGATGACGTTCTATGAATCAAATACGTTTCCCCCCGCCCCTAATTCTCTGCATTTATCAAGAGATGGTTCCTTACGTGAGATTCATTTTATCCAACCAATCAGAACCACTGGCATGGCATTCAGATTGCCTGCTCCCAAATTAAACCCCAGTCCTTTCTCTTTTTGTAGCTGAGACGGGCTACAGTGCATGACCCTCTGACAGGAGAACTGGTCACAGCACAATACAGAGTCTCTAAGAGGTAAGGGAATGTGCCATGGACTTGCAGATCTGACCCCATAAGGGTATGTGTACATGTGCGCTATCTGTGTTCCTCTAGCACGGTTCTCTGTGCATCACAGGGAGAATGGAATTTGGCAGATCTGTGGAGAACCACTCACTGTACAGGACACACAGAAATGGCCACAGAAAGATCCACAACATAAGGTCATTCCTTTGTTTTCATTGTATTGCTAGCTGCTATACCGGCTAATTCTTATTCTACTATCCGTTAGAAATTCCATACAAAGATTATTCTTTAGAAGTTACTTTTTAGAACTCTGAGTTTACAAAAAAAAATAAAAAATCCAGCACAAAAATTGGTTGGACAGCTTGGAGGCTACAAAATTGGTGTTTGTGAGTGGCTATAGCTAAACATTCAGGACTGACTAATGCTATGGCTGATGCATGTTTTACATTGTATATTTAACCCTTTACAATTTTTTTTTTTTTTTTTTGTATTTAAAAACTTTCAAGCAAGGCTTGTGTGTATATATTTAGGTGGTGGTGGTGTGTTTTTTTTTTTTTTGGGGGCTGGGGGAAGGATTCGACCCCCCCCCCCCCCCCCCCAGCATCTTTTTAATGCCATTTTGGTTTAAGTTCTTCCCTCCCAGTCCTGCTGACAAAAGTTGACCAGATGGGTAACTCCAATAGAAACACAGGCCGAAATAGTGCTTTTCAGTAGAGCGAAACTAGAACCCTTGTCAGATTTGTCTATGCCTCCGGTACAGATGTTGCCGTACTTCCAGTCTGGTGAAACCGCTGTCAGCAGGACAGAAAATTGGGATATTCTCTATAAAGGAAGCTCTGGATAGCAGTACAAACCCCACAGGAGTTTCAGTCCTTTACCACCCTATCCAAAACTAGAAAAAAAATTGTGATTTGGTATGCACTTTAAAGCTGAACTCTAGGTTTACTTTCACTGGCTCAAATTATTTTCCTTACCAATAGATGTGCTCCTTGTTAGGGCTGTATAAACTGTAGCATCAGCTACATACATTATAGTGTGCTGTTGTACAGGGATTTTTTTTCATCTGCTGCCAAAACAAAATTGAATCAGGCTGAGCACTGTTCATCCATTCACAGGAAGCCTTGTATTTTATCAGTGAATATGGATGTTCCTCTGGTTTGGCTGATGTGGAGAGGTACAGTGAGGGGGGAAAAGTATTTGATCCCCTGCTGATTTTGTACATTTGCCCACTGACAAATGATCAGTCTATAATTTTAATGGTAGGTTTATTTTAACAGTGAGAGACAGAATAACAAGAATATCCAAAAAAAAAAAAAACACATTTCAAAAGTAGTAATTTTGATTTGCATTTTAATGAGTGAAATAAGTATTTGATCCCCTATCAATCAGCAAGATTTCTGGCTCCCGGGTGTCTTCTATACAGGTAATGAGCTGAGATTAGGAACACTCTTAAAGGAGTGCTCCTTATCTCAGCTTCTTACCCGTATAAAAGACACCTGTCCACAGAAGCAATCAATCAGATTCCAATCTCTACACCATGGCCATGACCAAAGAAACGTCCAAGGATGTCGGGGACAAGATTGTAGACCTACACAAGCCTGGAATGGTCTACAAGACCATCGCCAAGCAGCTTGGTGAGAGGGTGACAACAGTTGGTGTGATTATTTGCAAATGGAAGAAACCCCAAATAACTGTTAATCTCCCTCGGTCTGGGGCTCCATGCAAGATCTCACCTTGTGGAGTTTCAATGATGAATGAATGATTTGTATAGTGCTGCAAATGCGAACTGAATCACGTCAAGGCGCTTCTCTGCTCTTGTTGTCTTGCGATATTAGAAGAGGTGGGTCTTGAGTTTTTTTCCTGAAGGCCTGATGGTTTTCTTCCAAGCGGATGTTGTTCTGTACAGCATTCCATAGCCGAGGTCCCTATACTGCGAATCTTCGTTCTCCCTTCAATTTGTATCGAGCTTTGGGTATGAGAAGGCGGTTCTGGTTTGTCGATCGAAGGCTGCGATTTGGTATGTATTTTTCTATTTTCTCCCAAAGGTATTGAGGAGCATTTCCTTGTGTACATTTGTGGGTGAGGCAGAGGGTCTTGAATGTGATTTCTATCTTTTTACCGTCAGCCAATGGAGGGTCCTTAGGGATGGGGAGATGGATTCCCAGGGTTTCTTTCCGGTGACTAGTCTTGCTGTGTTTTGGACGTCTTGAAGGCGTGCAATCTGGTAGTCCGGTAATCCTATGTAGAGGGAGTTTGCGTAGTTGAGACGCGAATTGATGATAGTTCCTACTACTACTGCTTTCTCCTTTTCCGGAATGAATCGGATGAGTCTGCGAAGCAGGCGGAGGAGATGATGAGATCCGCTGATTACCGATCCTATTTGTGCCTCCATGGTCATCTCTGAATCAAAGATGACTCCGAGGCTTTTGGCTTTGGTGCTTGGGATGATGGTTCTGACCAAGGATGGTTGGTGGTGTCCATGGGGTCTTCGTTTGTTTTCCTTCGGTTTGCGTCGAGGAGCAGTAGTTCTGTTTTCGATCCATTTAGTTTGAGGGAGCTAGTGGTCATCCAGTCCTCTATCAATGTGAGACATTTTCCTAGTTCCTGGTATTAGTCTTTTTGTCCGGTGATACGGAAGTACAGTTGAGTGTCGTCCGCGTATGAGTGGTAGCATGATCATGAGAACAGTTAGGAATCAGCCCAGAACTACACAGGAGAATCTTGTCAATGAGCTCAAGGCAGCTGGGACCATGGTCGCCAAGAAAACAATTGGTAACACAAGGGCTGAAATCCAGCTGTGCCTGCAAGGTTCTCCTGCTCAAGAAAGCACATATACAGGCCCGTCTGAAGTTTGCTAATGAACATCTCAATGATTCAAAGGAGAACTGGGTGAAAGTGTTGTGGTCAGATGAGACCAAAATCGAGCGATTTGGCATCAACTCAACTCGCCATGTTTGGAGGAGGAATGCTGCCTATGACCCCAAGAACACCACCCCCACCATCAAACTTGGAGGTGAAAACATTATGCTTTGGGGGAGTTTTTCTAAGGGGACAGGACAACTTCACCAAATCAAAGGGACGGGGCTGTGCACCGTCAAATCTTGGGTGAGAACCCCCATCCCTTAGCCAGGGCATTGGAAATGGCCATGTGTTTTGGGTCATTGTCATGCTAGAAGACCCATCCACAACCCAAGGCAACAAAGGAGTCAAGAAGAAGCACATTAGGGTCTCCAGAACTTAATCCCATAGAAAATATGTGGAGAGAACTGAAGGTTCGAGTTACCAAATGTCAGCCTCAAAACCTTAATGACTTGGAGAGGATCTGCAAAGAAAAAAAATCCCTCCTGAGATGTGTGCAAACCTGGTGGCCAACTACAAGAAATGTCTGACCTCTGATTGCCAAAAGGGTTTTGTCACCAAGTACTAAGTCATGTTTTGCAAAGGTGTCAAATACACAAATCCATGTATAACTTTTTTGAAATGTGTTTTCCTGTTTTTTTTTTGTTCTGTTCTCACTGTTAAAATAAACCTACCATTAAATTTATAGAGTGATCATACCTATGTCAGTGGGCAAACGTACAAAATCAGCAGGGGATCAAATACTGTGTGTGTGTGTGTGTGTGTGTGTGTGTGTGTGTGTGTGTGTGTGTGTGTGTATATATATATATGTATAATATATTTGTAGTTTTTATTTTCAGACGATAGGTGCTGGAACTCCCCTTTTCCTAGCCCCTACCCACCCCCGAGCACCGTACCTTGGTTCCATCCCCCGTACCCACCTCCCAGTACCGCCCCTTTTAGACAATACAGAACCAAGAATCATTTTTTGGTGCTAAGTAATTTGTATGGAATTTGGTAATATCAAGAAAAGCAGTACAATAGACCCCCCCCCCCCCCCCAGCAACAATGTACCACCCACAACAAAATTCCCCCCGGCAGCATCAACAGATCTCCGCACAGCCAGCATTATTGGGCTCTCTGGCAGCCATCAATAATAGGAAAGAAGGAGGGCGCTCGACCTAGTGCATTACCACTAGTAAAGCAGTATTCAAATATAAAATGTGGGTTGTAAGTGATAAGGGGAGCGCTAAAACAGTAATACCCAAATAATGATATTTGTGGCAAATAAAGTGCACTCGTGCTTAATAAACCAGTGACAGCTCAACACATCTTATACATAATATTGTGCATACACCAAATGCATAGAAAAAAATATTCCAGTATTGTATTAACAAAATTAAATTAAATCAGAAAATGTCCATATTGGAGAAAGTTGAACTGAAGTGAATGGATTCTATACAGTCAGTCCAGGAGGTGCCGGAACTTCATTCCCCCGCGGTCCTGCTGAAAAAAAGCTATATAGATATAGTATGAGTCTGTCTCTCTGATCACGTTCTCAGCTGCATAAGAGCTGGGGGAAGAGGAGAGGTAGCATACTGAGCTTCCAAGTAAATGGCTATGGTGGCGGTGTGTCAGGACAAGTCTGATTATTGGAGGAGAGCAGGCTGAGTTCCCAGCATAGCTAGAGAACTGACCAGTTGTGCTTTCCTGCTTAGTGTGGTCAGTCTTTAATAGGAAAGCAGAGGGACTGGCAGGAGCACCCGCGTTTTTTTTTTTTTACATAAAGGAAGCAATACAAAGAACAGGCTTTCTCATACAAGTACATGGCACAGCATGCACATATCAGGAATATGAAGTGTTGGGGTAAGTATTTGATACATTACCAATTATACTTTAGGGTCTCTCCTATTTTTTAAGACTTCCCTTTCTAGGCCACAGCTGAATTTGCTGTGAATTACAGAAATGATCTTTTTATTTGTAGGCTACTGTGTCCCAGAGTACAGTACGTGGCAAATGTGAGGTGGCTTAAAGCCAATCTACACAGCACTTTCAGCTGGGCTTCTACTGCTTTCTGCTGGCATTTTAGGAATTCTTGAAAGAGTCAGTGTAAAACTATTATGGAATGTATTTGTGGAGGCTTGTAAAAGCACTAGCAGGTCCTCTCTACCAGATGTGGGCGTTGCCTAAAGTTGTCAGATCTAGTCTTGATACTCTGTGCAAAGATTATACACATGCATAACATGACATTGTAGAGAATACTGACTTCAAACCCTATTGGCATCATTGCAACAAGGGCATGTCACAAACATATAGCACACAGGCAACTTATCAGTTGTTTGATTCAAAGCAGGGGCAAAAAATAAGTTTTGTATACAGTATCTCACAAAAGTGAGTGCACCCCTCACATTTTGGTAAAATATTTTATTATATCTTTTCATGTGACAACACTGAAGAAAATCCTTTGCTACAATGTAAAGTAGTGAGTGTACAGCTTGTATAACTGTAAATTTGCTGTCCCCTCAAAATAACTCAACACACAGCCATTAACCGCTTCGCAACCATCTGCCGCAGTTATACTGCGCGAGCCGTCGTAGCTATACGTCTAGCGGGGTCGGGATAGCAGGCGCGTGTGCCCACTACACAGCAGGGGTGCCAATGCTCGTGGCTGCCGGTCGCGATGGCCGCCGTACATGAGCGATCGTGAGCTAGAGACACAGAACAGACGAGTGTATGTAAACACACACTTGCCTGTTCTGTTCTGAGAGGAGTGACAGATCGTGTGTTCCTATTAGCTAGGAACCACGATCCGTCACTTCCTTTAGTCAGTCCCCTCCCCCTTCAGTTAGAATCGCCTACCAGGGAACAGTTAACATCTCGATCGCCCCCTAGTCTTAACCTCTTCACTGCCAGTGACATTTTTACAGTAATCAATGCATTTGTATAGCATTGATCGCTGTATTAATGCCAATGGTCCCAAAAATGTGTCAAAATTGTCCACCATAATGTCGCAGTCACAATAAGAAAAAGATCACTGCCATTACTAGTAAAAAAATAAAAATGCTATAAATCTATCCCCTATTTTGAAGACACTATACCTTTTGCGCAAACCAATCAATATACGCTTATTACGATTTTTTTTTATTTTTGGTTTAAAAAAAAAAAAATGTAGAATACATATCAGCCTAAACTGAGAAAAAATTGTTTAAAAAAAAAGGGGGATATTTATTATAGCAAAAAGTACAAAATATTGTTTTTTTTTTTTTTCAAAACTGTCGCTCTGTTTTATTGCACAAAAAATAAAAACTACAGAGGCGATCAAATACCACCAAAAGAAAGCTCTATTTGGGGGGGGGGGGGGGACGTCAATTTTGTTTGGGTGCAACATCGCACGGCCGCGCAATTGTCAGTTAAAACAATGCAGTGCCAAATCGCAAAAAGTGCTTTGGTCAGGAAAGGGGGAAATTCTTCCGGGGCTGAAGTGGTTAATGTCTAAACCACTTGTCTTTGTACTCCTCACCTGGTTGCCGCCACACATACTTGACCCCATCTGAGCCAAATAAGTTTATCTTGGTCTCGTCAGACCACATGAAATGATTCCACTAATCCATGTCCTTTAGTCTGCTGGTCTTCAGCAAACTGTTTGTGGGCTTTCTTGTGCATCATCTTTAGAAGAGGCTTCCTTCTGGGATGACAGCCATCCAAACCAATTTTGATGCAGTGTGCGGCGTATGTTCTGAGCACTGTCAGGCTGACTACCCACCCCTTCAACTTCTGCAGCAATGCTGGCAGCACTCATACGTCTATTTCCCAAAGACAACCTCTGGATAGGACGCTGAGCGCGTGCACTGAACTTCTTTGGTTGACCATGGTGAGGCCTGAGTGGAGCCTGTCCTGTTAACCACTTTACGACCAGCGCACGGCGATGTACGTCTTTTTTTTTTTTTTTTTTTATGGAGAGGGATATCTCGGTAACGGCAGCGGCTGCTGCCACAACTGAGATATCCATCTCTTCAGGCGCCGGTCGTGTTTACGATAATAGTGATCTCTGCGGTGGATTTGCGGCGAGATCAGTTATCAGCTTACCGGAGCCATCGGTAGCGGCGGAGGTGATCGGGTCCTGTCCTGGGTATGGAGACGAGTGAGGCTAAGATAAGATGGCCCCCACCCTTCTCTATACCATAGCAGGGCGGAAGCGACGTCAAAACGTCACTTCCGCTTAAAGGCACATTTTTTTCAATGTCATTTTTTTCAAATGACTTTAATCCAAATATGAGATCTGAGGACTTTTTGACCCCAGATCTCATATTTAAGAGGACCTGTCATGCCTTTTTTTTTTTTTTTTTTTCTATTACAAGGGATGTTTACATTCCTTGTAATGGGAATAAAAGTGACCCAATTTTATATATATATATATATATATGTATATATATATAAACATATATATATATATGTAAAATAAATAAAATATATATATATATATATATATATATATATATATATATGTATAATTTAAACAGTGTAAAAATAAATAAAATCAAGTTTAAAAAAAAAATACGTGAGTAGTGCCCGCATAGGAAAACGGTGGTCAAACCACACATGTGATGTATCGCAGCGATCGGTACAGCGAGAGCAATAATTCTAGCCCTAGACCTCCTCTGTCACGAAAAACATGCAACCTGTATAATTTTTTAAACGTCGCCTATGGAGATTTTTGAGGGTAAAAGTTTGACGCCATTCCACGAGCGGGCGCAATTTTGAAGCGTGACATGTTGGGTATCAATTTACTCGGCGTAACATTATCTTTCACGAAATTGGACTAACTTTACTGTTGTCTAATTTTTTTTATTCAAAAAAGTTAATTTTTTCCAAAAAAGAGTGCGCTTGTAAGACCTCTGCGCAAATACGGTGTGAAAAAAAGTATTACAACGACCATTTTATTCTCTAGGGTGTTAGAACCCCCAAACATTATAGATTGTGTTTTTTCCAAGTAATTTTCTAGCAAAAAAAAATTTGTTTTAAACATGTAAATGCCTAAAACCCAAAACTAGGCTGGTCTTAAAGTGGTTAACCACTTGCCGACCGCCCCCTGTATATATACGTCGGCAGAATGGCACGTACAGGCAGAATCACGTACCTGTACGTGACATTCTTCCGGCGGTTGGGGGGTCCGATCGGACCCCCCTCCGCCGGCGGGGACGGTCGGGATCGCTTCAGGAGCGATCCGGGACGAGGGGACGGCCAGTGGTTTCTGGCCACCCCCTCGCGATCGCTCCTGGCCAATGAGAAACTTCCCCTTCCTGTCTATTGTATAGACAGGAAGGCGGAAGTGATGTCACGCTCGGTGCGCCGGTCTATGTGACCGGAGACGCCGAGCGGCGAACATGTTAAGGTTAGTGCACAACACTACACTGACACCAGTACAGTTAGGCACATATTCCACCCCCCGGTCACCCCCTGATCACCCCCCAGATCACCCCCCCCCCCCCCAGTCACAGTGTCACTAATTGCAGTGATCATTTTTTTACTGATCACTGCATTTAGTGTCAGTGTGACTGTAATAACTGTCAGGGCAGTTAGTTTTAGGTCCAAGGTAGCCCCCTACCCCCCCCTAATAAAGGTTTAACCCCTTGATTGCCCCCCAGGTAACCCTTTCACCCCCTTTTGCCAGTGTCACTAAGCGATCGTTTTTCTGATCGCTGTATTAGTGTCACTGCTGTCGCTAGGTAACCATTTTTTTTTTTTAGGTAACCGCCATGTTTATATAGGTTCATAAATAGTTTTATAGGTCAGGTACCCCCATATTACAACCCTAAATAAAGGTTTTAACCCCCTTGATTGCCCCTAGAGTTAACCCTTTCACCAGTGATCACTGTATAACTTTTTTTTTTTTTTAGGTCACTGGTGACGCTGGTTAGCCAGTTAGTTATTTCGTTATTTAGGTTCCCCGTCAGGTTTTTATATAGCGTCAGGTACCCCCATATATTACCTAATAAAGGTTTAACCCCCTGATTGCCCCTAGTTAACCCTTTCACCCCCTTTTGCCAGTGTCACTAAGCGATCGTTTTTCTGATCGCTGCATTAGTGTCGATAGGTAACCAGTTTTTTTTTTGTATTACTGTTACGGGTGACGCTGGTTAGTTAGCTTGTTTTTTATACTGTCAGGGCACCCGCCATTTATTACCCAATAACGGTTTAACCCCCTGATCGCCCGGCGGGTGATATCAATTAGGTTTTAGGGTCAAATAAGGTCTGCATCGCCCCAGGTTAGTGCCAGTACCGCAAACACCCACGCACAAAGCATACACCTCCCTTAGTGGCACAGTATCTGAACAGATCAATATCTGATCTGATCAGATCTATACTAGCGTCCCAGCAGTTTAGGGTTCCAAAAAAAAAAAACGCATTGTTAGCGGGATCAGCCCAGATACCTGCTAGCACCTGCGTTTTCCCCCTCCGCCCAGCCCAGCCCACCCAAGTGCAGTATCGATCGATCACTGTCACTTACAAAACACTAAGCACACATAACTGCAGCGTTCGCAGAGTCAGGCCTGATCCCTGCGATCGCTAACAGTTTTTTTGTGGTAGCGTTTTGATTCAGTCGCTTCAGTCAGGAGCTTTTTTACCTGTGAATCTCAAAAAAATAAAAAAAAAAATAAAATAGTTGTCGTTTTATTGTTCTCTCTCTCACTCTACTCTCTCTCTCTATGCTCTTTTTTTTTGTGCTCTTTTTTTTTACTCCATTCTATTCTGCAATGTTTTATTATGTTTTATCATGTTTTATCATGCTTGCTTTTCAGGTATGTAATTTTGTTTACTGTGTTTAGTGTTAAGCATTTTTTTGTTTTCAGGTGCGCCATTCAGTTGCAACGCGGATTTATTTATCTTGACAGCAACAGCGTTTGCTCCCACGATACATAAAGACGCGACTCCAACACTGTAGGAGGTGATTTCACCACCACAGTTAAAAAAAAGAGCATATATGCCGAAGCATGGGGGCAGCAGGGGGGGGAGGAGCGATTGGCTCCTAATGCCACGTACATACGGTCGAAATTCCGACCGTGTGTACACGGCATAACTTTTGCGGGAGGATGCCCCCATGCATCGGCATATATAAATGGTGCATGTATGCCCATCATTAGAAGTGGGTGGATGAAGGGAGGTATTCTAATGGTGGGCATACCCACCAATCAATCTCTTTTTTTTCGTTCAGCCAAGAGGCTGCATGAAAAAAAAAAGATTACAATATATGTCCAGTATGTTGCTGGACTTTGAATGGTTATACCAGAATGATGCCTGCAGGTTTAGGTATCATCTTGGTATCATTCTTTTCAGCCAGTGATCGGCTTTCATGTAAAAGCAATTCTAGCGGGTAATTAGCCTCTAGACTGCTTTTACAAGCAGTGGGAGGGAATGTCCCCCCTCCCGGATATAAACCGCGCCATTGGGAAATTGGGAAAGCATTTTATCACACCAATCTTGGTGTGGTCAGATGCTTTGAGGGCAGAGGAAAGATCTAGGGTCTAATAGACCCCAATTTTTTCAAAAAAAGAGTACCTGTCACTGCCTATTGCTATCATAGGGGATATTTACATTCCCTGAGATAACAATAAAAATCATAACAAAGAAAAAAAATGGAAGGAACAGTTTAAAAATAAAATAAAAAAGCTAAATAAATAAAAAAAAAACCAAAAAAAAAAAAAAAAGCACCCCTGCCCCCACTTCTCTTGCGCAAAGGCGTACACAAGCGTTGGTCTGGCGTCATATGTAAACAGCAATTGCACCATGCATGTGAGGTATCACCGCGAAGGTCAGATCGAGGGCAGTAATTTTAGCAGTAGACCTCCTCCGTGAATCTAATGTGGTATCATGTAAAGGCTTTTAAAGGCTTTTAAAAATGTATGTAGTTTATCTCCACTGCGTGTTTGTGCGCAATTTTAAAGCATGTCGTGTTTGGTATCCATGTACTCGGCCTAAGATCATATTTTTTATTTCATCAAAAATTTGAGCAATATAGTGTGTTTTAGTGCATTAAAATAAAAAAAAGTGTATTTTTTCCACAAAAAATGCGTTTGAAAAATCGCTGCGCAAATACTGTGTGGAAAAAAAAAATGCAACACCCACCATTTTAATCTGTAGGGCCTTTGCTTTAACATTATATATAGTGTTTGGGGGTTCAACGTAATTTTCTTGCAAAAAAAAAATATGTTTTCATGTAAACAAAAAGTGTCAGAAAGGGCTTTGTCTACAAGTGGTTAGAAGAGTGGGTGACGTGTGACATAGGCTTCTAAATGTTGTGCATAAAATGCCAGGACAGTTCAAACCCCCCCCAAATGACCCCATTTTGGAAAGTAGACACCCCAAGCTATTTGATGAGAGCAATGTTGAGCCCATTAAATATTTTTTTTTTTTTGTCCCAAGAGATTGAATAATGAAAAAAAAAAAAATATATATTTTTTTTTTTTTACAAAAAGTTGTCACTAAATGATATATTGCTCAAACATGTCATGGGCATATGTAGAAATACACCCCAAAATACATTCTGTTGCTTCTCCTGAGTACGGGGATACCACATGTGTGGGACTTTTTGGGAGCCTAGCTGCGTACGGAACCCCAAAAACCAATCACCGCCTTCAGGCTTTCTAAGGGTGTAATTTTTTTATTTCACTTCTCACTGCCAATCACAGTTTCGGAGGCCATGGAATGCCCAGATGGCATAAAACCCCCCAAAATGACCCCATTTTGGAAAGTAGACACCCCAAGCTATTTGCTGAGAGGTATTGTGAGTATTTTGCAGATGTCGCTTTTTGTCACAAAGTTTTGAAAATTGAAAAAAAAAAAAAAAAATTTTTTTTTTATTTACTTTATTCATTTTCAAAAACAAATGAGAGCTGTAAAATACTCACCATGCCTCTCAACAAATAGCTTGGGGTGTCTACTTTCCAAAATGGGGTCATTTGGGGGGGTTTTGTGCTATTTTGGCATTTTATGGCCTTCGAAACTGTGATAGGTAGTGAGGAGTGAAATCAAAAATTTGCACCCTTAGAAATCCTGAAGGCGGTGCTTGGGTTTCGGGGCCCCGTACGCGGCTAGGCTCCCAAAAAGTCCCACACATGTGGTATCCCCATACTCAGGAGAAGCAGCAAAATGTATTTTGGGGTGCAATTGCACATATAACTATGGCATGTGTGAGCAATATATCATTTAGTGACAACTTTTTGAAAAAAAAAAAAAATCTTTTTTATTTTTGTCTTTATTCAATCACTTGGGACTAAAAAAAAAAATATTCAATGGGCTCAACATGCCTCTCAGCAAATAGCTTGGGGTGTCTACTTTCCAAAATGGGGTCATTTGGGGGGGTTTTGTACTTCTCTGCCATTTTAGCACCTCAAGAAATGAAATAGGCAGTCATAAATTAAAAGCGGTGTAAATTCCAGAAAATGTACTCTAGTTTGTAGACGCTATAACTTTTGCGCAAACCAATAAATATACGCTTATTGGCATTTTTTTTACTAAAGACATGTGGCTGAATACATTTTGGCCCAAATGTTTGACTAAAATTGAGTTTATTAGATTTTTTTTTTATAACAAAAAGTAGAAAATCTCTTTTTCAAAATTTTCGCTCTTTTCCGTTTATATCGCAAAAAATAAAAATCACAGAGGCAATCAAATACCATCAAAAGAAAGCTCTATTTGTGGGAAGAAAAGGACGCAAATTTCGTTTGGTTACAAAATTGCATGACCGCGCAATTACCAGTTAAAGTAGTGCAGTGCGAAATTGAAAAAAGACCTCTGGTCCTTTGGCTGCCAAATGGTCCGGGGCTGAAGTGGTTAAACTGCTGTATAGTCTTGGCCACCGTGCTGCAGCTCAATTCCAAAACATCTGGGGTGCCAAGGTTCGCCATCACTGGGGAGGGAAAATGGGCTAATTGAGCCCAATTTGGACATTTTCACTTAGTAGTGTACTCGCTTTTGTTGCCAGCGGCTTAGACATTTAATGGCTGTGTTGAGTTATTTTGAGGGGACTGCAAATTTACACTGTTTATACAAGATGTATACTCACTACTTTACTTTACATTGTAGCAAAGTATCATTTTCTTCAGTGTTGTCGCATGAACAAAAAAATAAATTTTTTACAAAAAATGGGAAAGGTGTACTCACTTGTGAGATTGTGTGTGTGTGTATATACAATTTTTATTTTTCCCCAAGGGGAAATTTAAACATGAAAAGTTAGAATGAGCAGCTCTTATAATTCTCACTGGTTAATATAAAGGCGTAGAAATTGACATATCCAAATAATGTCTGGGTGCTTTGTTTGGCAGCACAGATCCCGGTTGATCTTGGTGTAATATAAAGATTTAGAACACATAACCCAAACTTCTTGGATTTCAATGCAGATCTGTCTGTGACCTCTGTTATGCCAAGAATGTTGAAGTACTCTGCCTGTTGCATCATATACTATTCCCTGGGGGGTTTAACTCTTATTGCCAAGGTACTTATTAAGCAAAGAACAAAAAAGTGCAGTGTTCCATAGAAACTGATTAGATTTCCATTTTCAGCATTTTGATTTAGTAAATCTTCTGAAGGCAGATTTGTTTGCTAAGGTCACATTTGCACATTGTTCTTTGCCATTTTACATAAGAACCTATAACAATGAGTCCTCCTAATAAGCCATACAAGGGGAGAGAGCAATAACCAGTCCAACCCATAGACATCTCCTGGGTGAAAGGCAGTGGCGACCAATATTTTAGTGTGGTATTTAGACTGACCATACAAAGATTTTATTTTATTCCCTCTCATTCAGCCTTGAGATTCCTCCATCCACGCTATACAGGGTAGATGGACGAATCCTCTGGTGCTGCTATTGTATTTTGAAAGCTGTCCCCAGTGGCTGCCAGAATACACAAAACAGTGGCTGCATCTGATTGGGAAAACTATTTTCTGTATGAATCCTTTTGATTCAGTGGAAAGACGTCGGGCTGGAGGGTGGTGACGGGGGCCACCCATGTAGCAAATTTCTGATGGTTCTTTAGAAACTAGCTGAAATTTGTATAGAAGCAAACTGAATGCAGTAGACTGTAATTTACTAAACGGTGTGTCCAGTCTTGGAACTCTGTATGCTATATAACGTATTTTCTGGTTTAAATACTGTTTGTTTTTTTTATTTTTATTTTTTTTAGGAAAAAGTCAATCCTTCCTTTTTTTTTTTCTGCGTAATAATCTGTATGGGCACTTCAGCCTGCCGATGGGTTTTTGTTACAGACGCTAATCAGAAGAAATAAGCCACGGTTATCCCCTTTCCAAGATCTGTCTCGCTGCCTTGTGAAAAACAGAAGAAATATTACTTTATATGCAAGGCTAGCGAGTTCTCAGAGAAGCCCAATTTGTACAATGAACCCCCCGGTGGGCAGATATAAAGGATGAATGCTGAACAAATAATTCCCATTGACAGCCATCCAGTGTTTTTTAGATTTTATGTGAAGTGTAGAAAGGGCCTTTTTTTTTTTTTTTTTCAACAGGGAAACATTCTGTTCAGCTTTTTGGCTCTTGCTGAAATACATCCTAATTAGTACTGGCCGAGTAAGCATTCTGGGAGATGCAGTTAAGTAAATTAAACGCTGTAGGTTTGTCCCATCAATACTGCATGACCTGCATCAGGGCAAGCTATGTACAGCATGAACAATGAAATCTGGGCGCGCAACACACATTCAACTTTGTTTAATAGAAGCTGCTCATATGTATGCAGAAGAGCAGCACTAACCCCTCTGTGTAATATTACATAGTGACATGCATTTTAAAAAGCACCAATTTAAAAACACGGATTCTAAATGGATTTTTTTTTTTCCCTTCATACTAGTGCTTGGCTGTCTGGTTATGAGCACCCAGTCATTGACAGGATTAACAACAGGATACAGGAAATAACAGGGCTAGATGTGACCACTGCCGAGGAGCTGCAGGTAAGTGATGACAGATGGTTTGTTAACAGGAAATAGATGCACTATTCTTCTATCACCACCCATCTAAATTGGTAATTGTCACGAGAATACAGCTTTATTTTAAAGTATAGGCAATTAAGGAAAAGTTAAGCCCTTTGTCAAATTTTTATGGCTGTCTGTAGGGATTCCCTGCCTTCTGACCATTGTCACCTAGAAAGTTAGATTGGGCCCACACGAGTGCCCCAATAGCAAGCGGTTTTCTATGGGGGCAGACACCGAAAAGGAGAGCAGACAGCGCTAGCAAGGACCCCAGAAGAGGATGTTTGGGCCACCCTGTACAATACTATTGCACAGCGCAGGTAAGTATAACATGTTTGTTATACTAATTAACCTCTTGCCGACCGCCCCACGTATATTTACTGTGGGGTGGCGGCTCCTCTGCAGAATCGCGTACCTGTACATGATTCTGCACATCCGTGTCTGGGGCGTGCATGCACACCGCAGGCGACCTGCTCCCACTGCAAGTGGATACAGTGGCAGCCAATCAGCGGGTCCGGCAGACTCTGTCCGCCAGGACCCGCCGATCATTTCCCTAAGAGACAGAACGGCGCGCTGCCGAAGTAAACAAGGCAGAACGTTGTTCTGTGAGAAGGGGAGGTAGAGATCTTGTGTTTTCTGCAGGAACACACACCTCCCACACAGAAATCACTCCCTAGGAACACATTTTAACACTTTGATCTCCCTGATGTTAACCCCTTCCGTGCAAGTGACAGTGCACATCTTTTTAACACTGATCACTGTATTAGTGTCACTGGTCCCCAAAAAGTGTCAAGTGTCAGGTGTCCTATTTGTCTGCTTCAAGATCTCAGTTCCACTATAAGTCGCTGATCACCGCCATTACTAGTAAAAAAAAAAAAATCCAAAAATATCCCACAGTTTGTAGACGCTATAATTTTTACGCAAACTAATCAATATATTCTTATTGGGATATTCATTTTACCAAAAATATGTAGCAGAATACATATTGGCCTAAATTGATGAAGACCCTTTTTTTTTTTTTTTTTTAAACATTTTTTTTATTGGGTATGTTTTATAGCAAAAAGTAAAAGATATTGATTGCTTTTTTTTTTTTTTTTTAATTGTCATTTTTTGTTTGTTTTATAGTGCAAAAAATAAAAACCGCAGAGGTGATCAAATGCAACCAAAAGAAAGCTCTATTTGTGGGGAAAAAATACATTTTATTTGGGTACAGCGTCGCACGGCCGCGCAATTGTCAGTTAAAATAACGCAGTACCATATCACAAAAAATGGCCTGGTCATGAAGGGGGGGTAAACCTTCCGGAGCTGAAGTGCTTAAAGGTTGTCTTGTTTGTTGTACAGACTTCCTGTAAGGTTATAGGATCTTCTCTCTCACTCTGCACTATATTCTGCTTCTCGTAGGTGGCCAACTATGGTGTTGGAGGGCAGTATGAGCCCCATTTTGATTTTGGAAGGGTAAGTCCCTTTTTCCCAGTGAACAGATGAATACTACCATGCATTGTCTCCTTGTCTCTTTCAGGTGGCAAATTATGGAATGGGCGGACAGTATGAACCTCACTATGACTTTGCACGGGCAAGTAACAAACTGGTCATGGAAAGCAGCCATATCCACCTCTGCTTTGTCAGAAACATGTCCTGGTGCATATCTGCCCTTCCTCTGTAGTGGAATGAAGGCAATGTGCACTAGACTGACTTGGTGGATGTGCTGGTTCCGGGATTCAGCTATATATATGTGTGTCCAACCTTCAATTGCACCAATCGTAACTTAATCCATTTTGTTGAATATGTAAAATCACCATATGAATTCTAGATGAGCAACAATACTAATCTATTTAAAGTGGAGCTCCAGCCAGATATGCAATTGGAAGTGGTGTGTGTGTGTGTGTGTGTGTGTGTGTGTGTGTGTGTGTGTGGTGTGTGTGTGTGTGTGTGTGTGTGTGTGTGTGTGTGTGTGTGTGTGTGTGTGTGTGTGTGTGTGTGTGTGTATGTATCGTGTATAATATCTCACTATTAGGCCCCTTTCTCACTGGGGCATTTTTCGGGCGGCACAGCGCAAAAAATAGCGCCTGTACACCACCTGAAAAAACCGGCCCCATTCACTCCAGTGTGAAAGCCGGCGGGCTTTCACACTGGAGCGGTGCACTAGCAGGACGGTAAAAAAAAGTCCTGCTAGCAGCATCTTTGGAGCAGTATAGGAGCGGTGGCGGTGCTTTGCGGGGGATTTTAACCCTTTTTTCGGACGCTAGCGGGGGTTAAACCCGCACCGCTAGCGGGACGAATACCGCTAAAACTACGGTAAAGCAGCGCTAAATATAGCGCTGCTTTACCATCGCTGCGGCTCCCGCCCCAGTGTGAAAGGGGCCTTAGGAGTAGGGCACATAGTCTACATATAAATGCTAGTCTGAAGAGCAGTGTGTACAGCAGACCTTTAGGCCCCTTTCACACTGGGGCGGTTTTCAGGCGGTACAGCGCTAAAAATAGCGCCTGTACACCGCCTGAAAAAACCGGCCCCATTCACTCCAGTGTGAAAGCCGGCGGGCTTTCACACTGGAGCGGTGCGCTAGCAGGACGGTAAAAAAAAGTCCTGCTAGCTGCATCTTTGGAGCGGTGTAGGAGCGGTGTATTTACCGCTCCTATACCGCTCGTTCCCATTGAAATCAATGGGAAACCGCGGGGATACCGCCCGCAAACCGCCGCTGCAGCGGCGGTTTGCGGAGGTTTTTAACCCTTTTGCGGCCGCTAGCGGGGGTTAAAACCACCCCGCTAGCGGCCGCATACCGCGGGTAAAGCGATGGTAAGCAGCGCTAAATATAGCGCTGCTTTACCGTCGCCGCCCCGCACCGCTCAGGTGTGAAAGCAGCCTTACAGAGCTTTCAGCAAATTTCTAAGGGTTTGTTTACACATTCGCAGAGCAGTGCAGATGCAGCTAATGGGCATTTTGGAGGCAACACCACCACGTCCTGATTGCCTAGGCTTTTTATGACTGGCAAACAGACTATTTTGACTGAGAATCCTGCTCCGCAACCGCAAGAGAGAAGGTACAAGGGCGCCTCCTAAATACAGACTGTAAAAAGATTTTATTGGGATAAAAGGTATAAAATCCAGTGCCGCAAATGGGAGCAGTCAAAAAGCCAACTGCTATTGTAAACTAAGACTGAGAGAACATGTGCTTTGTTCATTCAGGACTAGTGTTTCCCTCCAAATACGCCCCTACTGCCCTGTTTGCCATTCAGCAAGCCTGTCCCTTGAGTAAAGCACAGGTTTACTTGAAAAACACCCTTCAGCACTAACTCTGTGAGCGTTGAATACAGATCACAAAATGCATGCTAAAGCCTAAAAAGCTTTTCAAAGAAACGGTGAGCATTAGGGTAGCCACCTCCTTTACTTTTAAGCTGGATGCATGAACCCTACAAGTTTTGTCTGATTGCAGACAGGTAAGGCATTTACTGAATGCACTTAATCAGAGGGCCATTGCATCTCATGTAGCACCTCTAAGCATTCTTGGTAGGCTATGAATTCAGTACTCCTTACTGAAAGCTTTATAAATGCAACAATGTACAATTCACTATCCAGATTAGTGTTGACAATAGACTGATTTACTAAAGAGGATGAGAATGTTCACAGAATAAATGGTTTGGAATATTCACTTACCTTCACAATTATCTGGTCATGTGCTGATGATATACGTAACTTGCTCTCCATGTGATTGGCTAATTTGTTAAAAATATTCAGTTTGTGTATACATTCTCATCTCCTGTAGTTGGGGGGGTATGTTCACACCAGCTGCTGCGTTGGAATGCAGCGGCTGGTGTGTGGTTCGGTCCAGTCAGATCAGTCCAGTCGCAATCTTGGCGCATCACACTGTTCACTTTTTTTTTTTAAACAAACTTTATTGCAATGTCACACAGACATCTCATGAAGTTCCGTTGGCCACTGCATTGTATTGCCTCACGCCATGTTTCACTGAAAAAAAAAAAAATATTGCAATCAGTACTTTTTTTCAGCGTACACTGTCGCACACCAATGCAACACCGTGTGCACAGGGCAGATAAGGAGGAAAGGCATTTCCCGTTCTCATGCTGTGGGACTACACTGGAATAGCCTGTAAATGTACCCTGAATTGGCTTCATTTTTTAAACTGTGTATGGCTGATTTCCCAACGCATGCGATTAGGCAGGGATAATAGAACGACAAGTTATGCTGGCAAATTTTTAAGATATAGCAACTTTTTTTTTTTTTAATGACTAAATCCTGGCCTGTCAGATTTTATTTGCCTGGAGCTTCACTTTAACTGGAATGTCACAATTTTTTATTACTCTACAGGATTTAAACTGTAATAATTCTTCTGGTGGTTTTACAGCATGAAATTAGATTTGTGGGTTCAAAGCCTGAGTGATGTGTTTTTTTTTTTTTTCTTCTTTTGTAAAACCTGATCAGTGATTGGTCTATTAATGCTGTGTCTGAGCATGATTCTGCATAGTTCTAAATTTAATGCCTCCCAATAATCCTGGTAATTGTGATTTAGCTGTATTAGAATGCCATTAACACATCTGGGCAACCGATTCCCTGATGAACAGAACAATGCATGTTTGGGTGTTTTTGCTTTTACAAAGGGTGTCACACTAAACTTTCTTTTGGTTTTTCCACAGAAAGATGAACCTGATGCTTTTAAAGAGCTTGGTACAGGAAACAGAATCGCTACGTGGTTGTTTTATGTAAGTTCATGCAGAATAAAAGACCATTGTCTTATCTCTGTTCTTGTGACTGCTGAAGTGTCTGTAAAGTCAAATTTGGTGCCGGCAAAAATATATTTCATCAGTTCAAATTGGCACCCGTATTGATCTTTTCTGTAAATCAAGGTTAATATAGTTGAAGTCACATGTTGAGAAAATCATTAAGTTCTGATTCTCATTTTTGTAAAACCCATGATAAGCCGGCCATACACTGTTCTAATCAAGATTCGTAGATCAAGATTCGAACCATTAATGGGCAAGCCGAATGTACTCGCTTGATCAACTTGGTTACAACCAGCTTGCCGGATTCTCTTGCGATTTTTGCTAGCAGCTGCTATAGCCACTAGCAATAATCACTGTCTTCCTGGGTTGCAGGAAAGAAATTTGCTCCGTGTATCTTGGTTATCCATTTTATGCAGAGATGTTTCTAAAAGGTGCCACTTGACCCAGGCAGGATTTAAAATGTGTCTGCATCCAAACTGCTGTCCACATCGTCGCTGTGAAGATTCCCCTGATTTAGATTTATCCTGCTGATTATTGTCACCAAGACTAGGTGATGGGAAATCCAAACTTACAACTGTCTTGGACAGGAGTTTCTCTGTTTTAAGAGATTTGCACTTGTACATGTGTCCTTGGGACAGACAAGGTAATTCTCAGCAGGACAGATTATGTCGTGTGACACTGCAGCTGTCCATCACATGCCTGTTAATCAGCCAGCAGCTCTGTCTGCTTGCAGTGGAGAACAATGACTGTCAGTCACTGCACCCCACTCTGCTACTGGAATGACAGGCTGGGGAGGGGGTGGATGGGCTTGAAAGGCAGAGACAGCTGTCAGTCAGGCAGATGGGTGGATCTCGACAATATTGTCAAAATCCTTCCCAAATTTTGTGCAGCTCTACCCCATCAAATTATAGTGAGCAACAGGTCTCTATTAGCCAACTTCGGGTCACAAAAGTAAATGTGCCCCAGTGACCAAAAAGTAAAGCATAGCCAAAATAAGTTTGACTTCATTTAAAAAAAAAAAAAGTTATGCATATTTACGAAGAGGCCAGGAGCACAGAAGATGCACCCGAGAAGAGTTGGATCTGGGCTGCCCTGTGCAAATCCACTGCACAGAGCAGGGAAGTATGACATGTTTGTTTGTAAAGTCTTTATCTTTAAAAAAAACAAAGACTTTACAATGACTTTAACGAGGCGCTTCAGTCTGGACAAAAAAAAAATTGTTAGCAGCTACAAATACTATAGCTGCTGACTTTTAATATAAGGACACTTACCTGTCCAGCGATCCAGCGATGCCAGCACAGATTTGTAGGTTCCGGCACCTTAACTAAGGGAAACAGGCAGTGATGCCTTTACAGCCGGTTTCCTACTGCACATGCGTGAGTCGTGCTGCTACTCCTTTCTGAATTGTCCCTGTGTCTTCTGAGACCTGTGTGTGTCCCAGAAGGCAGCGGGAAGGAGGAGGGGCTGGAAATACTCGGAGATCGGTGTGAAAATCTTACTCGGAAGTGGGAATCGGTACCTGTCAAAACTAGGTACCTCCCCCCCCAAAGTAGCAAATGTGGCAGGGCAGGTGCAAACAAGCAGAGCTTCCCCCTTTTTAGGTGGAGCTTCACTTTAGTAATCTATACCCCACAACTATCTATAGCCCATGGGACTTTTATCGAGTCACAACACCAAGGTAAAATATAAATGTATTACATGAAAAAATACATATACCATATTTCACAAAAGTGAATACACCCCTCACATTTTTATTTTATTATATCTTTGCATGTGATGACACTTTGCTACATGTAAAGTAGTGATTGTACAGCTTGTATAACAGTGTAAATTTGCTGTCCCCTCAAAATAACTGAACACAGCCAATAATGTCAACTGCTGGCAACAAAAGTAAGTACATCCCTAAGTGAAAATTTCCAAATTGGGCCCAATTAGCCATTTTCCCTCCCCGATGTCATGTGACTTAGTGTTACAAGGTCTCAGGTGTGAATGGGTCAGTGGAAGTTCAACATGGCAAAGAACTCTGAGGATCTGTAAAAAAATTGTTGCTCTACATAAAGATGGCCTAGGCTATAAGAAGATTGCCAAGACCCGGAAACTGAGCTGCAGCACAGTGGCCAAGACCATACAGCGGTTTAACAGGACCGATTCCACTCAGAACAGGCATTGACATGGTCGACCAAAGAACTTGAGTGCACGAGTTCAGCCTCATATCCAGAGGTTGTCTTTGGGAAATTAAATATGAGTGCTGCCAGCATTAGTGCAGAGGTTGAAGGGGTGGGTGGTCAGCCTGTCAGTGCTCAGACCATACATCACACACTGCATCAAATTTGGTCTGCATGGCTGTCATCGGAGAAGGAAGGCTGTAATAAAGATGATGCACAAGACAGCCCACAAACAGTTTACTGAAGACAGACTATAGACCTGGATTACTGGAACCATGTCCTGTGGTCTGATGAGACCAAGATAAACGTATTTGATTCAGATGGTGTCAAGCGCGTGTGGCGGCAACCAGGTGAGGAGTACAAAGACAAGTGTGTCTTTCCTACAGTCAAGCATGGTGGTGGGAGTGTCATGGTCTGGGGCTGCATGAGTGCTTCCGGCGCTGGGGAGCTACAGTTCATTGAGAGAACCATGAATGCCAACGTGTACTGTGACATACTGAAGCAGAGCATGATTCCCCCCCCTCCCTTCAGAGACTGGGCCGCAGGGCAGTATTTCAATAATGACCACTGCCTTGCTAAAGAAGCTGAGGGTAAAGGTGATGGACTGTTCAAGCATGTCCCCAGACCTAAACCCTATTGAGCATCTGTGGGGAATCCCACAACAAAAGGTGGAGGAGCGCACGGTCTCTAACATCCACCAGCTCCATGATGTCATCATGGAGGAGTTGAAGAGGACTCCAGTGGCAACCTGTGAAGCTCTGGTAAACTCCATGACCAAGAGGGTTAAGGCAGTGCTGTAAAATAATGATGGCCATACAAAATATTGACACTTTGGGCCCAATTTGGACATTTTCACTTAGGGGTTTACTCGCATTTGTTGCCATCGGTTTAGACATTAATGGCTGTGTGAGTTATTTTGAGGGGACAGCAAATTTACACTGTTATACAAGCTGTGCACTCACTACTATACATTGTAGCAAAGTGTCATTTCTTCAGTGTTGTCACATGAAAAGATATAATAAAATATTTACAAAAATGTGAGGGGTATACTCACTTTTGTGAGATACTGTATTATAAAACACATCATTATACATGTATACCAACAGTGAGAAAACATTAAATGACATTCAAAAACCTTCAAGTTTGAAAAGACCTGACATCAGCATATGACAATTGAGCTGATGCTGTCCAACAAGATGGTCTGTGCTTAAATTCTTTGTGTTTCATGAGATAAAAACTTGCTTCCTCAGGAGAAGCACACAGGGATATAGAATTATGAAATCTGTCCAAAGGCCTTCACATAGATAATATAATTAACTTATAATTAAAATCCTATAAAACTTCCAAATGTGTAACAGTCCAGGAGGGGGGCCATCCCAGATGCACGTCAGACTCTACCCGGGAGTTGTAGAGAGGCGGAGAAGATGGAAAGAACAGGTGCCCAATATGTGGATCTCCAGGTGTCCCAACAGATCAACTGCAAATGGGGCTTGATGGTGCATGTGTGGCTCCAGCTTTGATCACAGATCTCCATTAGGTCATTTGTTTTTTGTATTTTCATTGTGATCTGTTGGGACGCCTGACGCCTGACCATCTTGATTGATGGGCAGCATGAGCTTAGTTGTCATGTTGTCAGGTCTTTTCAAACTTAAAAGTTTTTGAATGCCATTTGATGATTTTTTCACTGTTGGTATAATATGTATGATATGTGTTTTTAGAAAAAAAAAATATATATATATTATTTTTTTTTCATGTAATAAATTTTCTTATTACCTTGATGTTGTGACTCGATCAGTCCCATGGGCTATAGATAGTTGTTGTGTATGTACTAATCAGGACTGAGACACAACTGGTACCCATTTCATACCAGCGTCCTTTTGTTATAACACTTTAATCTGTGTTATTTAAATACATTAAATGAGATATGTATAATGTATCTTCCATCTTGCCTATGCTGGCTATACATGGTGTGAGTTTCAGCTGAATCGTCAGGAATTCAAAATATTCTGTAGGTGTCCCTGTTAGCAAAACCATGCTAGACAAACTTGAATATTGACCAAACGTTGACTGACTGCAGCCAGTAGCCTATTCTGCCTCAGCAGTGGCTGTCAACCTAAATAGCTGGTAGGGGAGTTTCCTACATCCACACTTGTTTCGGGAAGGCAGGGCAATCAAGGAATATGTCTTGTTCAGCTTGCAGGGCCAAATAAGAGTAATCTCAACATGTATGGCTAGCCCTAGTCTGTTCATCGCCATTAGTGAGAGGTAATGGGTGATGGCATCTGAGAGAACTGATATCATTTTGCTCACAGGAAGTTCTCTGTAGGAATTTTCATCTGTTGCCAGCATCTGGGCATGTAATAGGGGGGGGGGGGGGGGATTCCTGTCCCCACCCCACCCCTTTCATTTCTCTTCTGTGCTCTTATCAACCATTTGTTTGTTATGTCACTGAATGCAACTGTCACTCAAATAAGAGGGGAAAACACAAGGCAGAACTGGGAAGTGACTTTGTTCTGTACAGTGTTTGTCTCTGCCCTTTAGGCAAATGTACTGTAGGTGCTTAAAGATGGATTCCGGGTATAGATATTTTGTACATGGTTACATTTGTCCAAACTGGGCCAATGTAACTATGTATACCATACCTGGCCAATGCACTTGGAAGCTGGAATGCCATGCTACTCCAGTGATCAATAATTGCTTCTGGGTCCTGCGCCAAGCATCTGGCCACTTGGCATGGATGCCATTCGGAGAATGCTTTGCATTTCTGAGTGAATGCAAAGTGTTCTCTGATTAATCAAGGTGGAGAGGTGACATCATGCTTTCCACCAATCAATCTGAATTGACATGAATGAATGATTTGTATAGCGCTGCAACTGCGAACTGAATCGCCTCGAGGCGCTTGATCCATGGATCGCTCACCCATTAGTTTCCCTGTTGCTGGTTTCTGCAGGGAAATGCACAAACAGGCTGATGGCAGTCTTCAATAGTCTTGTAACCTGCAGAAAACACATTTAGAAATCGTACTATTGTTTTTGAGAAGACTACATAGACAAAGGATAGTTCAAGCTCATTGTATTTGTTGCTGAGAAAAATGGGAAAATTAAAAATGTAATTCTTGCAGATGAGTGACGTGGAGGCGGGTGGTGCTACAGTTTTCCCAGAAGTAGGAGCAGCAGTTTACCCTAAAAAGGTACAATACCCTGTTTTTATATGGTTTATAATTATGTAGAATTGTGCAGTTATGTATTTAACATATCTACCTAGATTTTATGTATTTAACTGTAATAAACTTTTTTTGTAGACATTTTCCACACCAAAAAGCAAGCCATAACTGGGTACAGCAGGCAATCCCCTAGCCATATGTCATCTATATGACTGAATTGAAATATGAAGTATAATTGTTAAAGTAAACCTTTCTTTTGCGGGGCAAAGTAAAATGTCACTTAGCCCCCCCCCCCCCAATTTTCAACTCCAAGAAGCAATGTGAAATGTCTGGCACTTGTGGGTATGGATGAGCATTTGGCTCACCGCCTTGTAAGTGGCCCAATCCTGTCATGGGACAGGGAAATGAATCTCGCAGCCCTCTAAGTTCAGCCTAGTCCTTTGGTTTCGTTACCTACTGGAATCATGCATGCCTCCCGACTGGATTGATTTGGGCTTTTGAGTAGCAAGACATAGAGCATAGTATTAATGGCTCATAATCTGATACTATATGTAAGAAATTATGGGGTAGACTGTTGAAAAAAGGTTTGATTTGAGGAAAAATGTGCAAGTTTTTCTGTTACCTAGAAAAATAGTGATGTAAATGGCAATATTTAATATTATTACATTGTAATTTTGAATATTTATTTAATATTGGGTGCTACAGGCTAAGGCAACGCCAATACTACTTTATATTAGTGAGGGTTGGAGTTGCGCAACCTGAAACTTTGTACATAATAAAATACGTATTCTGGTGATATCCCTGTATCTTTTATAACCTACACTATATAAGCTAAGATCACATATCGTGCCTTATTACAAGTGCAAGTGAATAACCTCACAAACATTTTAAAGCAATGAAATATAGGGGTGCATCAATAAATCATGTGATAAGGTTCAGTGATATCTGTGTGTTCAATCCCGTGAGGTAGTGATAACCGTTCATACGTAATGTCCCAGTGTGCGATGCCGCCACTCTTGGTCACCAGTACTCTCACCTTTAAATAAGGCTTAAACATACGTTTTATACATTTCCATCAAGTGGTCGGGTCAGCCAGGGTAGAGGAAGAGCCCTCCTTATACTCCGCAAACTGTTAATCCAGATTGAGGTGATGGTCTCCCATAGTGTATGTTTAAAACGCAAGGTTGCCGTGACGTAACACGTAGGGAGTCCTGGACATAGCATGGACTGGAAGTGACATGCGAGGCACTCGCTGCTGAGTATACTTACCTTTTTAATCCATGATGGATATCTATCCATCATCATATTTATGGTATTGTTCTTTTCACTGTATTCTTAGCCTTTAAAGTGTTGCTGAACCCAGGACCCTGCATTCACTATATCTGGTCTCTCACAGTACACAACATGAAAATGCAATTATTTTTATGCTAAATATCTTTTCTCATCAGCAGTCTTGTGACCATGTCCAGCTAAGCACTGGTTAAAGCTTGTAGGAGTAATTTTCATTCTCCTCTTACTGCATATACAGACTGGTTTTACAGTTGTGGATTTAGTAACACTTTAAGGACTATAGTTGAAATCTAGTTCTAAAAATATTTAGCTATAACTGTACATGTTTACATTTTTCCATAGGGTACTGCAGTGTTCTGGTACAATCTCTTTGAAAGTGGAGAAGGAGATTATAGTACAAGACATGCAGCCTGTCCTGTATTAGTTGGGAATAAATGGGGTGAGTATGAGCATTTTGTCAACGTGTGTTGTCCTGCAGTCTGCTTGGCATATTCAGACAAGGATATGATATGCTGCTCTGTCTGCATTGACTCAATGGGCATAAAGTGGTTTTTAGTTTTCACAAATGGGAAGAAACATTTTAACACTGCAGTCTTTTTTTTTTTTTTTTTTTTTTTGTCTGAGTTACCTACCGCAAACTGCAAGTCAAAAGTAGATGGAAAATATAAAGAAACAGGGCTGGTATTGTGATCTGGTATTGGCTACTTGTCTGCCACTTTTGTGTGTGGTGTGGGTTTTGTTTTTTTTTTACATTTTTATAGCGGTACATAAAGCAGTGATGGCAAATGGCACAAAAGTCAGATATTTGAGAGGTTTAAGAGAACCAGTCATGACCAGACATATGAAAGAATGCTGTGGACTACCAAAATTATAGCAAGAACTCCACCAGCTCCTACATTCTTATATATATATATATATATATATATATATATATATATATATATATATATATATAATATAATAATCTTGATGCTTGAATGTAAGCACTTCTGTGAGCAATTACTGTCGCCACCACAGCCCACTACTCCGTTTAAGCTCTGTGAGACTTTTTGAGTATAAATTTTGATTTATCCCGTAAAGTGGTTGTAAAGGCACAAGGTATTTGCATAGAATGCATGAAGGTAAAAAAACCTGTGTGCACCAGCCCCCCCTCCCAATACTTACTCGATTCCCCTCTCGATACAGTGATGTCCACGAAAGCCTTGCCTCTCCAGGGACTCGCACTCCTGATTGGCTGTTGGCAGCGGCTCTAGCTGCGGTCAGTCACAGCCATTGAACCAATCGGGAGACTGATGGGGTGGGGCCGTACTGTGGCTCAGTGTGTAGATGGACACACAGAGCAGCGGCTCGGGTGCCCCCATAGCAAGCTGCTTGCTGTGGGGGCAACCAACAGGAGGGAGGAGCCAGGAGCGCCAGTGTGGGACCTGAGAAGAGGAGGATCCGGGCCACTCTGTGCAAAACCACTGCACAAAGCAGGTAAGTATAACATGTTTATCTTAATTAAAAAAAATAAAGCTTTACAATCACTTTAATACCTTTACTTGTATGTCTGTCTGAGTTTAAGACTTTTGCACAAATGTTGGGGAATTGGAGACCACCTGAATGCCTGGCAGTTGCTAATTGTCTTCTTGGCAGTGCATAACAATATTGAATTAGAAACAGAAGAAAAGCACAGTTAAGAGGAGAGTAGACTAGGCACGGTTATCTGTCTCCCAGCTCCTAAGTGAGCATAACCATGTTTGTGTATGAATTAGGACAGTTGACAAGACCTTACCTTTTTAATATGGCACAACGCAAAGAAAAGGGGGTAAAAATAAATGTAGCACTAACCCCCCGAAGGCGCTGCTGGTTATTTTTGGGCTTGTCGTTACCTTCTTGACCTCGTATGCGTCTAGGGGTTTCCCGAGGTAGATGGCCCAAAGAACTGCAGAATCTGACACTGTATCCACTTTAGGGATTTTTATTTGCAAAATGGTAGACACAACACAGTCTCTCAATAAAGGAATAGAGGGCATAGGCAGGAAGTTCAGGTACTCTTGGAACTGCTTGAAACTGAATGTCTCTCACTATGAAATCCAGGGAATAGCCATTCGCAACTGGATATTACAGATCGGATAAATCTCCTCTCAGTGGATCTAGCAGCCGATAGGTGATTCAGATGAAGCAAAGTCTCTGCCGCAGACTTGGTTGTAGAACTTGTAACTGAAGGATATATGAAGTTAGAGAACCCTCATGCGGTACCAGTATCTTGCAGCCGGTCCGGCAATACCGTACGAGTGTGGATTCACCTGGTGTCCTTTCAACTTGGCTTCCAGGCTCTTGCTGAGCAGCCAGCCTTGTGAATGGCCCTCTTCTGACGAGTCGTCCCCTGGTTGCGTTCTCAGTTGCTGGGCCTCTCCAAAACCGAGATGGCACCGGACCACCTTGGAATCCTCCTTCCAGTTACTGCACCTCGGGCTAGCCAGCCCGAGACTCGGAAACGTATGGATCCGCACCCCAGGCCATGAGGGCTGGTCAGGAGGACCAGGACCAAACAAAGAAATATCTTCTGGACCAGAAGCATGTGACCTCAGTACCTTAAGTACCTTCTCCCAGAATACACAGCAAGCCAACACACTCACTGGTTGGTTTCGAGAGAGATTGGCACCCAATGTGTCCAACCGGACTGCGTTCCTGTGCTTGCCAGAGGTGACCCCAACACCTATGGTCAAGCAGAACACTATGCAATCCAGCCAAACTGGTACGGAGACCATAATTTGGAGAAATTAACCCTAAAGCCCAACTGTGGTTTTAGGAACATTAAATCTACAAAAAATATAGCGCATGCTCATTAGGAGCCTAGCGCTACATAAATCTTAAGTAAGACTTTAAATTTAACTATGTGAGCGGAGATATTACCTAGCCAGCAGACACCGAATATGTACACTCAGATTGTATGAGTTTGCACCACTCTGCAATGCCAATGTTATCGGCTGGCAAACAATACTGTTTTTGGTAGGTGATTTCAGCTTGGCTAATAGTCCAACCCCATCACCCAAATTCTGTAAGCTAGAATCATTAGGATTGGGCTAGCCCCATAAATACTATATATGGGTAGCTTTTTTTTTTTCTTCTAAGAACGAGATGTACTGTAAACCAATACTCTAAATAAAATGCGGCTAAAACATAATTTTTCTTTTTACAGTATCCAATAAATGGATCCATGAACGGGGTCAAGAGTTCCGAAGACCGTGTCACTTATCTGAATTGGCATGATCCACACCTACATTATGTGAAAACGCATCTCAGCCACAAAGCTTTACAGACTGTGCTTTGCCCAGTTTGCTAGCAAAGAACTCTAATGCCATAATCCCAGAACACTGGGGAGAACCACACTTGTGGAGGACATGATCCAATATTTGTTTTAAATTACTAATACAGGTGAACATCTACACAGTTACAAGTGTGCATTGTTTGAAGCCAATGGTTATGCCAAGTCTACAAAGATCTAAAGCAAAGGAGGCTTGTGATGTCTGCCTAAACCTTTTTTGCTTTTAAGACATCAAAAGATTTCATTGCCCACCTTTGGTGCAGGGTTCGTGTGTTGCTTTTTGCCTTCTAGGATGTCAGGACTGACTCTCTTTTTCTTTCTTTTTTTTATTTTTTCCTCACACGGTTTGTTTTTGGTGACAGTTTTTTTTTATTTTTTTTTTATTTTTTCCCCTCTTATTTATATAATCCTTTGTTTATTGATCTGATATTTTTAGAAAAAACATTTGCAAGATTCCAAGATTGAGTCAAAGAGCCTATTTAGTATTTCTTTTGAATATGAAATGTTTGGGAGAGTTGTCCCTGAAATTGGTGATTACAGTACATTTTGCATTGCATCGGAAAAGAAACTTAATGGGCTTTGGAATCTGCTCAGTCATTTTTCTACCATAAAATCCTGCCCAGTAAAGCCTGTTCGTCTTAAGGTGGATGCTTAGAACTTATTGCTTAAAATGTGGTAATCTGTAATCTTGCTTCTCTGACAGTCAGACATTGGCTTAGAGAGGGTACTAACTGGGGATCTCAATGGTAGACATATGCCAGCATAGTGCTCTAGGACCGTGGGAGTCATGTCGGTATCCCCTGTGTATACAATTATTTTGGGACCCTGTGTGTCAGCTTAGCCTTCAGTCTGATGCTTGCATGCTTATTGCTTTTCAATATAGCATGTTAATATGGCAACCTGTGTGTCAATTTAACCATTGGTTTAATGCACAATAATTTTGCAGTCTTCAGTGTTTGGCGTTATAAATATTGCCATCTGGAGACCTAAAAAAGGTTTTCTGGGGCCCACTTGGTGTTTCATACAATGTGTTGCAGTAAACTGAAGTTTTTTTTACCCTGGGTAGCATGATTTATAGAATGCCATTTATTTTATTTAGAATAAAAAGATGCACACTTGGAGAGTATTTCTGATCTTACACCTTGACCTTGTGGCCATAAATTATTTTTTTTGTTCAGCCCGCAGGCTGAATAAAAGAAATGTAACAGATACCGCAATCGACATTAACAGCATGTATAGACTAACCCCCCCACTGGACTGTTGTATTCAGATGGCGCCTGTCAGAATATCCCAACTGCAGCTGGTGTTTGACTGAAAATTGATGGAGCCAGGACGAAAACTGTCAGCTAAAGTATGGTGGGAGAGGGCCAACAGGAACACGTTAGCCAGTTCATCAGGAACTGCCTGAAACTCAGACAGTGTATGGGCAGCATTTGTGAATCTACGCTTGGGCCAGGTGTCTACAAAGTGAAGTGTTGTATGATGTTCTGATTCATTGAGGTTATCAACTGGCCCTACTACTTCCATGGGCTCTTGGGAACTTTCTGAAAATCAACATCTGTATTATTATTTTGTATATATTTTTAAAGATGACAAGTTAGCACATTTGAAATTGTTAAATTGACAGCCATAAAGCAGCAGTGCACAACTACATCTGTAACAGCAACTTAGCGATGTCCACCTGAACTCAGCCTTATGTGGTGTACAGAGATGAGCTCTACAGGCAATCTACCCAGTCTGCCCATGTGGTCTTCCACAGTTCCACCAGCATTTTTCCTTTCAGATGTTTTTAAACATGCAGTATATGCCCCTTTAGTAAGGGGCATGAGGTCAACACACCAGGGGAACAGGCTGGAACGTCGGTTGTAGATCAGCATATGTGTGGTCTTTCTTGCTGATATAAATGTGAAAGATTTCAGCACCATAGGGGCACTTTGAAAGGTCAACTCCCATCTCTAAATACCAGCATGATGGGCACTGAGCCATTTAATACTCCTTTTTAGTTGTCTTACCAGGTCACCTGATACAAGGCTAAATTGGGGGGGGTGGGGGGAGACCCCCATATCGGTTTCTAAATATCTTTAAAGAATTAAAAGAAAGTTTGGCAAATCAACTGATATTCAAGAATTTCCACTGGCCATAAATCATCTAAATTCCCTGCTGGTCTGGAACTAGGAAGATTGATTCACTCCTGTGTGCAATATTTTAGAAACAAATTAACTATTCCAGTGTTTTTGGAAAACTAAATGTGCCATGTGTTCAAAAGCCAGACATACAATGTGCATTATGCTCCCTTGCCACACAGTCTTTGTGTCAAATGACGTAGAATGGTGTGCCTTTTTGTGTTCTATATTAACAAAGCTGCCTCAAGAAGAGAATACCTTGTGAGGGTGGCTGCTGTTATGGTGGAATGTTGGTCTCCCCCCTACTTTTTGTTTTTATGAATGACATTTAAGATCTAACTTGGCAATATCCTGCACTATGTAGTGAAAATGCATTCCACTGCCTATGTTAAATCTGATGTTAAACAACTCAATTACTTGTCTGTGATTACCCTTATTGGCAGAAAAGCTTCTAAGGTGCTTCTTTGATTACATTTCTCATTGGTACTGGGGCCTGGCTTTCCCTGACCTGATGGGTTTTATAAACAGTCATTCCCCTATCCAGTACGAGAACACTTACTATTTATGTGGGATGGCAGTGGGCAAGGCTTAGTGATGAGGTCAGAAATTTAGTCCCCAGTAGCAAAGTGAAATTAATTCAGGAAGGGGCACAAAGGCTTTCCTGGCTAATAAAGATATGAGGCCTATTGCAGTGTCTGATCTTTGGAGAGCTAGATATTAAGAAACTTCGGGTCACTAAGTCTTTTGGATTGGGGTAGTAATGATGTGCTTTAGATTTCCCTCCTTACCCCCAATTTAGAAATCTCTGGCTGTGAAGTTTGGGTCCTGGCATTTTTTTGCCTCCTGTGGAGCTATTGTGGCCAACTGGCCAAAATTTATTGTCTGCCTCATAGCTGTCTGCTCAGGTTTTTGAGACAATTTGCTTGCCTCACCTTTGCACCTAAAATATCAAGAGAAAACTCACCCAAGCTCTACCGCTATAAAATACAGTTACTGTGCAGAGTGGTCGGTGCTCTGGCTAATTGAGTTTACAGTGAATCCATAACAAGTACAAGCCGGCAACTCGACAGCTTCTCTATAGAAAACTTTATTATAGCAGTAGCATCATCCAAAATTTCGACACGTTTCGCCCTAAGCCTTCATCATAGCAAGGCTATGCCTGCGTTTGCACCTAAAATATCTTTGAATCCAGGGCCCAGTGATAAGTACAATGCATTCACCACTCTCCTCACAGAAAGGGTTTTAACAATACAAAAGTATACCCTGCATCCTGCTAAGTGTCCCCTAAATGGCTTTAGTTACCAGCTTTCGTTCTCTACTGTATGACAAGTCAGTGCCTTAGCTTCCCATGTGTATGGCCATGGAATTGTTGTAAGAGTCCTACATAAAGACAACCTATATTTTTGTACCCTTGATTCTTCCAAATATGTCCTTTCAAAAGATGTCCTTTTATCACATTTTATGCTCCACAAGCTACATAAATCCAGTTGGATAGGTACAGTTATGTTCCTAAAATTCTGTGAAAACTTTTTTTTTTTTTTTTTTGTATTTCAAAATCTATTTTTGTGGCAACAAATGACCTATTTATAACCCTTTTTAGATGACCTTTTTGTATTTTGTCTTTGAGGGATTTGGGATGTAAAGTGTTCTGTATTTAGACAATGGTGTAAGAACAGTTTGATGGAATTGTCTTTCTGTTCAGATGGCAATCTTTGTATTGACACGCACTGCATCCTGCCCCTAATTAAATTTCTATGAAAAATCAAAATGTGTCTTGTGTTTTTTTTTTTTGTTTTGTTTTTTTTAATAAATGGTATGTTTCCAAATGAAGATGTTATCCACTCAGTTTTTATTATTTATTTATAAAGTGGTGAATGTGAATTTCACCAAACATTCACTGGTAAAGAAAGAAATCTCTGTAGTTTATAAACACATGAACCTGGAAGATACTGCTGCAGAGAATGTTGGCTAAATGTCAGATTCACTGCTTTTGTAAATATGCCCCATATGTATAGCTGCATGCACATTTTGTTAAAAAAGTAAGTATATTGATGGTGTATCACAAATTTTAAGTTTTTAAATCTTACAGTGCCTTGAACAAATCTTCATACCCCTTTTTAAATTTTCCACATTTTGTCATGTCGCAGCCAAAAACGTAAATGTATTTGTGATAGACTGAAACAAAGTTGCACATAATTATTAAGTGGAAGGAAAAGGATAAATGGTTTTCAAAATTGTTTTACAAATATGTGAAAAGTGTGGTGTGCATTTGTATTCAGCCCCCCTGAGTTTATACTTTGTAGAACCACCTTTCACTGCAATTACAGCTGAAAGTCTTTTTGGGTAGGTCTCTACCAGCTTTGTACATCTAGAGTGAAATTTTCTCCCATTCTTTTTTGCAAAGCTCTGTCACATTGGATGGAGAGCATCTGAACAGCAATTTTCCAGTCTTGCCACAGATTCTCAATTGGATTTACAGTGCCTTGCAAAAGTATTCACCCCCTTTGCTTTTTACCTATTTTGTTACATTACAGCCTTTAGTTCAATTTTTATTTTTTATTTTTAAATCTGAATTGTGTGATGGATCACAACACAATAGTCTAAGTTGGTGAAGTAAAATTTGAAAAATATATACATAAAACTTTTGCGGAAATAAAACTGATAATTGGCATGTGCTATGTATTCACCCCTTTGTTTATAAAGCCTATAAAAAGCTCTGGTGCAACCAATTGCCTTCAGAAGTCACATACTTAGTGAAATCTTAGTGAAATCATGTCCACCTGTGTGCAATCTAAGCATCACATGATCTGTCATTACATATACACACCTTTTTTTGAAAGGCCCCAGAGGCTGAAATACCTAAGCAAGAGGCACCACTAACCAAACACTGCCATGAAGACCAAGGAACTCTCCAAACAAGTAAGGGACAATGTTGTTAAGTACAAGGGGGGTAGGTTATAAAAAAAATATCCAAACCTTTGATGATCCCTAGCAGCACCATCAAAGCTATCATAACCGACAGAGAGGACCTGTCTAAACCTATAACTGTGGAGGAATTCGTAGCCGTAATAGCTGACACCCAGTCCAGCAAGGCTCCTGGTCTGCATGGATTCACCTTCCCTAACTACAAAATGTACCAGGACACTTTAGCACCTTCCTTGTGGCCTTCAATGCTGCAATCGACGGACACAACCTTCCGGCAGACATGCTGCGTGCCTCCATATCTGATTCCTAAGCCAGGTAAGGACTCACTACTATGTGCAAGTTACAGGCCCATTTCACTTTTGAACTGTGATATGAAACTATTCACTAAAATCCTTGCCTCCTAGGATGAATGTCTTATTACCATGTCTAATTGGAATAGACCAAGTCGGCTTTATCCAGACTAGAGAGGCAAGGGATAATACCATCCGGACACTTAACATTATAGATAAGGCAAATCGTTCCCGAATACCCCTGCTGCTCCTGTCCACAGATGCCGAGAAGGCTTTTGACAGGGTGGACTGGTCTTTCCTCCGAGAGACGCTTAAACTCGTGGGTATGCCAAATCCCATCCTGTCATGGATATTGGCCATATATGATGATCCCAAAGTGACTGTCCAGGTAAATGGCTATGACTCTAGCCCTTTCCCCATCTCGAATGGCACCAGACAGGGCTGCCCCTGTCTCCACTGCTGTTTGTCCTTTCCTTAGAACCTTTCCTACGACATATCAGGCAAGCAGTCCATTAGAGGCATCCAGTCGGGCCAATGTCAGCACAAAGTTGCTTTGTATGCCGACGACCTTCTATTCTACATTACCGAGCCCCTCACCTCTTTACCCTCTCTGCTACAAGAGCTAAAGCGCTAAGGCACCCTGTCTACTTTTAAGGTTACTTTACAAAAATCTGAAACTTTAAGTGTTTCCTTATCAGATTCTACCATTTCTAACCTATGCCCATTCTTCCCATTCAAATGAGCTGCCCGCTCAATTCAATACCTAGGAATGAAAATCTCTGCAAACTTGCAAGACATTGTTGCCCTCAACTTCCAGCCCCTTTTATCTACGCTCGCGGCTGACCTCGGGAGGTGGTATTCTCTGGCCCTTTCCTGGTTCGGCCGTTGCAATATACTTAAAATGAATGCAATGCCCAGACTTCTGTATTTATTGCAAGCGTTGCCCGTCAAGATACCTCAAACATTCTTTCGTGCAGTGCGTTCAATATTCATCAGATTCATCTGGCGTGCTAAACACCCACGTCTCGGCAGAGCACTCCTACTACGACCAAAGAATGTAGGCGGTCTTGGATTTCCAGATCCAGCCCTATACTATACTGCGGCACATATGACCAGGGTTGTGGACTGGTGCCGACACGGTGATCTGAAGCTCTGGGTGTCACTGGAACAGGAGGCAGCCATGGCCCCCCTTGCGGGTTTTCCATGGGCAGGGAAAACTCCCGGCACCCACTTTATTACTCACCCACTGATTGGGCCAACTCTTATGGAACTGAAAAGGTTTTTCCGTCTAGTCTCACTAAGAAATTTTCCATCCCCACTAATGCCAATTATTGGTCATCCAGATTTTATACCTGGCCTCACAGACCAGCCCTTTCTCTCGCAAGTCCCACTGGGACTCATGAGGGACTCCTCAGTTTTGCACTCATCAGGTTGGCTAAATACAGAGAACTGTCTTTCAGGTCAGGGACCACTTTCATTGGATCGCTGGAGGATCAACCAACTAGCTCACTTTCTCAGCTCTCTGCCCAAACCAACCCACTTTGTCTGAAAGCTCAACACTTTTGAGGAACTCTGCTTGGGTTAGGGACCAATTCGGAGGTCCTTATCAACCTCCTACAAATCCTTGTTAGACCTTCACGCCACTGAGGATCCCCCATTCTTAGCTAAATGGGAGAGAGACTTGCAAATTACCTTCACAGAACCCCAAAAAGACTGCATACTCTTTTTCGCACAGAAAACCTCGCTATACAGCAAATATTGAGACTGCTTACAAAATAGTGGCACGCTGGTACAGAACTCCTTCTGTGCTGGCTAAGATATTTCTACAAACTGATCGATGTTGGCGGTGTGGCTTACACTCAGGCACCCTATTGCATATCTTTTGGAACTGCCCTGTGCTCCAAACTTTTTGGCAGCCAGTGCTAAAGCTCATACAGAAACTCACGGACATCCCCCTTCAGGGAAACCCAGCGGCTGTTCTCCTTAAGGGAGTTAGGTTATCGAGGAAACATTACCATAAATCCCTCCTCAAGCATCTCCTTAATGAGGCTCGTGCCAGCATCCCACCTCTTTGGAAGCAACAGTCTGCACCAACGGTAGCCCAATGGCTCGCAAGAGTGAAGGACATTGAGCAAATGGAAGATCTGACCTCTGCGTTGCGAGATAAGTCTGAGGAGCATAAGTCCACATGGTTTCATTGGAACCTCTTTCATTGGAGTTCCACCAATACATGACAGGATTCACTGTTTAAGATCCCCATCGCCAGTCCAGTGTCAACGATCTGTGCCTCCCGGGTGGTAATTGCCCCCCCCTCCCCCGAGGGGTTTTGTGTTTGTTTTTTTGTACCCTCTATCTCCCTGCTCTCTTTCCCTCTCTTTCTCCTTAGCTCTCTTTCCTATTTCTCTTTTTCAATAAAAAAGAAACAAAAGTGATGGGCACAGATGTCTGTTTACCCCGTATTAAACTTCAGCGAGTGGTATAAGTCTGACTGAATAGCGACCTTCACTCACATGCAACTGTTTTGTACGGTTGTTATACCAGTTATGTTCATTACATTCTATTTGCATTGCGAAGTTGTCTTTATAGTTATATCTGTGTTTCATCTTTAAATAAAAAAAAAGCTATCATAACCAAATGGAAAGAACATGGCACAACAGCAAAACCTGCCAAGAGACGGCCGCACACCAAAACTCACGGACTGGGCAAGGTTATTAATCAGAGAGGCAGCACAGAGACCTAAAGTAACCCTGGAGGAGCTGCAGAGTTCCACAGCAGAGACTGGAGTATCTGTACATAGGAGGACAATAAGCCATACACTCCATAGAGTTGGGCTTTATGGCAGAGTGGCCAGAAGAAAGACATTAGTTTTAGCAAAAAAACAAAATGTCACGTTTTTGAGTTTGCGAAAAGGCATGTGGGAGACTCCCAAAATGTATGGAGGAAGGTGCTCTGGTCTGATGAGACTAAAATTGAACTTTTTGGCCATCAAAGAAAACGCTATGTCTGGCGCAAAACCCGACACATGACATCACCCAAAGAACACCCTCCTTTTTCAGCAGTCGGGACTGGGAAACTGGTCAGAGTTGAGGGAAAGATGGATGGTGCTAAATACAGGGTTATTCTTTAGTAAAACCTGTACCACTCTGTGTGATTTGAGGCTAGGACGGAGGTTCACCTTCCAGCAGGACAATGACCCCAAACGCACTGCTAAAGCAACACTTGAGTGGTTTAAGGGGAAACATGTAAATGTGTTGGAATGGCCTAGTCAAAGCCCAGACCTTAATCCAACAATAGAAAATCTGTGGTCAGACTTAAAGATTGCTGTTCACAAGCACAAACCATCAAACTTGAAGGAGCTGGAGCAGTTTTGCAAGGAGGAATGGGCAAAAATCCCAGCGGTAAGATGTGGCAAGCTCATAGAGACTTATCCAAAACAACTTGGAGATGTGATAGCCGCAAAAGGTGGCTCTACAAAGTATTGACTTTAGGGGGGTGAATAGTTATGCACATTGACTTTTTCTGTTTTGTCCTATTTGTTTGCTTCACAATAAAAAATAAAAAAATATCTTCAAAGTTGTGGACATGTTTTGTAAATTAAATGAGGCAAATACTCCAACAATCCATGTTAATTCCAGGTTGTGAGGCAACAAAACACCAAAAATGCCAAGGGAGTGAATACTTTTGCAAGGCACTATAGGTCTGGCTTTGACTGGGCCATTCTAACATATGAATATGCTTTGATCTAATTTCTAAACCATTCTATTGTAGCTCTGGCTGTATGTTTAGGGTCGTTGTCCTGCTGGAAGGTGAACCTCCGCCGCAGTCTCAAGTCCTTTGCAGACACAGGTTTTCTTCTAAGGTTAGCCATAAGAAAAAGGGAATAACACACTTGGAGTGACTAAAACATACATTTAGCGCCGCTAAAACCGCTAATGCTGCCCGCGGCTTAGTGTGAAAGGGCTTTAAGATTTTATTGTGGTATGGCGAAGGTTTGAGTTTGACTTTTTTTTTTTTGAATAACCTTACATTTTTTGTAACAAGAAATATGCTGCAGTGAGTTTCTATGCTGAGCCCCTTTTCCTTCCCTTCTTTTACAATTTCTTCTAAGGTTGCCCTGTATTTGGCTCCATCCATCTTTCCCTCAACTGTGACCAGTTTCCCTGTCCCTGCTGAAGAAAAGCATCTGCACAACATGATGCTACCACCACCATGTTCCATGGTGGGGATGGTGTGTTCAGGGTGATGTGCAGTGTTAGTTTTCCGCCACACATAGCATTTTGCTTTTAGGCCAAAAAGTTAAATTTTGGTCTCCTCTGACCAGAGCACCTTCTTCCACATGTTTGCTGTGTCCACCACATGGCTTCTCGCAAACAGCAAATGGGACTTCTTGTGGCTTTCGTTCAACAATGGCTTTATTCTTGCCACTCTTCCATAAAGGCCAGATTTGTGGAGTGTACTGTGAACATATTCTCCCACCTGAGCTGTGTATCTCTGCAGCTCCTCCCAGAGTTACCATGGGCCTCTTGCCCAGGCCTGTCAGTTTAGGTGGATGGCCATGTTTTAGTAGGTATGCAGTTGTGCCATACTGTTTCCTTTTTCGGATGAAGGATTGGACAGTGCTCTGTGAGATGTTCAAAGCTTGGGATTTTTTTTTTTATAACCTAACCCTGCTTTAAACTTCTCGACAGCTTTATCCCTGACCTGTCTGGTATGTTCCTTGGCCTTCATGATGTGGTTTGTTCACTAAGGTTCTCTAAAACTTCTGAGGGCTTCACAGAACAGCTGTATTTAAACTGAGATTAAATTACGCTATTTATTTATTAGGTCACTTCTGAAGGCAATTGGTTCCACTAGATTTTAGTTAGGGGTATCAGAGTAAAGGGGACTGAATAGAAATGCATGCCACACTTTTCAGATATTTATTCGTAAAAAAAACTTGAAAATCCTTTTCCTTCCACTTCACAATTATGTGCCACTTTGTGTTGGTCTATATCACATAAAATCCCAATAAAATACATATCCATTTTTGGTTGCAACATGGCAAAATGTGGAAAATTTCAAGGGGTATGAATACTTTTTGAAGGCACTGTGTGAGTGTGTGTATATACATATATTACACATATATATATATATGTGTGTATTATATATATATAGATATATATATCTCTAGGACATGGCCCTGATTCCCCCAGCTGCAGTCACCTGCTACTGGTTAAACATGCTTTCAATTATATGCTAACACAGCTCTACAAAGCATGCCCAGTAACCTTTATTCCAACAAATAGTGCAATAAAGGACAAAAGTAGTCCTGATTAGCAGCAGATCGAATGAAGATGTGGTAATCTCTAAGATGCTGTAGTAATTCATTTCACTATCTCTTTCTATAGACCTTTGTCCTCTGAGTCAGTTCTCAGAATAAAATATAGCGTTCTACAGAATCACAGCAACATGTTGTAGACTGCTCATGTTTTATCTATCTAAGGGTGACATTTTAGGGATATCTGAATATCAAACAATAGCTCAGTATTAAAAATGTATTCTGTATCAAACCATATATTGCGATCCTCATCCTATCTGCAGTGCATCCAGAAAATATTCACAGCGCTTCACTTTTTCCACATTATGTTACAGCCTTATTCCAAAATGGATTAAATTCATTCTTTTCCTCAAAATTCTATAAGCAATACCCCATAATGACGACGTGAAAAAAGTTTGTTGGAAATCCTTGCAAAATTTTTTAACAATGAAAAAAATCACATGTACATACAGTAAGTATTCACAGACTTTGCCATGACACTCAAGATTTAGCTCACGTGCATCCTGTTTCCACTGATCATCCTTGAGATGTTTCTACAACTTGATTGGAGTCCACCTGTGATACATTTAGTTGATGGGTGTGTGCCTTTCCAAATCATGTCCAGTATATATAAAGTCCCACAGTTAACAGTGCACGCCAGAGCACCAACCAAGCCATAAAGTCCAAGGAATTGTTTGTAGACCTCCAAGACAGGATTGTATTGAGGCACAGGTCTGGGGAAGGGTACAGAAAAATGTCTGCAGCATTGAAGGTCCCAATTAGCACAGTGGCCTCCATCATTTGTAAATGGAAGAAGTTTGGAACCATCAGGACTCTTCCTAGAGTGGGCCGCCTGGCCAAACTGAGCGATTGGGGGGAGAAAGGCCTTAGTCAGGGAGGTGACCAAGAACCCGATGGTCACTCTGACAGAGCTCCAGCGTTTCTCTGTGGTGAGAGGAGAACCTTCCAGAAGAACAAACCTCTCTGCAGCGGTCCACCAATCAGGCCTGTATGATGGAGTGGAAGCCACTACTCAGTAAAAGGCACCTGACAGCCTGCCTGGAGTTTGCCAAAAGGCACCTGCAGGACTCAGACCATGAGAAACAAAATTCTCTGGTCTGATGAAACAAAGATTGAACTCTTTGGCCTGAATGGCAAGCATTATGTCTGAAGAAAACCAGGCACCACTCATCACCTGGCCAATACCATCCCTACAGTGAAGCATGGTGGTGGCAGCATCATGCTGTGGGAATGTGTTTTTCAGCAGCAAGAACTGGGAGACTAATCCAGATTGAGGGAAAGATGAATGCAGCAATGTACAGAGACATCCTTGATGAAAACCAGCTGCAGAGTGCTCTGGACCTCAGACTGGGGTGAAGGTTCATCTTTCAACAGGACAATGACCCTAAGCACACAGCCAAGATGACAAAGGAGTGCCTACGGGACAACTTTGTGAATGTCCTTGAGTGGCATAGACTTGAACCCTATTGAACATCTCTGGATTGATCTGAAAATGGCTGTGCACTGACGCTCCCCATCCAACCTGATGAAGCTTGAGAGGTACTGCATGGAAGAATGGGAGAAACTGCCCAAAAATAGGTGTGCCAAGCTTGTAGCATCACACTCAAAGACTGGAGGCTGTAATTTGGTGCCAAAGGTGCTTCAACAAAGTATTGAGCAAAGGCTGTGAATACTTATGTACATGTGATTTTTTTTTTTTTTTTTTTAATACATCTGCAAAGATTTCAAACTTCTTTTAAGTTGTCATTATGGGGTATTGTTTGTAGAACTTTGAGGATAAATAATAAATGTAATTAATTTTGGAATAAACTGTAACATAACAAAATGTGGAAAAAGTGAAGCGCTGTGAATACTTTCTGGATGCACGGTATACTATTCATCAGTATTGTATGATATGTACGTTAATGCCTGCTGTCTAGCATTTATAATTTCAGCATGTCTCCATAACCATCTACCTGCTCAGCTAACCGGGTAAGGACTTTCCACCATGTTGAATTTCTCTTGGATCTGTGTCTTTGGACAATTGACACTTATATACCGATAAGGACGCTGCTACATGTTTCATTTAAGGAAGGGTTATAACCCCTGTAAGGTTTATTTTTGCCATCTTTGTCCCATTGGGGAGATTTCCCTTAATTTCATACTTATGCTGGGATCACCATTGAGATATTTGTACATTGCAATCATATCCCCTCTTAAGCGTCTTTTCTCCAGTGAGAATAAATTTAGTGCTTGTAGTCATTCCTCATAATTGAGGTCCTCCAGTCCCCCATATTAATTTAGCTGCCCTTCTCTGGACTCTCTCCAGTTCCAGCACATCCTTTTGGAGGATTGGTGACCAGAACTGGATGGAATACTCCCAAATGTGCCCGAACCAGAGTTTTATAAAATGGCAAAATAATTGTCTTATCTCTGGAGTAAATACCCTTTTTAATGCATGCTAATGTTCTGCTGGCTTTGGAAGCCGCAGCTTGACACTGCATGCTATTGCTCAGTCTATCTTCTACTCGGACCCCTAGATCCTTCTCCATCCTGGAAGCCCCTAGAGATTCTCCCCCTAAAGAGTAACTTGCGTTTTTATATTTTTACCTCCCAAGTGCATTGCTTTACATTTACCAGTATTAAACTTAATTTGCCATGTACTCAATTACTTTATTCAGGTCCTCTTGTAAAGTTTCTATATCCTGCTGTGTTTTTGCCCTGCATATTTTTGTGTCATCAGCAAACACTGAGATCAAGCTATTTATCCCATCTCCTATGTAAATTTATAAATAAATTAACCACTTCAGCCCCGGACCAATTGGCAGCCAAAGGACCAGGCCCCTTTTTGCGATTCGGCACTGCGTCGTTTTAACTGACAATTGCGCGGTCGTGCGACGTGGCTCCCAAACAAAATTGGCGTCCTTTTTTTCCCACAAATAGAGCTTTCTTTTGGTGGTATTTGATCGCCCCTGCGGTTTTTATTTTTTGCGCTATAAACAAAAATAGAGCGACAATTTTGAAAAAAATGCAATATTTTTTACTTTTTGCTATAATAAATATCCCCAAAAAATATATAAAAAAACATTTTTTTTCCTCAGTTTCGGCCGATACGTATTCTTCTACATATTTTTGGTAAAAAAAATCGCAATTAGCGATTATTGATTGGTTTGCGCAATAGTTATAGCGTTTACAAAATAGGGGATAGTTTTATAGCATTTTTATTAATATTTTTTTTTTTTACTAGTAATGGCGGCGATCAGCGATTTTTATTGTGACTGCGACATTATGGCGGACACATCGGACATTTTTGACACATTTTTGGGACATTTGTCATTTATATAGAAATCAGTGCTATTTAAATAGCAATGATTCCTATGTAAATGACAGTTGTAGTGACGGGGTTAACCACTAGGGGGCGGGGAGGAGTCAGTGTGACGTGTTGTGTTCATTTTACTGTAGGGGGGGCGTGGCTGTACGTGTGACGTCATTGATCGGCGTTCCCGATGACAGGGAACCGCCGATCACTGACAGTCAGTGTAGGAAGCGCGGGGAGAGGTTTGTTTACACAAACCTCTCCCCGTTCTTCAGCTCCGTAACCCGATCGCGGGACACCAGCGGCGATCGGGTACAGGTACGTGATTCTGCCTGCCCGTGCCATTCTGCTGACGTATATATGCAGTGGGCGGTCGGGAAGCGGTTAAACAGAATTGGTCCCAGGACAGAGCCCTGGGGTACCCCACTGACCACTTTAGACCATTCTGAGTACATGTTATTTATCACGATCCTTTGGACAACCCCCCATAGCCAGTTTTCTATCTAGGTACCTACCTTATGGTCCATGCCTATAGACCTCAGCTTGTAGATTAAGCGTTTGTGGGGGACCTCAGATCATATTTACACAAAAATGCAATAAAAAAATAAATAAAAATGTCCCTTTAAGAGCTATGGGTGGAAGTGTCAATTTGACGTTGCTTCCGCCCTGCAATGGTATGGAGATGGGTGGTGGCCATATTCCCCTCACTCATCTCTATACCTAACAGGGAGAAAGATCCGATCTCCGCTGGCAAGCGGCAGAGGGCACCGGAGAGCAACGGGAGGAGCGCCCCTCTCCCGCCGCCTATTAAGAGTGATCTTGTGGCAAATCTGCCTCTGGGACCACTTTTATCCAAAACTGGACCGCTCACTGAAGAAGAGGCTACTGGGGTTATGCCAGCTAGCTGCTGCCATAACAATATTCCTCTTTAAAGTGCCGACGTATATAGTTGTGAGCCTGTCCGGAAGTGGTTAAAATACACCTATGATAAAAAGGATGGACCCTTCATTTCTTTGGTGGGCAAACTTATAAAATCTACAGGGGATCAAATAATTATATTTCCCCACTGCAAGTCCCTGACCCAGAACAAGAATGCATGGCATGGTCAGGCCAGTGGGTCGAAAATTACAAAAGGCAAAGACAGCCAAAGAACTAACATTTACAGTAGGCGGAAGAAAATGAAGCTTTCATTTTGTTCTTAACAGTCTTATTTTAAGTAGATTCAATATAAAAAGTTACTGTAACTTGCAAAAACATACCCAAAGTCACGTTTTTGTAAACGCATTTAGGCGCATTAAGTGCTTGGCGTTATTTAATTTAATTAGCCAGAATATTAATTCTGGCCATTGAAATGAATTGGGCTTCATTCCCACGAGGCAGATCCGATTCTACAGAGTCCGCCTCTGTCCGCCAGCTCAGCGGGAGATCTCTCCGTTGATCTCAGCTGAGCCGGCGGATGACAGGTCCCTCTCTGCTCCCTGAGCGGGGAGGGGCCTGTCGAGCATCGCTGGTTTCTATGGAGAGATCAGATGAAAACGGACAGCATCATCTGATCTGCCAGCGACGGATCCGGACGTAGGGCCATCCGTCTGCTTTTGGCGGATCGGACCGGTCGGATGTCAGCGGACATGTCACCGCTGACATCCGTCGCTCCATAGACCAGCATGGAGCACCCGTTTAGATCCACTGTCAAAACTGACAGGCGGACCTGAACGGTCCGCCAGTGTGAAAGGGGCCTTAAGGCTCAAGTGCTATATTTGCCTAGCGCTAGTGTGCGTTTACACGCGTTTTAGCGCATAAAACTAATTTTTCTGACAAAACGCTCCTGAACGCGCTAACAGTTGCCTCTAAACACCTGTAAATGCCTATGTGAATGGACACATAAGGGGGAGACTTACTAAAACGAGCATTCAGAATCTGGTGCAGATCTACATGGTAGCCAATCTGCTTCAAACTTCAGCTTGTACAAGTAAGCTTTTGCAATAAAACTTGGAAGCTGATTTCTATGCAGAACTGCACCAAAATTTGCACGCTCCAGTTTTAGTAAATCCCTACTATAGGCAAACATTGAGGGACATTTAGAGGCAGAAAAAAAAAAAAACATCAAATGCTCCTAAAAGTGGCGTTTTTAACACCCAGTGTGAATGGGGCCTGAATAAGCTTTTGAATAGTCATCTAGAGTCTCTACTCCTAGTAAAATAACACATTAAGGCTGCATTCACACCTGAGCGTTTTGTAGCTTAAGCCTGAAGCTACAAAGCGCTAGAGGGGAAAAAATACATTATTCTCTATGGAGATGGTTCACATCTCCACTCCAAAACGCCTGAAGTCCTACGCCTGAAGCTCAAACAAGTTCCGGACACTTTTTTGTCGCGCGAATCGGGCAGATTTGGGCGTTTTTATTCTTTTTACATTAGTGACCTTTTGCTCTGCACAAAATTTGCGGCAAAACCGCGGTAAAAAACGCAGCGAATCGCGGTAAAAAAACAATTTGCGCGATTTTCTGCCTGAAAAGCTACGCTCAGGTGTGAATGCAGCCTTAGTTTGACTCCATAAATGTACAATAATATATAGTTTATTGTTACAAAAATTATAATACACTGTCAATAAATCCCAAAATATAGACCACCTATATTTTATCCAATGTTTTAATATTGCACCTTTGACCTGTGCAGCATTGTTGTGCATATAGAAAATCACGTGTCCCTTGAAATTTTAGGGAAAAGTCCAGGACAGTAGACTTGCTGAACAAATTTAGAAATATCACCAGTTCAGAGGCTGACTAATCAGCTTTTAGTCTGACTTCCACTAGGGCCAACCTTTGAACTATGTGTTGTCTTTATTTTTATTGTTGCAGTGACCTCACCTCCATTACCATTCCAGTGTATAAAGTCCACTTTGAGGCAGAGGGTGCACAGCACAGAGGACGGCTGCTTGTATAGCTGGTGGGTCAGCACAGACATGAAGGTTCTTATGAGAATTGCAGTGCTTTCTATAGCACTAAGCATAGCCGTGAGTACAGAAGAAGCGGCTGAGAATACCACAACCACTCAGCTACCCCTTGAAGATGCCTCTTCTGAGTGGGGTATTGGAGCCATTCGTGATGGATTTGAAGCTGTCAATGGTTATTTTGACTCTTTTCTGGAACTCCTGGGTGGAAGAAATGGTGTGTGCCAATACAAGTGTCGATATGGTACGTTTTTTTTGTTTTTTTCTTCTTTTTCCACAAAACTTTTTATCTGCTGTAGAGGGAGAAAGTTTGATTGGTAATGATTTTAAAATAAATGTGTGTTGTGCAATACATAGTTATAACTTGTTGTAAACTTTGATATAGAGGGTTATATTTTTTTTAGTTGTAAGTTGCATGTTTTTTATCTGGAGATTCCATTCACAATCTGTGTGTATATGGATAATGGGACCTTAAGCCAATATTTAGCAGTGTGATTTTACTTTGTAAAAGATAAGTTAAACAACACTACTCTTTATTTTAATGCAAAATGAGTAATGTGTACTCTTACTTGAGGCTGCATTTGAAAATATAAAAAAAAAAAACGTGCAGTGTAATTTTTGATCTGTTATGTAATTGAGTAAAATGGAACCTATGAGGGCAGAAATATGGGAGCTGTCACAGCGGATTTGATTTAACAGATGTAAACTCCAGGGGTATCATCCTAAACCTTGTTTCCCTACCCAGTAAATTACTATTTTAGAACAAGCATGCAGCCAGTTAATTCTGGAAATCTGAATTACCATCCTCCATACTTATACTCCCAGCTTCCATATTTCTATCTTTTTAGGCTCCCCTTTGGGAAGAACTGGCTTTGGGTTGATTAATTGTTTCTGGCATGTAAAGCCCACATTTGTATATTTAACCAGACCCGTTAAAGTGTTTTTAAACCCAAAATCAAACATTTATTATATTTCAGCTTACCAATTCTTAGATGTGATGGCTGTATTTATTTGTTTTTCTTAAGATTTCTTTCTTCTATTTTCACATGGTGATCTGGATGTCTGTTGTTTTTCAAAAGAACAAGCTCTCTTGCAGATGTATCAATTACAGGAATAAGACAAGTCATTTATGCTTATATGTGTTTGCTTTAGCTGCTTATAAAGTGTTAGTTGGAGTTTGCCTTTTTCTATTGCATGCAGGACCTGGGAAAGATTGCATCTGCCTTCGAGGCAGTTCTGTATGCTCAGTTCCATACGAGGACCATTCAAAAGGAAATCCTGTCCAAGTGGGACAAGTACCCCGACTTCCGTGACTCCCACTGTCGCCTGGGTTAAAAGACCAGGATCTAGCTACTTTGATGGCTTTGACCTCCTGTCAGGAGGGGAAATCTTTCCTTCCCTTGCATTGGACGGTGATCACGACGGATACCAGCCTGTCCAGCTAGGGAGGAGTGCTGGGGGCAAGCTCGGCCCAGGGTCGCTGGATACCGGATGAGTCCCAGTTATCAATCAATGTCCTGGAACTTCGGGCAATCAGGCTCTGCCTGGGACAGTGGACAGAGTGTCTTTGGGGGCACTCTGTCCATATCCAGTTGGACACTGCCATGGCGGTGACCTATGTCAACCATCAAGGTGGGACAAGGAGTTTGGTAGCATTGGTGGAGGCCTCCCACCCATACCCTTCTTTTCTCTCAAAGATGGTTTGTTTTTCTTTTAAACTAGTTCCTACCTTCCTTATGTCCTTGTCCGTCGTATCCTAAGGAATTTTGAATGTGGTTTGAGCAATTCGAGTGTATCTGTCAGCTACTGAGTCCTTTTGGTGGTTGGATTGCCTTTTTGTGATCACAGATGAGCCGAGGAAGGGTTTGGCAGTGTCCTTTGCCACCATTTCTATATTAATTAGAAAGAATGTGGTTAAAGCCTATACCATTAGGGGTCATGTTCTTCCCTTTCCTGTAACAACATGCTCTACTAGGGCGCTTAGTGCTTCCTGCACCTTTCCTCGTCAGGCATCTGTGCCTCAAATCTGCAAGGCGGCTACTTGGTTGTCAGTGCACACCTGGGGTGTGGGTTCTGGTTGGGATCTTGTGTTCCAGTTGACCTTTGCTATTCCTCCCAGCCCTCACTTTTTGGGCACTGCTTTGGGATGTCCCTATGGTTAAAAATAGAAGACGCTGTGTCCATCAATGAACAAAAGAGAAAACTGGATTTTCTTGTTACTCAGCGTAAAATCCCTTTCTCTGAGTTCATTGACAGACACAGCACCTACCCCTCTGTGATTTTTTTCCCCTTTGATACTGCTTGTGACCAACTGGATTGCCTATGCAGAGAGGGGGTTTATATCAGTCAGGAATGCCCGTAGGCGATGCCGAGTTTCTTTTTTCTGCCTATTGTCCTATTCCTGTAGGTGGCGATATAACCTTACGGTCAAGGGTAGAAACTGCTGTGTTCATCAATGAACTCAGAGAAAGGGATTTTACGGTGTGTAACAACAAATCCTCCCCCCTTTTTTTTTTTTTTTTGGAATATGATTATGGATAAATCAATTATCTTAATTCTTTACTGAACTTCTAGCCCTAACTTTTTTTGTTTGGTACAGCATGGGAAATAGTTAGAGCCTTGGCTACTTTGTATTACTGGCTGCATTACTGTCCCTATGTAGGTATTTTCCATTCTCACATTCATAGTGGAAGATATCTCCCCACTTCTATTTGACAGATATAAGACAAAAATGGAAGTAAAGGGAAATCTTTCCAATGGGGATATGGATTAAAAACATTTTGGTATAGTAAGATTATCGGGAAATAAACCTTCTTTCAAGATTTTTCAGTGCACTATGATCATATTATTGGAAGAGTGCTGTTTGTAAGACAATCAGATGCAATAATTTTACAGCCTTACAAGCTCTCAAATTAGGTTAGATTAAAGTCCCTTTAGAGGTTACAGACACTGGGCTCATATAAACAAACCTGGTTTCCTGATGTTTGCTAAAAGCATTTTGACTATCTTGGATACAGTCTCTGCTCAGACTTAGACCAAAAATTGTTCCAAATTGCCAAATGTTGTGATGATTATGCTAAGGGTATTGTACAGTATAACAAATTATAAGTAGTAAAAATGATGCATAGACCAGAACTGTAAAACTGTTGATGTCACACAATTAGAAGTGTGCTCCAGAACACTGTCCCTTTACAACAGTTGACACCTAACATGGCTGTGCTTGTACACTGACCCCCTGAAACCTGTACCCTCAAGCTAGTAGCATAGTTCCTTGCACTAGTAACTGCCCTGGGTTGTAGCCCCTTGGACCAGTTGGCACATTCTGAGAGGCACTTCAACACACTAATGGTATTCCTTGGGGACTCCCTGGTCACCAGAAATAGTGTCCCCATTGGAAGACTTCCCCTCTATTACTTTTATGGAGACAACCCGTATTTTGGAATTTTCTTTCACTTTCAATGATAATGCTAAACAGGACAAAAATAGAGGGTGAATCTCCCTAACGGGGGCACAGACAGCAATACAAACCTGATAGGTGTTCTAATCTATCTCCACTCTATTCAATTCTAAAAAAAAAAAAAAGTTTTGCCTTTTAGTTGAACTTTAATATCATATTTAAGAGATCTATGAATAAAAACCAACACACGGACAAACTTCTATGAACATACATGTTTATACAGGCAAATCTATAGCACATATACATAAATAGTTTATTCCACACGGACGGAAATATCAGATCTATTCTAGTTCTATTATATACCCTCGTATTTTGCACATAACCGATTAGCGGCTTGTGTAGACAGACAAATACTGTGTACTTTCAGGTATGTTTGGAAGCTTTTGCATTTTTGCTTCAGGTTATGTTTAAAGTGAATGTAAACCCATTCATGAAATCTGACCTTGGCACATATATCTGTAGTGTTTACTTATCTATATCCAAAGCTCTGAGTCCCATGTCTTTCAGCTGCTTAGTTCCTCTGTTATCAGCATGATAACTTCTGACAAGTTCTCCAACACGCGAGATAAAAGCAGCTGGAAATTAGTGCCGGGGAGGGAACTTAGAGATAGATAAGCAGAGAGCTTGTATATTCATAGTACAGCTCTGCAAGTTTCTTTGTTCATCTGCCTATGTGGAGTGGGGGTGTGTGCCTTTCATACATCATGGGACACAGAGTCAGGCTAATATTCATTACCTGCTGGGTTATACTCCATCTCCAGGTGAATGGACACTGATAGACCAAAGATCTTTAGACAGGAAGTGATCCCCTATATAACCCCTCCCATACAGGAAGTACTTCAGTTTTTTTTACCAGTGTCTGCAAGGTAGATGACATGGTTTGTTTGAGCTCTCTGAGCTCCAGGTCTCTAGTCCCACAAATGGTTCTTAAATGAATCAAGGGATTGACCAACCGGATCCATTTGACATAGGCTTTATATGCTTAGATAAATGGTACCCGAGCCTCGCAAAAAAGACTCAAGATCCTGCAAGGTTTTGCCTGTAATGCGGCCTCCGGGCGATGGACCCTGGGAAGTGGAATCCTGGACACCACAGCGCTAAGGCATTTCTGCAGGGTGCTGTACAGGTCCAAAGGAGTGGACCCTAAACATGAAAAGGGTACCCACTCCTTGAAGGTCCTCAAGTGACAGGAACCCGCCATGATGGGTGAAGTTTGGGCTTTTAGTTTCTTAGCTGCCCAGCGCCTGGGCGGGTAAGTGAAACCCCTTTATTTATTATTGTGGGGTGTCCCAGTGATTTTAACAATCAGTCAAGCTAGCTAGAGACTGGACACCTGTGTGAGGTGACCATACGGGGGAGTTTTGGGCTAGCTGTGGGTGTTTTGCAAAGTGTACCGTTTTTGCCTGTGTCTGGCTGTTATTTACCTTTATGATGGCGCACGACAGTTCACCATGGCGCACGTGCGTTCGCAAGAGTGCTGCTGTGCTCAGCAGTTGTTTGTCGACCATGGCGCACCTGCATTTGCAAAAGTGCGGCTCGACTTAGCAGTTTGTTTGGTGGCCATGACGCATGTGGCCTCGCCTCATATGTGCAATAGGCTTTATTTGGGCGCACAAAGATTTGCGTCATGCACGAATACAGCCACGCCCGTTCGCCGTGACCATGCACGCATGCACAAAACATTCCAGTGTACACCCAGCTTATTTAAGCTGTGTAGGCCAAGCATGCAGGGTCACATGAGTCACCAAGTGTTGCTTGGCAGGGTAAAGGTGCTTAGGATTGTTTACATAGGGGCTTGGTGAGCCCTATTAAAGGGTCTCCCTTCTGAGGTGTTTTAAATACTACACCCAAGTATTCACTTTTTGTGGCTAGTAAATGTCTTCAAAAAAGAGGAGCTGGACTAACACTACAGAGAAGGGCACACCTATGTCATCAGTAGTTCCTGATAAACCTAGTCGTATCCCTAGTGTTGTAGCCCCTGAAGGACCAGAGGCTTCCGGGCAATCTGAGCGGCTGCGCCTATCTGGTATTGTGCCTACAGTCAACGCTGCAACTTCACCCTTTATCGCCAAGGATGAACTTTCCTCGGCCCTAGCCGGGTTAGAGCACAGGATTGATGGCATGATTGCCTCTGTCCCACAGGATGGCAAGAAGCATGAGATGCCCCTCCCTGGAGCAAGAATGGGTTGAGGGTGGGGAAGAGCTAAGAGTTCAGGATTCTGTGGCGGGCCCGGCAGATGAGCCTGCTTCCGAGCAATCTGGACAAGAAGATATCCAGTTGATGTCTGCCTCTCAGTCGCATAGGATTTTGATCCTGACTGACCGAAATGGTTCATTCTGCCTTTAAGTTGCCTCTTGTAGAGGTGACTGAGCCCCCTGGTCCTCTTTGGGATCCTTGAGCCTCTTCAGGCTTTCCCCCCACACCCCCTGTTGGAACAGGCGGTGTATGCTGATTGGGAACATCCTGACAGGATTTTTGTTCCTCCTAAGAAGAGGTTTTCCCTTTTATATACCATGGATGAAAAGTTTGTTAAAAAATGGAGCATGCCAGCCGTAGATGCAGCAGTCTCTTCCTTAAACAAGAACTTAACTTGTCAGGTAGATAACGCACATGGCTTGAAACCCTGTTGACAGGAAATTGGAGTCATTATTAAAGGCTTCCTTTTTCTTTGGCCAGTTCAGCTATTCAGCCAGCTGTTGCAGCAATTGGTATCTGCCAGTCCGTAAAGGATCAGGTCAAATGGCCTGATAGGCCTAACCATGCTCTGCCTGAAATTAAGACAGATATTCCTTGAGTGCTGTGTTTTGCTGTTGACGCCTTAAAGGATTCAAAACAGCAGGTTTCTCGTTTTGGCTCTCTTGTCTGTACATATGCACAGACTTTAAGAACTGGTCAGCCAAGCTTCCTTGTAAAAATGTATTTGGTGATCAATTGGACAAATATATCCAAAAGAGGGAAGATTTCTTTAATTCCTGTGAAGAAAAGCACCAGACGTCCCTCATTTAAAACCTCAGGGACTGCTTCCTCAAATGTCTCAGCGTCAAGGCGGTTCCGCCGCCAACAGGGCGCTAGGACCAGGGGCAAGCCCCGGGTCCAAAGTTCTTCTAAACCCAGCACCAACCCCTCTTTTTGAGGGGACGCTGCTGCACTTTGCGGACATTTGGAGAACAATAATTCAGGACGAATGGGTCACCTCAATTATATCTTGCTGTTACAAGCTGGAGTTGCGGGGGGTTCCCTCTCAGAGGTTTTTAAGATCCAACGTTCCCTTGGATCCTCCAAAAACATATTGCTTCAGGCACTACATCATCTAGTGCATCAAGGAGTGATTGTAAAGGTTCCTGTATCCGAAAGGGGCACTGGGTTTTACGCAAACCTATTTACGGGGACACAAGGCCCATTTTGGACCTAAGATCCCTGAACAAGTATCTTCTAATACAGTCCATTTGGATGGAGTTTGTCTGCTCAGTAGTAGCCGCACTCCAGAGGGGAGACTTTCTAGCCTCCATCGATATAAGACACATATTTACACATACCGTATATACTCGAGTCAATACGTTTTCCCAGTTGTTTTTGGTAAAATTAGGTGCCTCGGCTTATATTAGGGTCGGCTTATACTCGAGTATATACGGTACCTATCTTTCAGCCTCATTAGAGGTTCCTACGTTTTGCAGTAGAGAAACTTCATTTTCAGTTTGTGGCTCTACCCTTCGGGCTTGCTACAGCTCCCCGGTGTTCACAAAGGTCCTTGCGTAGTCTAGTCCTAGTACTGGGTCTTTAAGGGCCCAATGGATACTTGTATCTGGACGACCTCCTGCTCAGAGATCACTCATTACAGGCTCTAGAACATAGCATAATATGCACAGTGCGGTATTTGAAAAGCTTAGGCTGGATCATAAATACCATAAAGTCAGCCTTGAAACCAGCTCAAAGTCTAAAGTATTTAGGTCTGATCCTAGACACGGTTCAAGCAAGAGTATTCTTGCCACCTGTAAGGATCCGTGCCCTGAAGGTTCAGGTGCGTCAGATAAGAGGCACCAGACAACCCTCCATTCAGCTCTGTATGAGTCTTCTAGGGAGGATGGTATCCTCCGAGGCAGTGCCCTATGCCCAGTTCCATTCTAGGCCCTTACAACAAGGCATCTTGTTGGCTTGGAACAGAAGAGGACAAGCCCTGGATTCTCCAATGTGCTTATCTCCTTGGGCATGCTTAAGTCTAAACTTGGTGGTTGCAGCATCAAACCCTGCGAAAGGGAAAATCCTTTCTCCTGGTAACTTGGAGAGTACTGACTACAGATGCCAGTCTCTCAGGCTGGGGAACAACCCTAGAAGTGCTCACAGCTCAGGGGAAATGGTCAGGGACAGAACAGATCCTGCCCATCAACGTCCTGGAATTACGGCAGTACATCTGGCCCTACGGTCCTAGACGGTGGAGCTTCAGGACTGCCCTATCAGTCAGACAATGCCACTACAGTGGCCTATATAAACCACCAAGGTGGTACCAGGAGTAGTTCAGCTCTGAAGGAGGTGAACCACATACTAGCCTGGACAGAGGAATAGTGGATTCTATCGGCAGTCCATATCCCAGGAGTAGATATATCCATATCCCATATCTCAGCTGCCAGCAGATCTGCCTGGGGGAATGGTCCCTACACCCAGGGGTGTTCCAGGAAATTTGCCAGCGTTGGGGATGGCCAGGCTAAATGTACCAGCATGCCAGATTATCGGCATGGAATTATTGCCAAGTTATAGCTGGTGGCAATAATCACTGTGTTGCTCCCCCCGCCGAGAGAACACAATAGCTCCGTGGGAGGTATTCCCCCATCAACACTCAACACGGTTGCAGGAAAGAAAATTGCACCATCTGTGGCCTGCCTTAGGGCTTTATCGATCAACAGGTTCTCCAAATAGCATGGAGGTATTTATCCACATCCACCAATTTTAACCTTGCATTGCAGGTCTGATCCGATTGGAGGCTGATGAAAATTTTCTCAAGGAATTCCCTTTTTGCCCATAGCAACCACGTTGAATCCTTAACTTTGCACTATAGAAATTACATTTGACAGTATATTGGGTGTTATGGGAAATTATAGTTGTTTGTGTTAGCACATGTTTGATGCACATCCTTTGTGGCCAGATGTCCAATATCTGAATTATACTTGCAGTACATGGCTACAGTGATATGGTGCTAAAAGCAGATTTTATATTGAATCCATTGTGATTTATTGGTTTTAAAACACTGGTGGTGGTGTAGGTGGGAGTTTCAAATAATGTTTTGAATGCTTTCTTTTAACGTTTTACTATTTCTTAATTCCAGGTAAAGCTCCACTTCCTAGACCAGACTACAAATCTCCAGAACCCAATGGCTGTAGTTCCTATTTCCTGGGTGTCAAGGTACCAGAGAGTGTATGTACAGCTAACCTACTGCAATCCTCAAGTACTAACATTACTTTAACAGATGTCCCACCATGATCATCCAAGAAAAAAAACAATTTATAATGTTATTTAAGATTAACCCTATACTTCACACCTAGATGCTTTACAGATAAAGCGTCTAGGATTCTTGGCTATAACAAGCAAAACCACCTACAGTAAATAGATGGCAAAGCAGAGCGTTTCCCTACAAATTTATTGCACACAAGATATGATTTATACATACTTAAGAACAAAGAAGAAATACTGTTTTTTTTTTTTTTTTTTTTTTTCTAGCCTTTCAGGTATATTTAATTTATTTATGGACAGTTAAAAGTGGAACTTTAGCTCAAATTGTGTTTTCTTTGTTTTAGACTGAAAAATGCTTAGAACTTCTGTCAGGTTTTTATTTATACCTGTGTACCCACTGGGGACATTGTCCCCTTCCTGTCCTGATTTGATCATAAAACATTTCTTTATTGTGGACAACGACAACAATAAGAACACTTTTGTCACTGCTCAAGGGAAAGACTAGAACCACATTCAGCACTGGGGAACTACTAGGATAGCACCTCATGCTATAGGGGTCAAGGCTGGGCTGTACCCCCAAGGCCCATGTAATTAGAGGAGCACTGAGCACTGAGCTCCTCATACATGGAGCCGGGCTGGCTCTCAAACTGATAGGTGAGTTTTTCAGGACTTCAGAGTCAAAGAACATGATCCTGCTGTAAAATCAACAGCGGTGCACCATGGGTTACTTGGAGACAGTAGCACTGAATTTCTTGCCTTGCCTGGGTCATGGATCAAGACATAGCCGTCATTCTGACGGTAGAAAAATAAAGCTCGACTGGCAGATTAAAAAAAAAAAAAAAAAAAACAATAGTTCATGCAGTTAATCAATCATTATAAAAATAAAAACTAGTGCAAGTGCCTGCCTTTCCAGTGTAGAAAAAAAGACTCCTTCACCACACCACTGCACGACATCTACTTACCAGACCCAGCTGGTTTATGCACTTATCAGGCTGATAAATAGTCTCCAATTCTCTGGGCGCATCCCATCTGTGTTATGCTCATTACAAGCAATGAATAAAAGAATGCCACATAGCGTAATCCTGTATCACACTATTTTATTTTTAAAAGCACATCTCACAATAAAACACTCACTATATATCCATAAAACAAGAGCGTATTCATAATCAATAAAATTTGCCACTGCAATCCCGTTCTAACCTCTCACCGCTCCTGCGGTGTTCCCGGGTAGGAGAGATACGAGACGAGTGACACTAGGGGTTGCTGCGTAGCAACCCCCAGTGCGTCGCTATGCAGCAACCACCAGTGTCGCTCGTCTCGTATCTCTCCTACCCGGGAACACCGCAGGAGCGGTGAGAGGTTAGAACGGGATTGCAGTGGCAAATTTTATTGATTATGAATACGCTCTTGTTTTATGGATATATAGTGAGTGTTTTATCGTGAGATGTGCTTTTAAAAATAAAATAGTGTGATACAGGATTACGCTATGTGGCATTCTTTTATTCATTGCTTGTAATGAGCATAACACAGATGGGATGCGCCCAGAGAATTAGAGACTATTTATCAGCCTGATAAGTGCATAAACCAGCTGGGTCTGGTAAGTAGATGTCTTGCAGTGGTGTGGTGATGGAGTCTTTTTTTCTACACTGGAATTGCTGACAGCTTGATCTCTGGATATTCCACATGACACAAAGGGCTCTTTCACACGGGGCGGATCAGTGCAGATCCGCCCCGTGGATAGCCGATTGCTCAGCGGGGATCGCCGGAGTGATCTCCGCTAAACAGGAAGATGACAGGTCCGTCTCTGCACTCTGTGCAGAGACGGACCTGTCAGAGCGCCGCTCTCCCCTATGGGAGATCGGGTGACGACGGACCGTAGAGTCCGTCGTCATCCGATCTGCTCTGCAGACGGATGAAAAAATAGGGTTTTCCTCCGTCTGCAGAAACGGAGCATAGCGGGCACGGACAAGATCGGGTGTCAGCGGAAGTTCATCCGCTGACACCCGCTATCCCATAGGGATACATGTATGTCCGTTTTGCATCCGAAAACGGAAGGATGCAAAATGGACATACGAACCGTCCGTGTGAAAGAGCCCTAATACATTTTGCACTTTATGGACTTGAATTGATTATTGTATTATCATTATATTGACTCACAGTGGATTTAATCGTATTATTCATTGTTATACCAAATAATTTTGATGGTATTTTAGATATCTGCAATTTTATAGCGCTGCTAATGTTTTTGGAATTTTATTTCTCTGACATATTTATTTGATTATTTAAATTTTTAATTTTTTAGTAGCTGCTTTTAGTGTTTGCCCAAAGCAAACAATTGATCCGTGTGCGCTGAGGGAGATATATTATTATTATTTTAGTATTTCTCACTTTTTTTATAAGTGCCTGCCTTTGTTTTGGTTCCAGCCTCTTGCAATGCCCTACTACACCAGAACTCAGACCAAAAGTGGGAGGTGCAATATTAGTAGCCAATCAATTGTGCTGCAGTGCTTACAAACCAACATGAAACAAGCTAACAGGAGGAGAAATGAGAGAGATAAGCCCAACAGTCTGCTGCTTCTCCTTCACTGTCCAATTACAGGTTGGGGACCAGACCGAGTTTTATCACTTAACTGCAGTAGGGAAATCAGTTCTCCAGGCAGCTATTGTGCTGCCTGGCAGGGCCATGTAGAACCTGTTAACAAATATACACGAATACCAATCCTTTGGCAGGTGATACAGCTCTTGTATGTGTATTTAACATATAGTTAGTTAGTGGTTTGTCCTAAATTCAGCTTTAACCACTTCAGCCCCGGAAAGATTTACCCCCTTCCTGACCAGAGCATTTTTTGCGATTCGGCACTGCGCCGCTTTAACTGACAATTGCGCAGTCGTGCGACGTGGCTCCCAAACAAAATAGACGTCCTTTTTTCCCCACAAATAGAGCTTTCTTTTGGTGGTATTTGATCACCTCTGCGGTTTTTATTTTTTGCGCTATAAACAAAAAAATAGCGACAATTTGGAAAAAAACGCATTATTTTTTACTTTTTGCTATGAAAAATATCCCCGAAAAAAAAAAAAAAAAAAAAAATATATATATATATATATATATATATATATATATATATATATATATATATATATATATATATATATATATATATATCCTCAGTTTAGGCCAATACGTATTGCTCTACATATTTTTGGTAAAAAAAAAAATCACAATAAGCGTTTATTGATCGGTTTGCTTTTTACTAGTAATGGCGGTGATCAGCGATTTTTATCGTGCCTGTGACATTATGGCGGACACGTCGGACAATTTTGACACATTTTTGGGACCATTGGCATTAATACAGCAATCAATGCTAGAAAATTGCATTGATTCCTGTAAAAATGTCACTGGCAGTGAAGGGGTTAACCACTAGGGGATGGGGAGGGGTTAAGTGTGTCCTGGGGGAGTGTTTCTAACTGTCTGGGGGATGGGCTAGCAGTGACACGACACTGATCGCTGCTCCTGATGACAGGGAGCAGACAATCGGTGTCCTGTCACTAGGCAGAATGGGGAGATGCTGCTTACCTCAGCATCTCCCCATTCCTCAGCTCCGTGACATGATTGCGGGTGTCCCAGCGGCGATCGAGTCCGCGGGTCCCGTGGGCACGGAGCTTGCGGCAGGCACGTGTGCGCGTGCATGACGGGAAATTCAAAGTAACATATGGGTACGTTACTTTGCCCAGCCGTACCATTCTGCCGACGTATATCTGCTAACAGCGGTCGCCAAGTGGTTAAAGAAGTTGGGTTTGCATGTGTATGTTTTGTTTTTTTAAATTAAATTATTATTAAATAAATTATTATTTGGGATGTTAGGAATCACACCGATCTTAATGTGTGACAGCTTCTTTCTCCACTCATATATTTACTTTTTATTTGTAATAGTAGCACATTAATCACTTTTTGCAGTCACATACAATGAGGCTGGATACGGTGCGTTATGTCACGCAATAATGAGGTTCTCATTTAATAGGACAGACCTTTAAACATAACTGCAACTTAAAAACTAAGCAATGCATGGAAGTTGTGCTGCATTGGGGATGTCCATTATGACTGACAATGTATTTTGGTTTGTAAGTTACCATGTGGTAATGTGCAGCAAAACCGTTTACTATGCGCTATTGCAACGCTACATACCGAATCCAGTATGTACTTGTGTTAATCTCCGTATAGATTTAATATAGATACTGAATGCACATAATAGAACGTATGGGAATGTAGCGGTATACTAGTAGGAGCGGTTTCATCATTTTTTTTTAAAGTCTAGTTGAAGTTCCACGCCTTTTTATCTCTGTGTGGTCCTCTTACATTTTTATTTTATTTTTTTAAATTTTGCTTGGAAATGCTTTAAAATACCCCCCCCCCCCCCCCAGTGGAAATGTGCTGCCTGCACTCGCACTCCAGTGCCCTATGTTCGCATAGCTGAGTAATGGCCACACCTCTCATTACAGTGTCTTCATGCATAGTGGGGAGGAAAAACGGAAAATTGTATACTTACCTTTCCGTAATTTTCCTTTCCTGTCGCATCTTCATGGCAGCATACACTCTGGGGGTTGTGGCTCCGCCTCCACGACCTGATAGGACCACATAGCTATAAGATGACGATACGGCCCCCGCCCCAGTATTCTCCGTATATATGAGTCACCTCAAGAAACAAAGGGTGGGTCGTTGTATGCTGCCATGAAGATGCGACAGGAAAGGAAAATTACGGAAAGGTAAGTATACAATTTTCCGTTTTCCTGTCGCATCATGGCAGCATACACTCTGGGGAGTAACTCGCAGACAGGGTGGGTAGTGCATCAATAAACAAAATTTTATTCGCAAGGAATGGCCTAGTTGGCTTGAATAACAGATTTTCCGAAGTTTACGGTTGACAAACGGGCAGAATCAACTTTGTAATGGTCAATAAAGGTGTTCCTGGAGGACCAGGTGGCCGCTTTGCAGATAGTTTCCGCTGACACCCTACAATAGGCTGCCCATGAGGTTGCCACTGCCCTGGTGGAATGCGCCTTCAGGCCCTCTGGAATCTGTGTGGAGCCTAGCGAGTAGGCCTTCTTAATGGTCTTTACTAGCCATGAGGCGATGGTGTGGCCCGATGCTGGCTGACCCTTCCTGAACCCATGAGGGATTATTAGGAGATTCTCTGACTTTCTGATGGGTTCTGAGGCGGCAAGATATTTGAGGATGTTGCCTCTGACATCCAGGGGGTGCGGAACACCCTGGTCAGTAGTGAGTGCTGGCAGATTGATTTCCTGGTTAAAGTGGAATGATGAAGAGACCTTGGGGATGAAGCGGTCTGAGGGTCTTAGGACTACCCTGTCCGGGAAAACGACCAGGTAGGGGTCCCTGGCCAGTAAAGCTTGCATTTCTGAGACCCTCTTCGCTGAGGCTATGGCAATCAGGAATGTCACCTTCAGCGTTAGGTCCCAGAGGGAGATGTTTTCTAACGGGAAGAAGGGCTCCCTGGATAGGGCCTCCAAGACGACCGACAGGTCCCAGGTCGGGAAGGAAGGTCTTCCCGGCGCTGCTCGGTAGTGACACACAGAGGGCAGTGGGACTACAGGGCCCAGGAGGACATAAGTGAGCGGCAATATATCATAATAAGCGCCTCAGCAGCACAGGCACAGCAGAGATGGGAGGGAAAAAAAAGACGGAAGACCACTGCAAGGTAAACAAAGCCTGTTTAAGGCTTATAACTGTAGTAAGGATGGCCACATACCTTTAAGCCTATTTAAGGCTTATCTTCCTAAGGCAGTATTGGCAGTGCTTTAAAGACCTATTTAAGGCTTATCACAGCAGGCAGGTGCGCAGTACCCCTGAGATCACCAGAGTGGGGTTCCTTCCATTTAGCTTAGTTTAGAGGCTGTACCGGCAAGGACTTCCAAACCAGGAGAGGCTAGAACCTGGCTGGGGCGAAGCGGTAAGAGGGTGATGTCCGTGCGGTCCCAACAGGTGAGGAAAAATTAGAGAATACTGGGGCGGGGGCCGTATCGTCATCTTATAGCTATGTGGTCCTATCAGGTCGTGGAGGCGGAGCCACAACCCCCAGAGTGTATGCTGCCATGATGCAACAGGAAAGGGGAGGTGTGTCAGACCAGGACTGTTAAATTCTAAAGTGCACTGAGTTTAAACCCTGGTGTCTGCTGGGCTGCACAGTCATATTTAGACATCCTTTTATACCAGGAAAGTGGAGGTAGGACTATGAAAACTGAGGCTGTTAATACAGGCTATGTATGACTAAATATCATCCAGTTCTGTGATATCAACTGAACTTTAATAAAGCCAGCATTATTTGCCAAGTACCCTATGCCAATGGCTTACACTTGCATGCTTATTCAACAAAGCAGTGCAAAGAGCAATGATGTGGAAAATGCAGCAACCAATCAGATTTAAGTCAGCGCTAGTCATACAAATTAAAGGTTTCTGTGTGTTTACTACAACCACTAGAAATGTACATATTATTATTTAACAATCCAAAAACAAAATATATTTCTGGTTGTACCTGTTTGTTTTTCTCCCCTTAGCCAAGACTCCTGCATTTGCATTTTATGAAGAGACAGGGAAAATTTAAATATTAACTTAAAACTGAGATCATCTGCCTGCATATTATGGTTTCCAATGTTTAACTTGGATTGCTGTAATCGGATTGTCTGGCTAAAATAAATAGGCGTTTGGCGCTCTGAGGAGTGTAGGTTGACCTTGAGGACAGGTCAAAGCGTCTGGCTATGCTACTGGTTAATAAAGTTGCCTTTTGTTTTCAAGGTAGACATGAATTAGCAACTATTTAAAGAAAATGGTTTAACATATCTTTGCAATTTCAGATTAATTTCCCATTTTATTGTATGTATTGCTATAAACTGAAGTAATAAAAATAGTAAAATGTGAGTATTCGTGGTAAATACTACCCCCATAGGCAAGGGGCGAGACTGCCAGAAAATAAGGTGTTGCTTACAGAACTGTATTTAACGTATCATGCAGTCCTGACCTTGCCTAAAACAGTGACAAAAGTTTTTGTGTAATAGCCAGCGAAGGCGCGTGTGCTGATTGGCCAGAGTGGGAGCCAATCAGCGCGTATGGTGGAAGTGATGTCTGCCAGCCACCCGCGATCGCTCCTCACAGTGATAGAACAGCAGTCTGCTGATGTAAAAAAGGCAGACCGTCGTTCTGTCAGAGATGAACAGAGTGATCTTGTGTTACTGCTAACCAGGAACACGGATTACTCTGTTCATCTAGTGAATCCATCCCCCACACAGTTAGCAAGCACTCCCTAGGGACACAGTTAACCCTTTGCTCGCCCCTGATGTTAACCTCTTACAAGCCAATGTCATTAGTACAGTGACAGTGCATATTTTTAGCACTGATCGCTGTCCCCAAAAAGTGTCAAAAGTGTCTGATCTGTCCGCTGCAGTGTTGCAGTCTTGCTAAAAATAAATCTATTTAAATCTGTCTCCTATTTTGTAGACGCAATAACTTTTGTGCAAAGCAATCAATATACACTTATTGGGATTTTTTTTTTTTTTACCAAAAATATGTAGCAGAATGCATATTCGCCTAAACTGATGAAGACATTTTTTTTATAGCAAAAAGTTAAAAATATTGCTTGTATTTTTAGTGCAAAAAGGTGATCAAATACCACCAAAAGAAAGCTCTATTTGTGGGAAAAAAAAGGACATCAATTTTACTTGGGTACACCGTCGCACAACCGTGCAATTGTCAGTCAAAGTAACGCAGCGCAGTATCGCAAAAAATTGCCTGGTCATGAAGGGGAGGGTAAACCTTTTCAGAGCTGAAGGGGTTAAGTTTGAACAAGACTAAAACAGCATTTTTTTTTTTTCATACATAATGGCACACATGTATTTTGCGATTTGACACATGACATTCATTCTTTTACTCACTTTTAGTAAAATATTTTGGTGCTCTGGTGGGGGGAGGAGCTCCCATGCAGGAGCAATGGAGATGGATCTGGTAATTGCACTGTCCGTAGCCGCAGGCAGCATTAGATGTCTTCTTCTTCCTGTGTTCACACCGCACTGCAGTGTGGCGAAGATGGAGGGAGGAGGTGGGTGAAGCCAACACTCATTAAGGGGTGGAGGCCTGCAGTGTGGAGAAGATGGAGGGAGGAAGTGCCGGTGGGTGGGGCCAACACTCTCACTCAGGTGCGGAGGCCTGTGGTGGGGAGAAGATGACGGGAGGAGCTGCCGATGGGAAGGGCCAACACTCTCACGCAGGGGGCGAAGGCCTGTGGTGTGGAGAAGATGACAGGAGGAGGTGCCGGTGGGTAGGGCCAAGACTCACTCAGGGGCGGAGGCCTGCGGTGTGGAGAAGATGGAGGGAGGAGGTGCCAGTGGGTAGGGCCAAGACTCACTCAGGGGCGGAGGCCTGCGGTGTGGAGAAGATGGAGGGAGGAGGTGCCGGTGGGTGGGGCCAACACTCTCACTCAGGAGCGGAGAAGGAAGAATGCTGGCGCTCTCGCTCTCCTCATCAGCAAAGGCTCAGCCTCCGAGTCCAACGTGACTCACTGATGTCACTGGTTGCTAGACGCCAGGTGGCCCAGGCTCTAGCAACCAGTGCAGGGAAGGAACACAGAGGCAAAGCCAGCGGCGCAGCTCCACCCACCTCCTCCTGGTCCAGGTGTCCAGCGCAGCGTAAGTGACTAACAGTCTTTCTCTTGGCACCGCTGATCGGCTGATGTGAGAGAGAGAGAGAGAGAGAGAGTCAGGACTGCCGTCAGTCTAGTCAGTGATATTTTTGCAATTGCCCTGCTGCCCCCCCTCCCGGATCCTCCCCTGCCATAGGCAGAGCTTGATTCTGGAAACGGCTGTTGTGCAACAATTAGGGCCTGTGTTGATGGGTTTTGGGCTAAGATGTGCATTTTACCTTCCTCAAGTGAGTGTTGCATTCCATAAGCTTTTATGGGATTGCAAAACCTATCTACGCAGGCCCTCACTTTATACAGTGCCTTGCAAAAGTATTCATCCCCTTGGCATTTTTCATGTTTTGTTGCCTCACAACCTTAAATTAACATGGATTGTTTGAGGATTTGCATCATTTAATTTACAGAACATGCTCACAACTTTGAAGATGTTTTTTTATTTTTATTTTATTGTGAAGCAAACAACAAATAGGACAAAAATAACTGAAAAAGTCAATGTGCATAACTATTCACCCCCCTAGAGTCAATACTTTGTAGAGCGACCATTTGCGGCTATCACAGCTCCACAGCTCACATCTTACCACTGGGATTTTTGCTCATTCCTCCTTGCAAAACTGCTCCAGCTCCTTCAAGTTGGATGGTTTGCGCTTGTGAGTGGCAATCTTTAAGTCTGACCACAGATTTTCTATTCGATTGAGGTCTGGGCTTTGACTAGGCCATTCCAACACATTTACATGTTTACCCTTAAACCACTCAAGTGTTGCTTTAGCAGTATGTTTGGGGTCATTGTCCTGCTGGAAGGTGAACCTCTGTCCTAGCCTCAAATCACACACAGAGTGGTACAGGTTTTGCATAAGAATATCCCCGTATTTAGCACCATCCATCTTTCCCTCAACTCTGACCAGTTTCCCAGTTCCGACTGCTGAAAAACATCCCCACAGCATAATGCTGCCACCACCATGTTTCACTGTGGGTTTGGTGTTCTTTGGGTGACGTGATGTGTTGGGTTTGCGCCAGACATAGCGTTTTCTTTGGCCAAAAAGTTCAGTTTTAATCTCATCAGACCAGAGCACCTTCTTCGATACATTTTAGGAGTCTCCCACATGCCTTTTCGCAAACTCAAAACGTGCCATTTTGTTTTTTGTTGAAAGTAATGGCTTTCTTCTGGCCACTCTGCCATAAAGCCCAACTCTATGGAGCGTACGGCTTATTGTCGTCCTATGTTCAGATACTCCATTCTCTGCCGTGAAACTCTGCAGCTCCTCCAGGGTTACTTTAGGTCTCTGTGCTGCCTCTGTGATTAATGCCCATTTTGCCCGGTCCGTGAGTTTTGGTGTGCGGCCGTCTCTTGGCAGGTTTGCTGTTGTGCCATGTTCTTTCCATTTTGGTTATGATAGATTTGATGGTGCTCCTAGTGATCATCAAAGATTTTGATATTTTTTTATAACCTAACCCTGACTTGTACTTCTCAACAACATTGTCCCTTACTTGTTTGGGGAGTTCCTTGGTCTTCATGGCAGTGTTTGGTTAGTGGTGCCTCTTGCTTAGGTGTTGCAGCCTGTGGGGCCTTTCAAAAAGGTGTGTATATGTGATGACAGATCATGTGACACTTAGATTGCACACAGGTGGACATCATTTCACTAATTATGTGACTTATGAAGGTAATTGGTTGCACCAGAGCTTTTTATGGGCTTCATAACAAAGAGGGTGAATACATACGCACATGCCAATTATCATAGTTTCATAGTTAGTAAGGTTGAATAAAGGCATCAGTCCATTCAGTTCAACCTGAGTGAGTGTCTACAATTGTCCCTATCCCTGTACATTGCACACTCACATTGGTCCCTACCCTCAAGGAGCCCACAATCCAAGGTCCCCATTCATATACTAGGGCCAATTTTTTGGACAGAAGCCAATTAACCTACCTGCATGTCTTTGGATTGTGGGAGGAAACCGGAGTACCCGGAGGAAACCCACGCAGGCACAGGGAGAACATGCAAACTCCAGGCAGGTAGTGTCGTGGTTGGGATTCGAACAAGTGACCCTTTTTACTGCTAGGTGAGAGTGCTTCCCACTACACCACTATGCCGCTGTGTGTCATTTTTTTTATTTCTGAAAAATAGTTTTATGTATATATTTTTCTAATTTTACTTCACCAACTTAGACTATTGTGTTCTGATTCATCACATATAATTCAGATTAAAAAAAAATTGAGCTAAAGGCTGTAATGTAACAAAATAGGTAAAAAGCCAAGGGGGTGAATACTTTTGCAAGGCACTTAGGTAGTAATGTGAGCATATTTTACTTCCAGATGCTGACAACTACTAGGCGCATCTGCAGGGTGATGTGGGCCTAGTTTACTAATATTGATAACTACTAAGAGCGTGTGCGATGATGTGAGCCTATTTTACTTTCATATACTGACCACTATTAGGAGCACGTGTGGGGGGATGTAGGTCTGTTTTACTTCCATATGCTGGCATGCTAGGAGCACATGTGGGGTAATATAGGCCTATTTTACTAATATATGCTGACAACTACAGTACAAAGAGCAAGTGTGGGATGACGTGGGCCTAGTTTGCTTCTATATACTGACCACTACTAGAAGCACATGTGGGGTGATGTGGGTCTATTTTACTTCCATATACTGACAACTAAAAGAGAAGCACGTGTGGGAAATGTGGGCCTAATTTAATCTCATATATCGAAGACTACTAGGAGCATGTGTAGGGTAATTTGGGCCTATTTTACTTCCATATAGTGACAGCTACTAGGGTGACGTGGGCCTATTTTACTTCCATATGCTGACAACTACTAGGAGTACATGTGGTGTGATGTCTATGGACACAGGCAGGGCAACTTGGGATTGAGCCCACACGAATGCCCTTATAGGAAGTTTGGTATAGTGGCACACGGACAAGAGGAGGATTCAGACACATTAGTGGGGGACCCCAGAAGAGGAGGATTGGTGCTGCTCTATGCAAAATCATTGCGCAGGTAAGTATAACGTGTTTATTAAAAATATATGTATAAAAATTACCCTTTACAATCACAATATTTTTTGTGGCAGTTGTTTTATATGGGCACACCTTATCACGATTTTTTATATTTTCGTTCTAACTTCCAGAGGTTTTTTGTGGTATGTCATGTGTTTTGTTTTTTTTTGTTTTTTGATTTTACATAGGAGAGGAATCTTATTAGTCTGGCTAGTAAAAGCAGTGATTAATGCTTCTGCATTATGGACTAAAGAGTAAATTGCATTGATTTTGTGAAGGTACACATGGATCACAGTGGGAGGGCTGCAAGTCATTATTAATTTGCAGCCTGATAAATTTCACTGGCAGATGATGTATTGCATGCACTTCATGAATGTAGTGTGTGTATATATAGGAATTATAAAGTCATATAAAATATTAATCATGCTTGACATCCAAGGTCAACCAGCAATAGTGTTGGGCACTGAAGCTTAAGTGGATCGATCGGCATTGAAACAAGCGAAGAACCTCAGTCCTATGTCTCTTTGGAAATGGAAAAATAACCTATGGGATTGTTTTTCTTTTTTGGTATGGATGGAGATATTATATATATATAGTTGTGCTCATAAGTTTACATACCCTGGCAGAATTTATGATTTCTTGCCCATTTTTCAGAGAATATGAATAACACAAAAACTTTTCTTACACTCATGGTTAGTGTTTGGTTGAAGCCATTTATTATCAATCAACTGTGTTTGATCTTTTTAAAAAATAATGACAACAGAAACTACCCAAATAACCCTGAAGTGTACATACCCCAGTTCTTAATACCGTGTATTGCCCCCTTTAACATCAATGACAGCTTGAAGTCTTTTTGGTATTTGTGGATGAGGCTCTTTATCTTATCAGATGGTAAATCTGCCCATTCCTCTTGGCAAAAAGCCTCCAGTTCCTGTAAATTCTTGGGCTGTCTTGCATGAACGCCACGTTTGAGATCTCCCCAGAGTGGCTCAATGATATTGAGGACAGGAGACTGAGCTGGCCACTCCAGAACTTTTGCTTTATTCTGCTGTAGCCAATGACAGGTCGACTTGGCCTTGTGTTTTGGATCATTGTCATGTTGGAATGTCCAAGTACGTCCCATGCGCAACTTTCTGGCTGATGAATGCAAATGTTCCTCCAGTATTTTTTGATAACATACTGCATTCATCTTGCCATTAATTTTGACCAAATTTCCTGTGCCTTTGTAGCTCACACATCCTCAAAACATCAGCGATCCACCTCCGTGTTTCACAGTAGGAATGGTGTATCTTTCATCATAGGCCTTGTTGACTCATCTCCAAATGAAGCCTTTATGGTTGTGGTTTTTGGTCAAATCACTCCACATGACTTTGTGCAACAAGGTTTGAGGCTTGTCTCTGTGCTGTTTGGTGTATTGCGTGTATAATCGGGATACTTTGTGGCATTTGCGTAGTAATGGCTTTCTTCTGGCAACTTGACCATTCAGCCCATCTTTCTTCAAGTGCCTCCTTATTGTGCATCTTGAAGCAGCCACACCACATGTTTTCAGAGAGTCCTGTATTTCACCTGAAGTTATTTGTGGGTTTTTCTTTGCATCCCGAACAATTTTCCTGGCAGTTGTGGCTGAAATTCTAGTTGGTCTACCTGACTGTGGTTTGGTTTCAACAGAACTCCTCATTTTCCACTTCTTGATTAGAGTTTGAACACTGCTGATTGGCATTCTGAAGTCCTTGGATATCTTTTTATATCCCTTTCCTGTTTTATACAGTTCAACTAGCTTTTCCCACAGATCCTTTGACAATTCTTTTGCTTTCCCCGTTACTGAGAATCCAGAAACATCAGTGCAGCACTGGATGAAAGATGCCAGGGTCTGTCAGCAGTCCAGAAACTCATTGACCTTTTATACACACACACTAATTACAAGCAAACAGATCACAGGTGAGGATGGTTACCTTTTTAATAGCCATTCAAACCCCTTTGTGTCAACTTGTGTGCATGTTATCAGACCAAAATCACCAGGGTATGTAAACTTTTGATCAGGGTTATTTGGGTAGTTTCTGTTGTGTTTATGATTTAAAAAGAGTAAACACAGTTGATTGATAATAAATGACTTCAGCCAAACACTAACCAAAGTGTGAGTGAAAGAAATGTTTTTGTGTTATTCATATTCTCAGAAAAATGGCCAAAAAATCATAAATTCTGCCATTGTATGTAAATTTATGAGCACAACTGTGTGTGTGTGTGTATGTATATACACATACACACTATATTACCAAAAGTATTGGGACGCCTGCCTTTACACGTACAATAACTCTAATGGCATCCCAGTCTTAGTCCGCAGGGTTCAGTTGGCCAACTCTTTGCAGCTATAACCGCTTAAAATCTTCTGGGAAGGCTGTCCACAAGGTTTAGTAGTGTGTCTATGGGAATGTATGACCATTCTTCCAGAAGTGCATTTGTGAGGTCAGGCACTGATGTTGGACAAGAAGACCTGGCTCGCAGTCTCCGCTCTAATTCATCCCAAAGGTGTTCTATCGGTCTGAGGTCAGGACAGTCAAGCTCCTCCACCCCAAACTCGCTCATCCATGTCTTTATGGACCTTCCTTTGTGCACTGGTCATGTTGGAACAGGAAGGGCAAACTCCAAACTGTTCCCACAAAGTTGAGAGCATGAAATTGTCAAAAAATGTCTTGGTATGCTGACGCCTTAAGTGTTCCCTTTACTGGAACTAAGGAGCCATCCCCTGAAAAACAACACCACACCATAAATCCCCCTCTCCACCAAATGATTTGGACCAGTGCACAAAGCAAGGTCCATAAAGACATGGATGAGCGAGTTTGGGGTGGAGGAATCTGACTGGCCTGCACAGAGTCCTGACCTCAACCCGATAGAACACCTTTGGGATGAATTAGAGCACACACTGCGAACCGGGCCTTCTCTCAAACATCAGTGCCTGACCTCACAAATGCGATTCTGGAAGAATGGTCAACCCTTCCCTATAGACACATTTCTAAACCTTGTGGACAGGTTTAGAGCTGATTTTTAGCTGTTGTAGCTGCAAAGGGTGGGCCAACTCAATATTGAACCCTATGGACTAAGACTGGCATGAAATTAAAGTTCATGTGCGTGTAAAGGCAGGCGTCTCAATACATATAAACAGTGCCTTGAAAAGGTATTCATACCCCCTTGACATTTTCCACGTTTTGTCATGTTACAACCAAAAACTAAAAGGTATTTTATTGGGATTTTATGTCATAGACCAACACAAACTGGCATATAATTGTGAAGTGGAAGGAAAATGATAAATGGTTTTCAAAATGTTTTACAAATATGTGAAAAGTGTGGCGTGTATTTGTATTCAGTCCCCCTGAGTCAATACTTTGTAGAACCACCTTTCACTGCAATTAAAGCTGCAAGTCTTTTTGGGGTATGTTTCTACCAGCTTTGCACATCTAGAGAGTGAATTTTATGCCGATTCTTCTTTGCAAAACAGCTCAAGCTCTATCAGATTGGATGGAGAGTGTCTGTGAACAGCGATTTTCAATTCTTGCCACAGATTCTGAATTGGATTTAGGCCTGGACTTTGACTGGGCCATTCTAACACATGAATATGCTTTGTTCTAAACCATTCCATTGTTGCTCTGGCTGTATGTTTGGGATCATTGTCCTGCTGGAATGTGAACCTCCACCCCGGTCTCAAGTCTTTTGCAGGTTTTCGTCTAAGATTGCCCTATATTTGGCTCCATCCATCTTCCCATCAACTCTGACCAGCTTCCCTGTTGCCCCATTCTCCTCCTGGTCCAGTGGGGTGGATCTTGACACAAGCTTCTTAGCAATCAATAACATTCCTCCTCTGTATCGTTGCCCTGTCCAATCACAGCAGGGGAGAAAGACTGCAGCAATATTCGTAATTCAGCAAAAGCCCGGGCAGAGCCCGGGAAGAGCAAACATCAATCGAGTCCCCACCTGGCTACATTCCTATTGGCTAACAGGAATGTGCAGGAAGTCTCGGAATTCCAAGCATAGCAAGGAAAGACAAATAGTCTTTCTTTTCATTGCCTCAAGAGAATGACGAAGGATAATCCAATTTTTTTGTGCATATTTCACATTGAAAATCTTAGTTTTGAGGCCTGTTTTTCAGCAGATTGTTTTTTTTTTTTTGTTTTTTTAGAGCTCATTTGTCTGTAATTGGTTGTGCATGGGGTGCAGAGATAAAGTGGCATAAATTATGTACATACTTAGTAATGTTATGACTATTCCAGTTTTCTCCCACGTATTATGTTAGCTTGCTTTGAGCTAAAATATTTTACACTGGTCATTTTTTGGTCAGTCCTATGCAAGCTGTTAAAATTAGGGGCTGCTTATTTTAGACATGTATGTTCAGCCAAAAGTGCCAACATATTCCAAATGATGGCTTGATATTTAGGCATTCTAAATATCTCAAGGTGTCCTTCGGGCTAGTATTGTGCTTAAAGAGGTGTGCCCATTAAAAAATTTTTTTTAAAAGTCAGCAGCTACAAATACTGCAGCTGCTGACTTTTAAGAATCGGACACTTACCTATCCCAGGGTCCAGCGATGCGGGGGAACGAAGCCCCCCCTCGTTCCCCGCTCCGCATCCTTACTGTGGGCACCCGGCTGTGGCTTCACAGCCAGGCACCCACTGCGCATGCGCGAGCGGCGCCGTGATACGATGCTCAGTTATCTGGGACGCGTGACAGGTCCCAGATGACTGTGCGGCACCGAGGGGAAGTGATGTCAGTGCCCAGGCACTGAAGGTGGCAGACTACGAGGGACCCCCTAGCAACAGACATTTAAAGGTGATTAAAAAAAAAAAAATTCCAATTTTATTTTTTTTATTTATTTTTTTTATGATTTTTAAACACATTTTTTTTTATTGGTGGAAACAGCACTTTAAACTTGCGTGATCAGGTCATGTTATGGAGCATTGCTGGTTTATGCTATGAAACAGGGTCAGCTCCTGTGTCAGCGGATCTCAGGGGAAATAATGGTCAGATTTCAGAACGTTACCCAATCATAAAAATAAGATTGTCACAAAATCTGGTTGTCTATAGTTCAAGGATAGTTTTAAATTTCTCTTTTCTGACCTCAAAAAGAATTGTTCCCCATTTGGTTGCATATTTATATGTATAAATGGTTTAAAAAATCTAAATGCTTTAGCAAAATAGTGTACAGTTACTTAATGGAAAAAATAAATTAAAAGTTGTACAGTTTAATGGCTGGGACATCTGGTTTAACATGGAGGCTTTCATAATATGTTGGGTTTCATTAGCAGGCTTCATGTGTAGAAACATGGAACATATTTCAAAAGCTTCCATTTAAAATCTGTTGGAGTAAAACAATCCAATTTCTTTACTAACCCAATTATTTCTAACACCTCTTTTTGCTGCCTGTGTGCCTATGTGGTCACAAGGACAAGGATTACCATAAAATAAATACCTGACAGTGATTAACTCTTCCCCTCAACCATAACAAAAAATAATAATTAAAGATTATGAAAGGCTTATGCTTATAATTTCAGATAGTTTCCCAGCAGCAATCAACAAAAAAATATAAAATTAGAAAATGTATTTTAATTTGTTGAGCCTTCATGTATTACAAAGCCACTAATCACCTTCAACTTCTTTCTGTAAACACGGGACATTTATACTGCCTGGCAGTTTATTTTTTTTTATTTTTAATACTAATTGTTCTGTCTATCACTCAGCAGATTTTCTTCTTCTTCTTTCCAGTTGGATATGGGTATCCCAGCAATGACAAAATGCTGTAACCAGCTGGATATTTGTTATGACACATGTGGAGCCAACAAGTACCGCTGTGATGCAAAGTTCCGCTGGTGCTTGCATTCCATTTGCTCAGATCTCAAGAAAAGCTTGGGCTTTGTCTCCAAAGTTGAAGGTAAGCTCATACTTCTCCCTTAATGTTTTACTGCCATATTAGTGAATTTATATGACCCAAAATGAAATCTGTATTTTAAGCAACAAGGTATTTTATAAGCAAAGTAATTCTTTTGGTTGTATAATGGGATGAGGGGTAGCCTGTCCAGTTTTTATTGCCAACACACCAAATTGGCCAGGACACCAGTGAGTAAAGATCTAAAAGCTTAAGTTTGTCCTTTGCACTGCTGTATCCTCCTTTCGCCAAAATGTTCCTCCTCTGATTATACCCCGCTACTGTAATCTTCCGGTGCAGCACGTGTTTTTAGAACTAAGGGGCTGTGATAGGCATCCATCAAGAGTGCCCAGCCATGCCTGCCCTTTCCACTTAGCTGCTCCATTCATAAAAGCTGTTATTACAGCTTCCTTGAATAAACCAGGATCTATAAACGGAGTACAGATGGATAATTGACCAGTCTGCCATTACATTCACAGAGCGCTTTTCATTCATAGTAACGGGACGGCTCCTACTAATGCAGCAGATGGGTACAAAGGGCAGGCATCTTTTGATGAGAGCCTACCACAGCCCCTTAGTTCTATTAATCCCTACTGCACTGGAAAACTTGTGGGGGATGGCGGTTGGGGCTTGAGGGTGCATCAGAAGAGGAAGTTGAGTAATATTCCTTGTGCTGATATTTTTTGTTTTAGGTAAACTTAGGCTTTAAATCTACTAACATCTTAATTGCAATAACAGCGTATTTAGCACATAAAAGGCATCAAAGCTGCCCATGCTTCAAAGACATCTATCTAATTGCTTTGAATACAGTGCCTTGCAAAAGTATTCACACCCCTTGGCAGTTTTCGTGTTTTGTTGCCTCACAACCTGGAATTAACATGGACTGTTTGAGAATTTGCATCATTTAATTTACAGAACATGCCCACAATTTTGCTTCACAATAATAAAAAAAAATCTTCAAACAACAAATAGGATAAAATAACAGAAAAAGTCAATGTGCATAACTATTCACCCCCCTAAAGTCAATATTTTGTATAGCCACCTTTTGCGGCTATCACAGCTCCAAGTCGCTTTGGATAAGTCTCTATGAGCTTGCCACAGCTTACCACTGGGATTTTTGCCCATTCCTCCTTGCAAAACTGCTCCTTCTCCTTTAAGTTGGATGGTTTGCGCTTGTGAACAGCAGTCTTTAAGTCTGACCACAGATTTTCTATTGGATTGAGGTCTGGTCTTTGACTAGGCCATGCCAACACATTTACATGTTTCCCCTTAAATCACTCAAGTGTTGCTTTAGCAGTGTGTTTGGGGGTCATTGTCCTGCTGGAAGGTGAACCTCCATCCTAGCCTCAAATCGCACACAGAGTGGTACAGGTTTTGCTCAAGAATATCGCTGTATTTAGCACCATCCATCTTTCCCTCAACTCTGACCAGTTTCCCAGTCCCGACTGCTGAAAAACATTCCCACAGCATGATGCTGCCACCACCATGCTTCACTGTGGGGATGGTGTTCTTTGGGTGATGTGTTGGGTTTGCGGCAGACAGTGTTTTCTTTGATGGCCAAAAAGTAAAATTTTTGTCTCATCAGACCAGAGCACCTTCCTCCATACATTTTGGAAGTCTCCCACATGCCTTTTCGCAAACTCAAAACGTGCCATTTTGTTTTTTGCTGAAAGTAATGGCTTTCTTCTGTCCACTCTGCCATAAAGCTCAACTCTTCGGAGCATACGGCTTATTGTCGTCCTATGTACAGATACTCCAGTCTCTGCTGTGGAACTCTGCAGCTCCGCCAGGCTTACCTTAGATCTCTGTGCTGCCTCTCTGATTAATGCCCTCCTTGCCCGGTCCGTGAGTTTTGGTGTGTGGCCGTCTCTTGGCAGGTTTGCTGTTGTATCATGTTCTTTCCATTTGGTTATGATAGATTTGATGGTGCTCCTAGGGATCATCAAAGATTTGGATATTTTTTTATAACCTAACCCTGACTTGTACTTCTCAACAACATTGGAGAGTGTCAGAAACCATGAAATCAGACTGAGACAGAAGTACAGTTAAATCGCACTTGTTTAATAATAAATGTAAATAGAACAAACATAGTCAAAACATAGCCAATAGTTGGGTAACCAGAACGGATAGTCAGCCAAGCCAGAAGGTCATGGATCAGTGTAATGAAACAGTAAGCAGGATCTGGAGGCAGAAGGGATGTCAGCCAAGCAAGTCTTTAAACAGGAACGCAGGAGATAGTCTCTGTGACGTTGACCAAGGCAAAGGCAGAGATCCTCTGGGCTGGACAGCTTAAGTAGGCAGGACTGATAAGCAGGATATCATCAACAGCTGAGTAACTGTGGAGAGATAGGAGCTGGCAATTAGCCGACAGCTGAGCGGCCAGCTCAGAGAAGGAAGGGCTGAGCCCAGCCCTGACAGAGTTCCTTGGTCTTCATGGCAGTATTTGGTTAGTGGTGTTGCAGCCACTGGGGCCTTTCAAAAAGGTGTGTGTATATGTAATGACAGATCATATGACACTTAGATTGCACACAGGTGGACATTATGTGACTTCTGAAGGATTGGTTGCACCAGAGCTTTTTATGAGCTTCAGAGGGGGTGAATACATACGCACATGCCAATTATCTTTTTTTTTTTTTTTAATTCTAAAACATATTGTGTTCTGATCCATCACATATAATTCAGATTAAAAAAACATTGAACTAAAGGTTGTAATGTAACTAAATAGGTAAAAAGCCAAGGGGGGTGAATACTTTTGCAAGGCACTGTAAATAGGGATATAATATAGCACAAGCATTGGCTGTATTACTGACTTGTCTGACATATTCTTGGTGTGCTTTGAGCCTCATAAAGAGCAACTAAATTATAATAATAGTGGACCTCATCTAAAGGAAAATCGGAACTGAATTTTTGAGGATATAATCACTGTGTATAGCTAAGTGGACCAGAGGAGTGCAGAGGGAAGGTGACGTAGGTCAGCCTCCCGCTCCTCTGCATTTCGTTTGCTGGTGCTTCCATGACACAAGTGCTGGGAGCGAGAGATTTATGAAATCAGTGGGCCTGCGTGCAAGGTCACTGACTGTCTGTGTCCTGTTCAATCCTCCCCAAGGTCAATCTGTCCCCCAGTATAACCCCCCCCCGTCAGTCTGCCCCCCAGTACACTAGGTAGAAGTAATGCAAACAGTGGGTGTGGCTAGATTGTGTTAATGGTGGGAGGGGCTGGAGGAGTGAGGTAAATTTAAAGCAATTCCTCCAAGTATAGTCCGCTCTAGGTTAGTCTGTCCTAAAGTATAAATCTTCCATCCTTCAAAGTCAATCTGTCCCCTGTATAATCTCCCTAGGTCAGTCTGACTGAGCTGGGGGGAATTGTACTGGGGGGCCCCCGTTCAATCTGTCCCCCAGGTTAACCCCCCCAGGTCAACCTGTTCCCTAGTATAATACCCCCCAGGTCAGTCTGCCCCCCCAGTACAATACCCCCAGGTCAGCCAGACTGACCTAGGGGGATTGGGGGGGGGGGGCAGACTAATCCCCAGTACAATCCCCACAATAGTTGATACTTTAGGCCCTGCAATAGTTGTTTATCAAATCACTGTTTTCACTAAAAATACACTAAAATCATTATTAGCAACATAACTTACAAAATTCCTGTTAAATTGGTGCGTTTTAAAGTATGAGAGCTGTGTTTACGTATACGGGGATGCACAGGTGTTCTGTGCATCCCTGTGCAGGCAGTCCTATTCACATTAGTTGGGACACAGTGGCTGCGCTTTATTTTACTGTTGTATTGCTTTAGATTACCCCTGCAGCTTTGAACTGTTTTTGCTGTATAACATCTTTATGTAATGTATTCTTTCTCCCTATAGCCTGTGAATCCGTGGCCGACACAGTCTTTAACACAGTCTGGACCTTGGGATGTAAACCTTTCATGAACAGCCAAAGATCATCCTGCATCTGCAATGAGGATGAGCGGGATGAGCTATAATGAAAATAAAGCCATTTAGTAATCCTGGAGTATTGCTGTAGTCCAAAGACTGTTGATCAGTGAAGACTACAGGGTTACAGTGCAGCACAGCCTAGCAACGGACACATTGCATTTGTGTAGTGACAGTCCTCTTATCTACAGTGTGAGCTTGCCACTAGCCTGATGACATCTGCAGGAATGTGACTGACTGCATTTTCAGAAGCCCACCTTCATTGTGTCTGAATTGCTGTGTTCTCCCTGCTGGCCAAGTGAAATATTTGATTCCACGCTACACTATAGTTCAGCCTATTTATTATAGTTCTTCAATTCCTGTATTCAGTTGGAAATTGCTCTTGAGATACTTCAAACTATTTCTCCTTTGAGAATATAAAATTTGAATTATCATACTAATGGGATGGAAGTGTTCCCCATTTGAATGAGTTATGCATGTAAAGAGTCATCAGTGTATTTTATAGGAGAAGCAGGTTTCCGCTAGGTTGTGATATGCATTTAAAGGGTTAGTTCATCTTTACCAAAAAACTGCCTATGCAATTAAGAGGCACTTGTATATATAAAAAAACAAAAAAAAAATGCATCTTTGACTAAAGTTCAATAATATAGATGTATGTCATTTACTTATCTCATTAAGCCTGACTGGAAAACTCCCAGGATGTTGCTAAGAGAGGCCCAGCTATAAATATTCACATCAGAGATTGAGTGAAGGTGAACAGTAATAGCTGGGCCTCTCTTTGCAATGTCCTAGCAACATCTTGGGAGTTTTCCAGTCATGCTTTATAAGTGGCCTACACCCAGGGCTTTTTTTCCTGCAGGAACGTGGGGGAATGCTATTCCAGCACCTCCAGAACTGAATGGCAAGATGTGCTGGAGGGTCTGTTGATGCTGGCTGCTTCGGAATCTATTGCTGCTGGAAGGGGGATCAAATTTTGCAGAGAAAGGGGACCTATTGTTGCTGGGAGGGATCTACTGTTGAGGGAGGGGTCTTTGGTGCTGACTGCTGGGAAATCTATTGTTGCTGGATGGGACCTATATTTGCAGGGGGTCTATGGTTGGTGTGGAGGTCTATTGTTGCTGGTGGGGGATATGTTGTTGCTGGGGGTGGGTCTTATGTTGCAGGGGTCAGTCGTTGCTGGGAGGTGGTCTACTTTTTAGGGAGGGGTCTAATGTTGCTGGCTGCTGAAGGGTCTATTGATTCTGGCTGTTGGGAATCTATTGTTGCTGGGGTGTATATTGTTGCTAGATCTATTTTACTGCCTTTCTTGTTATTAAAAATATCATACAATACTTAGCACTACAAAATTATACTTGGTTCTGTATTCTCTAAAAGGGGTGGTGCCGGGAGGTGGGTAAGGAGTGGACCAAAGGAATGGTGCTTGGAGGTGTGTAGGGGGCAGAGTCAAGGGGTGACTCGGAAAGGAAGGCGTTCTTGCACCTATTCTATGAGAAAGAAGCCTTGCCTACACCTATAGCAAGGGCATTATTCAATTAATTTCATAGCTGAGCAGTCTGTTTTTATCTACAGACTGCATAGGCAGTTTTTTGGTAAAGGTGAACTAACCCTTTAATTATATAAAACTTTAACAACGCTAATGAACACATTGCAGTAAGTAGGGTCATGCAGAGAAGTTGTTTACTCCAATTTCTAATAAAGAATAGTTTGTGAAAATACTGCATTGTATCTCAGTAATTTGTGCCACTTTATTAAAGGAATTAAGAATCATCACTCAATAAAATGTGTCAATATTCACTTCAATTGTCCAATCATGTAAAAAGCTAATTTCTGTTTACCTAAAGTGTATGATACCCCAAAAATCCATATATCTGTTTGGTTATTCATATTATGCCTATTAGATGTACCTGTAATGTTTTTATTTGTATGCTGTAGCTAAATACATGGTGATCCTGCCAGTTCCCCTGGGTTCCTCTTACAAACTGACACATTCAATGCTGACTCTCCATGAAAATCTTTTTACTACTCGCCCCCGAATTAGCAAACAGGTTCTATATGCTCGCAGGATTAACGGTGGCTTCTGAGTCCCTAACTTGCAAGCTTTTTAAAAGCAGCAAATATAGCCCCATTAGCGCATCTTCATGAAACTTAACAATTGCCATTGTGGGCCACCATTGATCTGGTGGATTCTCATCCCATCCCTATTTCCTCCTGTTTATCGCCCTACTACGATAGAGCCATGCTTAATTCACTCTCTTTGTCTGTGGGATTCAGTCAAATTCTCTGCAGGCTTGATCTCTCCCAACCTACCTTTACTTCACCTTACTCGTTGTCCATTATTTCCCCCTAGCTGTGAAAACCCTAAGCAGTTTTCCTGGTGGACCGATAATGGATTTATTGACATTCATTCTCTGTTTACCCCCATGAGAATACGAACATTTGAGACCCTTGGATCCTCTCATGATATTCCCCCTCCGTGAATATTATAGTTATTTACAACTTAGGCACTTTCTCCAGCGACTTATAAAATCCTGACCTACCTCATACACGTTAATCCCTTTTGAGAGCCTCTGTAGAGCCTGTCCCCATTTCCCAGCAATAATATAATTACTTACTCATCGATTTTCTCCTCTAGGAGACCTCCAGTGTGGTCTTATGTTCAGTGGGAGAAGGAATTGGGGAAGTAGTTAGATACGGAGGAATGGCAGATCATGGCCTAAAGGCTGGCCACCACCCCTCTGGAGTTTAAGAAGATTTTAGCAACAATTTAGTTTTTTTAAGAGTCCAACAAGTGCCCATTTTGGGGTATTTGGCCGAACGGCTGCTACTTGTCAATGTATTACTACTGAACAGTATACAGAATTTTGTGCTTGTGACCATCACCTATAAAATTTGGGAGTATGATGTTTAAAGACATTAAAAGATCAAGCCAAGTATACTAATGTATAGTTCTGGGAAAAGACTTAAATTAATCACCACAATTACAGCGAATCTATGCTCTTAAAAGAAGAAATATATACATTATATTACAGGGATCACAGCTTGAGTGATAAATCACATTATGCCTAAAGCCACCAAATCTTATTTATGTCTGGAACAAGCAGAGTAACTACTTACGGCAACAATTAAAGATTTTTAGCTAAGATGGCCTTTGGATATTTTTTGTGTGCAAAAGAGACATTTAACCACCAAAATAAAAGTGAATCTTCTTCATCCTCTACACTGAAGAGGGCATCAAGAAAAACGTAATTTATGTATGCAACTCACTTTTACCCTTCCATAGACCTACATTTGTGAATCAGTTAACAGCTGAGGCAGTGGAACCAGAGTATGTGAATGCGTGCTACTAGATTGGTCTCATGATTTAGTAGAGAGTGATTGGGGTAACTGTGTCATACTCAGCATCTCCAGCTCATCCTCTCTGCTTTAAAATTTTCCTTCTATACTGATGGCTCCCAGGCTAGTGAAGCAGCTCCATCAAAGCAGGTAGGATGTGGAAAGGATTTGTGATGGGAAACAGGTTGTTGAACCAACTGAAAACACCCCCCTTGCAACTTCCTTTCTACTATTACTCTGCCTCCCCTTCATCTCATCAAAACCCCATCTTACCTGGCACCCCTTCTCTTCTATCACCCTGTATCTCCCTTATCACCCATCACCCATCACCCTGAATCCTCCTCCAACTTATCAGAAGTGGCCCCTGACTCCCTAAGAGTGGATGCACCAATGTGAAAGTAGAGAGCTGCATGTACTGACAGACTAGTAACAGTTTGGGGCACCAAGCACGAGCCTGCCAATAGCAGGTGTATCTACTGTACTGTAACGAACTGTCACCTTTCAACATGTTCTTTAGAGAGTCTGGGGGGAGTCTGACTGCAGGAATAGTAACTACATGTGGGTGAGTGGCTGACACCTTCAATATTATGTGCAGAGTAGGGGCTCTTTGTACTGTGTTATTTTGTGCATGTGTGCAGGGTTTTGTTCACACGTGTGTTGAACATGAAGAACAAAGCAATGCTCATTAACATACCTATAGTATGTATGATGTGTTTTTGACACAATTTTTTTGTGTTTTAGAAGCGTGCAGTTGGTTTTGCATAACAACCCTGATCCTCCTGTTCTCAGGTTCCCGCTGGCACTCCTGGCTCCTCCCCACTGCTGAGTGCCTTCATAGCAAGCAGCTTATACATATGACAAACAGAGCAGGGCTTGGTTCCCGGCCCCCGCTCCCTCCTCACTGGATGTGATTGACAGCAGCGGGAGCCATTGGCTGTGTCTGAGCCAATGAGGAGAGAGAGCTGAGGGAGATTCTTCTCTCATGCACATTGCTTGATCGAGATTGGGGTCAGGTAAGTATAAGGGGGGTTGAGATAGGGGGAGATGCATACTGAAAGTTTTTTTTTACCTTCATGCACATAATACATAAAGGTATAAAACATTCAGCCTTTAGAATCGTGTAGTGATGCAGTTATGGCTTTCTACTATTGAAATTAATAGAGTTGACTAATAAGTGGTGCTGTTTCCTGAAAACATCATGCTGCTTCATTTTTTAACACAACCTACCACACCTGTGTGTACTGTTCATTCTAATATTCAATGCAGGCACTGAAGGGTGGTTAAGAGGCTTTAAAAACACTGCTTAAATGCCCCTTAAACACAGGGTATTGACACACATTTGAGTGAGCCCTTAAAGCTGCCTCATACCCCAGTCAAACACTTCACCCCTCTTGCCCATCCCATTTGTAAAGGGTGACATGGGCAAGCAGGGATGTGCTATAAGCAGCCACCTTACCCCCCCCCCCCCCCCCCCATTTCCAGTGCATCCCTCCATGGCTACTTCACTCTTCACAGTGTATCCCTCCCCAGCCCCTTCACCTCTCACATACAACACGTGTTCATTTTATAGCAGCAAATCAAAAAAAATACTTTGTCTGAAACATGCTTCTGAGCTTTTTAGCATCTTTGCCCTGGGGTGACAAAGAATGATGTCCTGGCCCAGAATTTAAATAATAATACCTAGTAGAGAATTTTGAAACCTGATGTTCTTAAACAATTGCGGACAAATACATTGTGATACAAGCAGTCCCCTTACTTATGGAAATATGGGGTCTGTCAATGCTAACCACTTTTTAAGAATACTGGTTACCTGGCTTTAATGCCTACTGACTCAATGACCCTAAACAAGCATGTGGCCTAGAAACTTCCTCTGAAAATCAGGGCCGAAACTAGCCTGTCTGTGTGGGTGCACTATCAGCAGGGCAGAGGATAGGGTCAGCAGCTAGTAGGGCAGTGTACAGAGGGTACTTGGGTACTTTATATTCTATATACTCATTCTGGATTTAGAGACCTACACACATGACTGTTGGTTGAACGATCAATATCAGTTTATGTAACATCCATTGTATGTGACTTATTATGCTATGCATGTTTATTTTTGTATGGATCACATATATATGGATGTTCTTCATAGCTTTTTTAACATCCTTATTATAGTCTAGCCCTGTCTTTTTCCTCCTTTCAACTATATGGAGGATTAACTACTATCACGATAAATGATTGCTTACCAGTTATTGTTTTATCAAATGATTGTCTATCAATTAATTTTGTTTGGTTGTGAACATGATATGTACCCGGTGTCTTCTCCCCTTTAAAGTCATAGATACCTGTAATTTGTGGAGTCGAGTGCTTTGGGGGCAGTCAGACTCCGGTTTCTATATAGAAAATATATTCATGCACCTAACAATGAGTTTTTGCTAGACTGCCCGTTTCATACCAGTAATATTTTAATTTCTTTTTCTGTTTTTTTCTTATAAAATAAATTTTTATAACATATCATGTGGTTTGTGAACAAAGATACAAGTCCCGCCCACTTCTATGTGATAAAGTCTTGTGACGGGTATGCTTTCATACCCCCGTCACGTGTGGCTGCACATGGGTTTGTCATGTGATCACAATGTTTTCCCTGTCCCGCCACGTGGGTTCTGCGTTGCGTCCTTTGTGGTCACTACTCCGGCGCGTGCCCTTCGCGGACGGGTACGTATGCCGTCGGTCACGTTGTGAACGCTGATTGGCGGCGGCGGGACGTTGTTGCGTCCTTGCTCGTCCCCGAGGGCTGCGCATGTGGGATGTGTCCAACGTTGCACGTAGAACGTTTTTCTACATACCACGAGCGGGGACCTAGGAGTCCCGTGACACGGCCTGGCCACACAATATCCGCGCTTTTTGGCGCCCAAACGTCCACGCCTTTTGGCGCCCAAACGTGCGCGTTTTTCGCGCCCAAACAATTGCTAATCGGACATACACATTATGTTTGGCATGTCCGCTTCTGATGCTGAAAAACCAATGACACTTGCAACATTTGAGATGACATCTTGACAGTCCAATAATCTCCGGCATGACCATCATGGACCTCCCCTCTATGGTGAGTCAATAGTGTGATAGGCTGGTTGACAACCAGTCAGATCTTTTGATTACATGGGAGGCATAACCGGAAGTGTGACTGCCCCCAACTAGCCCAGGTGTTAATTTGTTCATAGTGGTATATATATAACGCAGAGGGGGTGCATTAGCTTATGCCCCTGTAGAAGTCTTGTAAGACGAAACGCGTAGGGCGGATACGCTATATCCATCACCACTGCGTTTGCTTTTTGTATTTCTTGATTTGTCCTTGTTTTTACTGATCGTTTTTATCTCTGACAAACAAGAATTTTATAAATAAATCTATTCCGATTTCGGATTGATTTACCCTATGAGGAGGCCCTCTGTTTTATCTCTTTTCCATGATTTTGACCTATTGAGCTGCCCTGGGGTCAACCATTGAGTTCCTGCACAGCCGTTTAAAGTTTAGTCCCCATATTGTTACCTGAGATTCGGTGAGTACAGACTGTGGGACCGGCCCAGTCTTGCCTTTCCAAGCTCCTGAGTCCGGCCTACAACTCTGCCTGTGCCATCCATCGGCACATCCAAGCTCTGTTTGACCCCTCACCAAAGGTCAGTGGGTCCATCTTTGACGGTAAGAGTACCCATCTTTATTTCCACATCTCAAAGTTCTTGACGCCGTCCAAAATACATGAGGATGACACGTTGATGAACACTATTTAACATCTGAGGAATATCAGAATATTGATATATCATTGCATATGTGATATTTCATCTGGGACACCTGTATTCATATACACCACCTGGATACTTGTTAATATAGCACCTATTTGGGTTCACTTTACATATATGTTTTCATTGTGTTTACCTATTTTCATGAATGTCACTGTCTTTGGATTATGATTACATTTAGTCCATACATACTATAACTCTGAATATAGGTGGTTAAACAAATGAATTGCATTGCATTATATGGTTCCCTGCCTTTCAGAGATAGATAACCTAGTGTTTTCACCATATATTGCAACACTTCCTTATCTTTATATCACAACCAGTTCACTCACTTAGACCTGAGTTGGGTGTTCACTTTTATTTTCAGTAATATTTGTGTGTATTGTTTATTTATAAACAGTTCTGACGTGGACTGTTTATATTCACTTTTTTCCTACCATCCTTCACAGATGGTGATTAATCACTAAAATCTGGATGATAGCAATATAATGAGGATTACATTCTTCCTTGTAGCTATTGACCAGATACATAGTTTCACAGCGCCACACTTAACCATTTCATAGTGTACAGAGGCCATTAGTTTGTAGGGCTGTGTGCAGGGGGTCAGCAGGGCAAAGGATGAGAGGTCAGTAGGGCAGAGGACAGGGGTTAGCTGGGAAGAGGACAGAGGGTCAGCAGGGCAGTGTACAGGGGTCATGAGGGCAGAGGAGAAGGATCTGCAGGATAAAGGACAGAGGTCAATATGGCAGAAAAGAGGGGTCATAAGGGCAGAGGACAGGAACCAGCAGGACAGAGGTGCAGGGGTCAGTAGAGCAGTGTACAGGTGGTAAAATTCCCCCCACTCCCCCTCTTAGCCAAAATCCCCCCATTCCTCTTGCTAGCACAACCCGCCCCCCCCCCCAAATTACCTATTCTTGCAAACCTCTCCTCTCAGATGATTTTTACCCCCCCCCCCCTTCCTCTTTTGTGTTCCCAGTACAATTCTCCCACCTGTAAGTTCCACCTCCCTCAAACTTACAGCCGGAAAACTGCTACAGAGCCAGGAGGCGGTGAGGGGTGTGCTGTACTCTCACTCCTGTCATAACAGTGCTCCTCCATGCAGATGACACAGGTTCTCTCTTACATAGGGCTGTACAATCACAGTTTGATTACCCGCCCCCTATCTCCTGTTCATCTGCCGGCAGCAGGAAATGTGGGTAATTCAGTATGGACTTTTTTACTTAAGTTCCCTGCACCAGGCTGCCACCCACAGTGTGGGGAGTGTGGGGATAGAGGGAAAGAGGTCAGCGGCCAGACAGAATGTCCATGGGGTAGGCAGCCCTAGATCCAGCCTTTTTGAGCCATCAGTGCCTTAAAAAGGACTGAAGTCATTGGACAGGCATATGACAGTCAGGCAATTAGTATTAATCAGAGCACTTACTGCAGCCTCCATATTCTTTTAGTTCCGTTAAGAAAACTGATGATGTGAAGAGTTTATTGCCTAGCACAGCTCACCCAACCAATATGTACGTTTTTTCATGATATACTCTTACAATATTGCACCATAAATGCTTCCCACATGTGCACTAAATCCATCATTTGCTTATGGTAGACACAAATATGCCAAGAGTGGTATGCACATGTATCTAATATAATCATAAAAAAACAACATCATACAAGCAGCTGTGTATATATATGTATGTAATTTACAGATGAACAATGTGGCATAAACATGGCAATAACAGAGCACAACCACTTGTACTACTCCATATCACAAAATACAGACATATGAGCATAACCACAAACAAATGGGCAGGTTAGTACGAGCAGTCACTGAGGACATTTGTAATTGTTACTCACAGTTATCATGTTCATTAGCTTTTACTGGGATGTTGAATAATCCTGGAAAATCAGTTACCATCCATGCAACACATATACACAAATTGTCATTCAAAAGTGAATAATTTAAAGGGTATGGTTGGCAATATTTTAAAGAAACTTTATGTGGGACTCTGCTGCTCATTTGCAGTTTATAATCATGTTGCTGTGCTAAATATTGCCTTTAAGGACCTCAAATCAAAATATATTTTGGCATGACAGATTTATTACACTACCTGTCTATATGTGTGATTTCCAGCAATGACTGCATGCCATTTCTAAAGATCGGCTTTCTGATAATGGCAACAGTGGGTAATGCCTGTATTGAAAGACAGGGTGCCAATGCAGACACACAAATGGGGACAGTGACAAATCCTATATTACATATATATATATATATATATATATATATATATATCTCAAACGTGGTATGTTGTGCTTTATTCAATACATATATCAATTCACAATGCCAGCAGCCGAATCACAGGGAAGAAGCTTCCACTTACCTTAATGGAATTGCTCCCTTGCTGGCCTGAATCACACTCCCAAGCAAGGTAGCAGAAAGGGAGTGACCACATAGCAGCAGATAAGTGGCCTGTTAGGCAGCCAATAGATCAGTCTTTTTTTTTTTCATCCGCTGGTTGAATAAAAAAAAAAAAAATACTTTATTCCCTCATTCACACACATGATGTGGATGGGTGAATCCTCCCTGCAGAGCTATTGTATTCTGACAGCGGAGAGACCTCCCCACCATCAGAATACACTGATCAGCATTGCAGGCTATAGCTGGCGGCAAAAATCTGACAGGGTGGTTTTACAAAAGTTGATCTGTACAACCTCCCGGTCCATACATGGATCGAAATTCAGCGATTGCCTGCTGAGCCAGACAAATTTCAAATCCATGAATTGCCAGCATTAAGGCTGGTACACACGAGACAAATATTGCTTATCAAACATTGCGTAGGGTAGCAACCTCAGTTTTGTTTTGTTCAGCCTGCTGATTGAATGAAAAAAAAACTTCTAGTGTGTACCTAGCATTAGCGATCCTGTTTCTCCATGAAGATAATATCCTAGAGTGAAGTCAAAACTAACAAAGAGCTTCAAGATAGGATTGTTAAACATTTAGCCACCATGTTGCTAACCCTGGGATTGTCCATAGCATTCAGAAACACTAAGTAACAATTCTTGTCATTAAACTTAATTTGCAATCATTTTAAGTTTGCACATCATTATAGATCTTTTAACTACCTTACTGAGGGATCTAAAAGGTCAGACTGAATCTAAAACCTTCGCTGTGCTGTTGGTGAATTGCAGTCCTTCGCTTCTAAAAAAAAATAAGAAATTGCCATGCCAAATACATAACCGGAACATAGTGGGGTAATTAAAGAAAAACAAGACAAAAGGCATTAGTTATAAATAAAATGTTTGATGAGATGGTCAAACAAGAAGAAGCATAATATAGTAGTATGTATGTACAACACAGTGGATATGGTTGGAAATGAAGTTACTCCTCCATGTCTATTATTATAGGTCCTCCAGTGAGAAGGTGGTTTGACAGGTGACTTGTTTCTTCTTCCATATCTGTTGCTCTGCGCATCCGTCTGCGGCATCCTTGAGCACAACGTGAACGCTCATCTGTAGCTCCACACACTAAAATCTGGCAGTGAAGGAACACCTCCTATATGCAAAGAGATCAGTAATATTCTTAATGGCAGGGTAAAAATTTCTACTTCTACATTGTATTTTTCACCTGCATGAGATGTGCATTGATCATATAGTTTTGGTGTCACTTGTTGCCCTGTACACACATCCTATGGTAGAGTATTCACATTCCCGTGTCAGCAGTTTTTGTTTGTGTTCAAAGAGTAAGCATGCGGCATGGCTCTGTACAGGTTAACACATGACCTCTGTCTGTATTATTAAGGCCCGTACACATGATACGAAAATCGGATGGAAAAATTTGTACGACGAGCTGTCTGCTGATTTTAGGATCATTAGTACGGTGCTTTTCGACAGCAGATTTTGCTTTTTCGGCAGACAAAAGCTGGATGTGCAGACTATATATTTTTTGTCAGATGTGAACTCAACATCTGATTTTCGTTTCATTAGCACGGTTTTCATATGGAAAAAATAGTAAGAGCAAAACTACGCATGCTCAGAAACGAAAGAATACATACAAAACTACTCAACACATTGAGCAATACAACTGATGTTGTATTCTGTCGTATGAACATTTTTGTATTGTCAGTAACCTCTTCACTTTTGACAAAAGACTAGCATGCCAAAAAAACAGACATTTGATCGTCCGAAAATCTAAGCGTGTGTATGAGGCTTAAGACCCAACATTACCTCCGCAGAAACTATATGTAGCACCCTGGTGTTTAGACAGGGTTGCTCCTAAATTTACCTGCCAGGTAAAGCTACCTTGGCTAATTGTTGAGGATCAATTGATTTCACTCTAAGTCTGTAATTGCTACACTTCTTTCTTTTGCCGCTAGGTGGCCGGGTACCTGGTGGCATTAAATATGAGAAGGGCACTGCAAAATCAGATTATGGGTATATGGGGTATCTCAGCCAACGGGCAGGGGTTTTCTTAAATCCCTTGGCCTGCTGGAAGAACTTATATATTTGGGGGGAGTCAGGTGATTGGTGTTCTGTGACACCTTGACGGCTGTCTGGGTAGAAGTGTGTTGTACTGCCCGGGCTGCTAGGCTAGAGATTGGGCCTAACCTGAGCACATCTGGCTGTTAGGCTGTCTGAGGGCCTATCCAGAAGCAAGAGAGCAGCGCAGGGTTGGGATTGCGACTTGCAATCCAACCAGAAGTGATGGTTCTTCCGGCCGGAGAACCTGTTGGGGTTGGAGGTAGAGGGGAAGCTGTCACCACTAAGGGACCTTATTACCAGGGATCACAGTGAGTAACTGAAGCAAGTACCGGAGCAGTATTTTCACCAACCGGGGACAGTGAAGAATCTGAAAACTTCAGTGGGTATCAAGCCAGGGACCCAGCCAGCACAGGTGACGCTTGCAGAGCAGCCTTGTGTGTTAAGCCAGGGACCGAGCAGGCCAGTGGGGTGAAGCTTGAGAGGTATCTTGAGTGCCAAGCTAGGGACCCAGCAGAGAATCAGGGGTGATGCTTGAGGAAGTTACCACCGTGAAGATTGGAGGAGCTCAAGGGATTCAGTGTCAGTGAATAATCTAGTCTAGTGAGAGACTGGGAGCTCAGTGGGCTGAAGAACTACAAGAAGTGATTGTAGTGGAAATGAAAAAACTGTTACGCTTTGTGTTAGGAACTGTTAAAGACTGTTGCCATATGAGACAGCATTCTAACACATGCAGATGTGACATCTTGCTGGATGCCTTTCCTTGCATGGCTGTCCTCCTGTTGAAGTCTCAGAGTCTGTCAATTAACCACTTCAGCCCCGGACCAATTTGCAGCCAAAGGACCAGGCCCCTTTTTGCGATTCGGCACTGCGTCGCTTTAACTGACAATTGCGCGGTTGTGCGACGTGGCTCCCAAACAAAATTGGCGTCCTTTTTTTCCCACAAATAGAGCTTTCTTTTGGTGGTATTTGATCGCCCATGCGGTTTTTATTTTTTGCGCTATAAACAAAAATAGAGCAATTAGCGATTATTGATTGGTTTGCGCAAAAGTTATAGCGTTTACAAAATAGGGGATAGTTTTATAGCATTTTTATTAATATTTTTTTTTTACTAGTAATGGCGGCGATCAGCGATTTTTACTGTGACTGCAACATTATGGCGGACACATCAGACATTTTTGACACATTTTTGGGACCATTGTCATTTATACAGCAATCAATGCTATTTAAATGCATTGATTCCTGTATAAATGACACTGGCAGTGAAAGAGTTAACCACTAGGGGGCAGGGAGGGGTTATGGTGTGTGACGTGTGTTTTTTTTTTTTTTTTTTTACATTATGGGGCGGGGCTGACGTCATTGATCGGCTTTTCCGATGACAGAGAACAGCCGATTAGTGACAGGCAGTGTAGGAAGCGCGGGGAGAGGTTTGTTTACACAGACCTCTCCCCGTTCTTCAGCTCTGTGACCCGATCGCGGGACACCAGCGGCGATCAGGTCCGCTGGTCCCGCGGCCATGGTCACGGAGCTCCCGACCGGGTCACGAGCGCGACCCACAGCTGGCCTCTTAAAGGACCACGTACCTGGTTTTGCCTAGCCGTGCCATTCTGCCGACGTATATCGGCGTGAGGCAGTCAGGAAGCGGTTAATATTGCAACTATCTAAGGGTGTCCGAGCCCTAACCCTCTCTCCCAAAAGTTCTGTTAAGAGAAATAAAAATCTCTTTTGTATTCAAGAAGTGTCTGGCACCCAATAACTTTAACTACCGTGCACCCACTATGCCTCACAACCCACCATATTCAGAAGGATGTCAGCTATCTCTGGCCCTGGAGGTTCTCATTAGACTGAAGGAGGCCTGGGACCTTGCTAAATATATATCCCACAATCTCTGGGTCTCTCAGTCTAGCACCAGTGCAGGTGAGAACTACATGGTACATAGATATAACAGACACAAGCAGGCAGAGCAATCACAGACATGCACAGAGAGCTTACTTGCTGTTTGGAGATTATGCCTTTCATCATATTAGTACCCCCACATTTGTGATGCAACACAAAGGGAATGGTGCAGCATGTATTGGATGCTGTGTAACCCAGAACAGGAAGTTGTTGGGTCCCTTTGGCACATAGTGACAAGCTAGGTGAATGAATACATGGACATCAAGGAATCCATTAGCCATGATACCACAAACTGCAGCCACCACATGTGAGCCCATTGTTACAAGGTAAGACAAACAAACAACACAGGGAATATAATACACTAATACCTATTTAAAACAATAAAAATGTGAAAGTGTATAATTGTGTATCCAGGACCACTGAGTAGCTTTGACCAACAAATCCAGAGTCACTCCACAAAGTTTATAAATGTCAGAATTTCAAACTGAATATGGAAGAAAAAAATGGGAAATAAACACTAGGATCCTGTAGCTGAGAAGCTCACCTTTTGAATACGTTACATCTGTGTTTATCTGTATCCATGTTCAGCAACCCCTGTCACTTTCCCTCCCCTGTGACAAGTTCCTCTCCCGGCAACCAAATAATTTTAAAATCGGCTCCACCTGTACAGCCGCGCCATTCATTCTCAGAAATCTGTGTATGAATTGACTAAATGTCCTGCCTGTCACCATGACAGATGACTTGTAGTTTTAATGGACTGCAAGAGTGCTGATTAGTGCACTTGTAGCCCATTCACACTTCCTCCAGCTTTCAAACTGAAGGTCCATACAGAGGAACAGTCAGAAAGCTGGGGGGGGAGAGTTTGCAGGAGCCTGGCATTGAATCCACAGTCTACCTATTGCAGGTACACCACTTCGCAGGCTCTTGCAGAAAAAAATAACAAATGCACATTTTTTACCTACAAAATCTTGTGCATTTATAGTTTTTTTTAGTAAAGTTAAACTTAAACCATACTGTTAGACAGGTTAATTTGGCTGTCCGCGGGCTGGTCGGTAAGTAAGCTTGGAGCTTTTCTTGGCTTTTTTTTTCCAACATATGTGGCTTTCCAATGCTGCTTGCTGCAATGGCCAGTTATAGGTGGTGGCAGTGGCTTTCTTTTTGTAAAAATAAAGCAGAGTTAAACCCAGAAATGGAACTTCTGTGGATAGGATGCCCCCCCCCCCTCCAGGGGGAGCAGATACCTGTGAAATCCAGTGTGCAGCAAACTACGCAACGTCTGGCCCTCCTCTTTTCCTCCCCCCGCTGCCTTCTGGGAGACACACAGGTCCCAGAAGACAGCAGGGACCACTCAGAACACACAGTGCGACTCGCGCATGCGCAGTAGGAAACAGGCTGTGAAGCCGCAAGGCTTCACTTCCTGTTTCCCTTAGTAACAATGTCAGGGCCTGCACCAGGAGCAAAGGGACGGTCAGCTTCGGGTGCCAACATAGCAGGCTCCCTGGACAGGTAAGTGTCCTTATATGAAAAGTTAGTAACTACAGTATTTTTAGCTGCTGACTTTAAATTTTATTTTTTCCCGCTTTAAACTTAGACTTGGAGACATGTTACAACACACACACACAATGCAGATGTTTTACACAGGCTATTAAATTAGGTTTAAATACTGATGACTGAGCAGCAAGTTATCACATCTCATGGATTAAGAACAACCTTTATTCCTGAAGCAAACAAGTGTTATCTAAAATCAACTAATTGTACCGCGTCCTCTTCATTGATTTGTGATGTGCTGAGGCTTTTTATTGAACAGGCTAAAGAGTAAACACCACAACACTATGACAAGTAATAATAAACTATTAGATAAATGGCAAAACATTAATAAAATGTAACTTACTTTGAACAAAATAAAAAAATAATTATTATTATTATTTTTTTTTTTTTAATAATGCAATTTAATTAAAGTTGAATTTAACTATATTTGAGCACAATAAAACATTATTTAAATCATTTTTAATATTCAAAACAAACTCATCCACCCGTCTATGTCTCCATGATTTATTTTGTTCACGTTGAAAAACACCCCGTAGCATTTCTAGCCACAGCAATCTTGAGTAAGGGCAGATGATTCATTTAGTGTTTACCTCCTGGAATCCATCTGCCCTTAGCTCAGCCATGCAGGCAGGAGGGCGTGCTTAGCTAAGAAAACCACTCATCCCCTCCAGAAGACTCATTGGCTGTATAAAATAATTTTGGCCTAGGCCTAAAAATCAGAAAGTAACTGAAGAAATGTGAAAAATAAGTTTAAAACCAGTAAATATGATAAACACTATATTGTCAAAAGTATTAGGATGCCTGCCTTTACACAAACATGAACTTTAATTGCATCCATGTCTTAGTCCGTAGGGTTCAATATTGAGTTTGCCCACCCTTTGTAGCTATAACAGCTTCAACTCTTCTCACTCATCCATGTCTTTATATATCTTGCTTTGTGCACTGGTGCCCATTTATGTTGGAACAGGAAGGGTCATCCCCAACTCCCACAGAGTTGGGAGCAATAAATTGTCCAAAATGTCTCGATATGCTGATGCCTGAAGAGTTCCCTTCACTAGGACTAAGGGGCCAAGCCCAACCCCTGAAAAACAACCCCACACCATAATCCCCCCCTCCACCAAATTGGACCAGTGCACAAAGCTAGGTCCATAAAGACATGGATGAGCGAGTTTGGGGTGAAGGAACTTGACTGGCCAGCACAGAGTCCTGACCTCAACCATTGCCCCCTTAGTTCCAGTGAAGGGTACTCTTCAGGCGTCCGTCCACAATGTCTTGGGATGCTATTTCATGCTCCCAAACAGTTTGGGGATGGTCCCTTTCTTTTCCAACATTACTGCACACCAGTACACAAAGCAAGATCCATAAAGACATGGATGAGCGAGTTTGGGGAAACATCCCTGGCCCGTACAGTCCTGACCTCAACCTGATAGAACACCTTTGGGATGAATTTGAGCGGAGACTGCGAGCCAGGCCTTCTTGTCCAACATCAGTGCCTGACCTCACAAATGCGCTTCTGGAAGAATGGTCAAACATTCCCATAGACACACTCCTAAACCTTGTGGACAACCTTCTCAGAAGAGTTGAAGATGTTATAGCTGCAAAGGGTGGGCCAACTCAATACTGAACCCTACGGACTAAGACTGGGATGCCATTAAAGTTCATATACTTTTGACAATATAGTGTACTTTCCTATATTTTTCCTAAAGCTACCCCTATAAGGATTAGAGGGTTCAGTTCCGCTTAAAGTAAATAGTAAAAGCAAACAAATGAGCTTGGCTTAACCCCCAGGGTCCTGTCAGCCCTATCCACTTGGTACTTGAAAAAGTCAAGGTTTAATTTTTAATAAATAAACTCTGCAAGTTAGGTATGGATTCCAGAATTGAATTTTTGAAGTAAAATACTACTAAAATACTAATGGAAATTAAAGGCAAGACTTTTTTAAAGTTTTGTTTAGAGTGGAGAGTGATTGTTAGTTTTGTTGCTATCTGTGCCCATTAGTGAGATTCACCCTCTCTATTTGTCCTGTTTATCTCTATCATTGAAAGTGAACGTAAAAGAAAATCACACATTTTTGGTTGTCCCAGAAAAGTAATAGAGGTGAAACCTTCCAATGGGGACACTAGTTCTGGTGACCTGGGGTGGGGGGGAAGGAGTTCCCTTAATTTGCTGGGATTTCATCAAACTTCCTGTTTGCTTATAGGACAGGAAGTGAAGTGAAATCTCTGCAATGGGACATAAATGGTGAAAAAAAAAAGAAATCTGACAAGAGTTATAACCCTTCCTTACTCTATCCAAAATGAAAAACAACGTTTTGCCTATAGTCCTCATTTAATTAATTAAAGGAAACATTACTAGAGGAAAACATTGAGTCTACCTATGTTGGCTTCTTATTCGCAAAACATAGTTGCCTGGCTATCATGGTCACTGAATATGCTGTACCGTTAAGAACCTCTGACAGTTTTAACTTTCCTGATCTGGATACTTGTTCTAGGTCAGTGACTTGCACAGATGTCAAATGTTCTTTGATTGGACAAGGTGGAGATCATGAAGTCACCACCCCACTTCTCCACCTTTTTACTTTCTCCATCAGTTCATCTCTCACAGTTATAACCTTTGTATTTTCAACACTGGGTGCATGCTTGTGTTGATGTCTATCAACAATGATAAAGTTGCTATTTGGACTTATTTTTTTTCCTTATGCTGCTAAATTTATAATAGATGTTTTCCTATTGTTTTTTAATTATGGTGTTTGTAAGCTAATTCATTCATTGTAATCTACTGTGCTAGATTTGGCTTTCCTGGATCTCTCAGGACTACAGTTTTGATTTCCCTGGATCACTCAGGATCTGACTGATTCTAGCATTTGGCATCCCTGGGTCTCTCAGAACCTGTCAGGTCTTGAGTGATTCAGGGAAGCCAAATGCAACAAGCTGTCTGCTTCCAGCATTTGGCTGCCCTGGATCTCTCAGAATCAGACAGCTTCCAGCATTTGGCTTCCCTGGTTCTCACAGGACCTGTAAACTTCCAGCAGTTGGCTTCCCTAGATATCAGGTCCTGTCTGCTATCAGCATTTGGCTGAACTGGATCTCTCAGGACCTGTCAGCTTCCAGCATTTGGCTTCCCTGGTTCTCTCAGGACCTGTAAACTTCTAGCATTTGGCTTCCCTAGATATCAGGTTCTGTCTGCTTCCAGCAGTTGGCTTCCCTAGATATCAGGTCCTGTCTGCTATCAGCATTTGGCTGAACTGGATCTCTCAGGACCTGTCAGCTTCCAGCATTTGGCTTCCCTGGTTCTCTCAGGACCTGTAAACTTCTAGCATTTGGCTTCCCTAGATATCAGGTTCTGTCTGCTTCCAGCAGTTGGCTTCCCTAGATATCAGGTCCTGTCTGCTATCAGCATTTGGCTGAACTGGATCTCTCAGGACCTGTCAGCTTCCAGCATTTGGCTGAACTGGATCTCTCAGGACTTGTCAGCTTCCAGCATTTGGCTGCCCTGGATCTCTCAGAATCAGACAGCTTCCAGCATTTGGCTTCCCTGGTTCTCACAGGACCTGTAAACTTCCAGCAGTTGGCTTCCCTAGATATCAGGTCCTGTCTGTTATCAGCATTTGGCTGCCCTGGATCTCTCAGGACCTGTCAGCTTCCAGCATTTGGCTTCCCTGGTTCTCTCAGGACCTGTAAACTTCTAGCATTTGGCTTCCCTAGATATCAGGTCCTGTCGGCTTCCAGGATTTGGCTGCCCTGGATCTCTCAGGACCTGTCAGCTTCCAGCATTTGGCTTCCCTAGATCTCAGGACCTGTCAGCTTCCATCAACTGACTACACCCCTGATCTCTTAGGACCTGTCCGCTTCCAGGCATTTGGCTACCCTGGATCTCTGAGGACCACAGCTTTCAGCATTTGGTGTCCGTGGATCACTCATGACTTGTCTGTTTCCAGCATTTGGCTTCCCTGGGTCTCTCAGGACATGTCAGCTTCTAACATTTGGCTATGTTGGAGTCAGGACCCAACAGCTTCTATCATTTGGCTACCCTGTATCACTCAGGACCTGTCTACTTCCAGCATTTATTTTCTCTGGATCTCTCAGAACCTGTCAGCTTCCAGCATTTAGTTTCCCTGGATCTCTCAGGACATGTGAGCTTCTAACATTTGGCTACCCTGGATCTCCTAGGACCTGTCAGTTTTCAGCATTTGGCTTTCCTGGATCCCTAAGGACCTGTCTGCTTCCAGCATTTAGCTTCCCTGGATCACTCAGGACATGTTTACTTCCAGCATTTCTTTTCTCTGGATCTCTGGGAACCACTTTCACTTTTATGAAAAACCAAGATCCTTTTTATTAAGTTTACATCATCTTGTCATCCGTACTCATAAGGTTGTATAAGAATACAGCCCAGTATAATAAAGCTTCTGCTGTTACCTTGTTATCCTTCCCCACAAATTTGAACACAGGAACTTGAAAGTGTTTGGCGAGATGATCTTTAGATATGTATTGTTTCACAGCATCATCTGAGACACACCTAGAAAAAGAAATAAAAGGAAGAAATTGTGACTGGCACCACATTCTTTTTTGTTATAACTTTACCAGGGTGCAATCCAATTAAATTTTTTTAAATATATAATTTTTTTAATTTTGCATAGAGTGGGTAAGAATCAGCACCTGCCAGTTTTGTGTTGTTTGTGTACCCACTGTAAAGATTTCCCTCTGTCCCTGTCTCAGTGGTGGTGGTCACAAAGAAATCAAATTGGAGCACACAGTGAGGACAGTACATCTGTCACATTTTTTTATGTGCAGACCTGTTCTAGAAACAGTAACAAGCAGGAAAAAAAAAAGAAGGAAATCTTTCAAATTTGCACACAGTAATAAAAACCTAAAAGAGGCTTTAACCAGTAAAATATCCAAAATAGAAAAAAGTTTTGTCTGAAGCGAAAAACTAGGGAATGGAAAAGTGGAGACTGTTACCCAAGACAACCAGATTCCTATTCTAAACTGCCTTAGAAAAATGTAATTGTATTCTTTGCTTTTGGGAGTATCAGCTTTTATGATATGTTTGTTTTTCTTATAATTTCTTTTATATACTGTACCAGCATGAAAAGATTATGCTTTTGCAAAAACATTCTCTACAATATGTAGCTAAAAAAGATGGATGAAATTATGTAATTTTCATCGTTCTTTCGCAGGAGTAAGACAAGAGGATGACTTATTTTCTTATACATATTAATATAACCTTTAAATTGTGTAAAAAGCCAAGGTGGTTGCTGCAGTCACATAGAATTCAGTGTATCAATTCAGCACAAAAAAAAAGTGGCATTAGGCTTAGGGTAATCATTTGTTAATATATTTTGCCACAAAAAAAAATTTGACATGGAATGTTTGGGTAAATAGGTAAAATGTAAAAAATGGTAAAATATAGCAAAAATGAAAACAATGCCACCTTAAAGACAAACTCTAGAAATTACATATCTTTTAAACTTACATTTGGCTACATGGTTACATGTAATTATCTATGTGTCACATCCTGAAATTTTCTGTAGTAGTCTGTGCTACATACAATCAGTGCTATCCTATTCCGAGTGCTACTGGAGCAGCCTGCCGCCTGTACACTGAACAGATGTCTCTCTCCCATACTTCTGCTTTTCAGCAAACTTTTTTCTTTTTTATAAATACAAGGTATTCTCTGATTGGTGGAGAGGAGGTGCAGAAAACTTCACAATTGCACCTTGTCCAAACAGAGAATCCTTTGTATTTACTGAAATAATACAACAGATGCACACTGGTTGCACACTGGTTGTTTTTAACATGGTTGTTACGGGTTTCTGGCATTTATTTTTTCTGCCTCCAAAAGCCCTGCATGTTAGCTTATGTATCCATGAATACATAGGCGTTTAGAGGCAGAAAAAAAACACTGTCAGCGCGTCCAGAAGCAGCAACGTTTTGATGGAAAAAACGATTGACGCGTGTAAACACTAGGAAACACTTGTTGTTGTATTAAAGCATTTAATTTTCTATTAGCAAAGACAGTACAAGTGTGACTTTCAACAAGCTATAGTATTAGACCATTAATGTAATACTTGCCCATCCTGTATTAGGTAGTATTTTAGGATCTCGTCATTCTTGGAAGTAGGTGTGGCATAGCAACTCTCCACTAAGGTTTCCAGACCATTCACTCGCATAAGGGGCTCAATGCCAAAGTATAGGGAGTCTCTGAGCTTTAGTACTGGCTTTGTTTCTTTGTAAGGCTCATCAAATTCTTTGTCCTTGAAGATCTCCAGGCTGAATGGGAAGGTGCCTCTGCTGCGTCCCATTATCTCCAGTGGTGAGTTCTTCAGATTGGGTACATACCCCTCTGAAATTGTGTATAGTCTGGGGAATTCACATGTTATAGGAATTATGATCTTGCTGGTACGAATAATAATGTCACCATTACTTCCCGGAGTCTGTTTTGGCATTCCAGTCACTAGATTGGTGGCGATAATCTTATCACTTACTACCTGTAGAACACAGAGGTAAGTACAAATACAGTAACAGAAGTAATCTTGGTTTTACAAATAAAATAAAAAAATATTTGGTCCTGCATAACTAAATTAATTGTTTTTGAAAGGTTTACAGATTAGACTGTATGTATTTATTAACTCACTTAGAATTCATCATTGGTACATGGGCTAGTTGCAAACGTTACACAAATTTTGTAATTTGAAAATTAGAGCTGTAACCAACTTGGAAATTGTTAAACAGGATGTAAAAATAAAATACTGTGCAAATTATATTAATATATTTAAAATGAATTTTGGAGAAGCAAAGAAAACCATTAGGCCCGTTAACACAGTGCAATGACCTGTGTTTTACTGCACTGGATGAAAGCTGGTCACCGCCAGGACAAACAGAAAACAATTGTTTTCTATGTGCCCCATTCACACTGCAACACAGCCCGGAGGTGCAATGCAGAGAGCTGTATTAAAATGCAGATGTGCTGCATTTTATCGCAGTGCACAATAAGAGATCATATGTAACTTTATAGCAGTGCACCACACCTTGCACATGAATAAAGTGTCATGTTAGGCACTTCAAATAAAGCTGAAAAAAATTGAGCTGTGCCGCCACATTGCATTCAGAATGGAGATCTGCCCACAGACTAAACAGCTTTAGTTTAGTGTTATGATTTATAACATTGAGTTAAAGACCCTGTTTGCACTGCCTGCACACTAAACTTCAGCGATTTAGTCACTTCTTCCATAATAGGAAGTCAGTAAACCACTGCAGGTAGTAATTTCTTCCACAATAACGGTATTCAGTCAGGGGAAAGTCACACGCTGCAACTGTTATTCCTTTAACAGGGTGAGCAGCTGTGAGCTTTTCTATGAAGTTAAGGGAGTTCAGGCCACACATGTGCATTGGATGGGGAATGCGACTGGGAAGACCTTAAAAGAGGCTGCATGGCATGGGGCAGGGAGAGCGTTTGTATCCTCAGAAAATGAGAATACTGCCCGAGTCATCTTAGCCTTCAGCTAGCTTTTTGCATGGACTGTATGGGAAACTACATTTAAACATAACACGAAGGTTGTGCAGTCTAAAGTTAGCTGTGTCAAGTGCATGTGGTTCCTAGGTATTAAATGGGGGGGGGGGGGGGGGGGCTCAGTGGTAAGATGGGCAAAGGATGGCCTTTTGAGACACAGAACAGGTTGGAAGTGCACAGATGAATGGCAGATTTGGTAAACTGAGTAGCCTAGCTGTGACTTTGGGAATCCCATATGGTCATCTCTGTTCATAGAGAGCGCTGAAAACTGCAGCCTGTGTCCTTTATTTTTTACCTTTTGTCACTTTCATACAAATTTCCATTAACCATTGAAAGAAAATTACAAATGCCAAATCTTTGACTGTAGCTTTCAAAGAGATTCTTCACAGTATAATATAAAGTGACGAGTTACATACATTGATGACAGTTCCACAGGTTTTCAGGTTGAAGTTAATATTGACATGGGTGCCATTGGATGTTCCCTTGCAGGAGGAGTTGGTAAGCGACAGCTCAAGACCCCCAACCAGTTCCTTTGGCACGGAGACTTCTATGTTGCTGGGTTTACATATCACTGGAACTGGAATAGAAAGCAGAAAAAAAACTTTTAGCAATATTATAGTCAAAGTTAAAGTTTTTCTTTTCTCTACATCTCCATTATATCAGAGCAAGGTATATAGAAGCATTTTTTAGGTTTAGAAATACAATTTGTGATAATGTCTCTCTCTTTCTAGCATGAAAATCCCTGGTGGTTATTAGTGGCAGGATTAAATGTTCTATTGGAGACAGATCTCAGTAACAGGGCAGAACAATCACTCTCTGCTGCAGGTCAATGGTGCAGCTCTAGCTTCACACCAGCTCTTACTATGAATGATAAGTACTTCTTACAATGTCAGTGTGCAGCCAGGGAGAAAAGTTATGGTTCAAACAAAATCCAGAAACTTAATAGCTTGTAGGGAAAAAATGTCTGAGACTATGCAGAAAAAGTTCACCAGGTGCTAAAATACACATAAAAAAATATTTATTCCGAAGGTTGTTAATACACACTTTAAGGACCATTTTGCTAAAATCATCTAACAATCTGATGCGTATGGAATAAAAATACGCAAAACTGAAAACCTTAAATTTAAATAATGTTGATTGAATGGATTAGAAATTGTCATCTGCCTCTCCAAGTCACACCTTGCTGCCTGTGGTAAATTTATTGGACACGCACGGAGAATTAGGGAGATCTTCCATTACTTTTTGTTTCTAAGGCACAATATAAAGCGAGAGCAAATCTTTCCACTGGACTGCAATATTGCATTCATTTTTTTTTTGTTTAAAACATCTGTGATTGCATATTGAAATGTAAAGGTACATTTTTTAACATTAAATTGCAAAATGGCTTTTGTTGAATTAATCTATAGTAAACAAAATTGAAACATTAATCCTTTTTGTAACTATAGTGTCTATGCACAGAACTTTCAACAAAGAATTCACACATTTTCAAGTTATGTCCGATTAGAAAATGTTTGACTCTTGGGTGAGAGCTATGTAAACCTTGAGTGAAAACTGCATAAATAGATCCTTAATGTTAAAAAAACAACTGCTATGATTTCCTAAAATTCTCAAATAAAAAAAAACTTAAACCATGCTTCCTTGTTTTATACACCTTTTGCATACTGTTCAAATTCACCAGAAATGTGTCAGGGCTGGGCTCAGCCCTTCCTTCTCTAAGCTGGCCTCTCAGCTGTCGGCTACTTGCCAGCTCCCATCTCTCTCCACAGTTACTCAGCTGTTGATGATCCTGCTCGTCAGTCCTGCCTACTTAAGTCATCCAGTCCAGAGGAGCTCTGCCTTCGCCTTGGTAAACACATCTAGAGACTCTCTCCTGTGTACCTGTTGAAGACTTGCTTGGCTGATGTTTCTTCTGGTTCCTGATCCTGCTTGGTGTTCCACTACGCTGATTCTCCGGTTTCCTGATTTCCTGGCCTGTCCTGAAGTATGCTGATCTCTGGCTCCCTGACATCCTTGTCTGACTATCCGATCCAGTTACCAAACTGGTCTGATTCATGGTTTCTGACAAAATGTAATTTCAGGCACAGCTGATTGGCTCACTGCTATTTTCAGAAATTCTCTTCCAACAGTGGGACTGGTTATGTGACCATGGCAAGCCAACCACCCAGCACTCAGGAAGTAGGAAGACAGGTAGGATTGTTTTTTCTCAAGGTGAAAGTATATTTTAACTATTTTGATTAGTGATTAAACACTGCCTGTACATAGAATCTGCTATTGCTTTGTTACAGATCTTTACTAATCCCTGGATTGCATTTATAAAACTCTGCATAAAAATTGACCTTACCTTCAGAAGTCTACCCAGAGACAATGACATCTATGCCTATTTTTTTGGTGGGCTGGAATTATATATATTTTTTGTAGAATAGCAAAGGAAACTTTTTATTTTTTTTATTCCCCTTAATTTTTGGAAAAGATGGCCCTGACAGTAAACACTGTTAGTGTACAGTATAACTGTTTATTTTTGTGTTATGCAGTTATTGAACGATACGATTGCTTATTGTCACTATTAACTTTTGTTGGTTATACTCTGGCTATGCAAATGTTATCAAGTGTTATTATTATTGCCATAGTGGCACATCTCTCAATAAAACTTAATTATGCAAAAAATAGCAAGGGAAACTAACTAATAGCATATACCGGTAGGTGTTTCCTTGAGAAATCATATACAGGCACATGTTAAGTAATACAATCATATCAGGTAGCCACCGTATGACACGGTATTAGAAATTGTCCTTAGTTAAAAACACATCTGTAGTAATATTCAACATTTCTTCAATGTGAAGTAATTAAACAGAAGTTGCCAAGTAATATATTAAGAGGCCACTGAGTACCATATCATGCTTAAGTGGAAAAAGGAAGGTATAAAGGGTTAGGGGAACAAAAGGTAAGACATGGCTATATTTAATATGTAATATAACTTTATAAGCTCCATTAAAAAGATAAAAAGCAGGTGGGCTGGGACCATATTTGTCATTTTTTTCTTTATTTGTAAGTTCTTATTTTGAAATTCTTGATTTTTTTTTTTTTTCATGAGAGGTTTATTCAAAAGTAATAGTTCAGATAGAAACTTGAATATTTCATAATAAATGTTCCACAGTTGTTGGTATGCCAGTGCCCAGGTAATGTTATGAAAAATATAATTCCACCATTTCAGTTGCTACCGATGAAGAACAATAATTTAATGTAAGGCAAGACTATAGAATTATTTAGCATGACTACTTCACTAAATGTGGCCAGTAAATGATGAAATGGTTTTACAAACATTCACCAAATTTGTGGAGCAAAAGGTTACATTAAAAAACAAAAAAAAAGAAATTCACAATTTTTTTTTTTTTTTTTTAAACATACCTTGACATGTATGGTTATCCTCAGACAGGAGAAGCCCTCGTGGGCATTGGCACTGGTAGGTATCACCAAATAGAACACAGCTGTGACTACAACCTCCATTGTTATTTTGACAGCCTTCAATATCTGAGAGAAATATAGTTCAATGATTTATAACAAGACAGCATTGCACAAAAATAAGATTGAAAAATGTGTCATAAATTGTAAGAATGAATCATATATACCAAATAATGTACAGTAAAAAGTTGTTATAACCAAAATACATCTCTTTACCAAAAATATGCTTGAAAAAACTCTAATATATATATATATATATATATATATATATATATATATATATATAATCGTTCCTCGATGCTTTTTTAATTATTAGTACATTTAAAAGAAGTGAGAAAAAGTAAAAGCAAAAGAACAATTTAAAGCACCTGATTTAAAGCACTTGTGGAAGATAAAGGAAAACCTGCATGATTAGTTGGACTTCTAATTACAGAAGGACTGCGTAGGGGTCAGATAACCCTGTTCTTTCATAATGGAATACTGTGCCACAAAAAAATAATAAATAGGAATAACAATGATATAAATAACAATGTCAGTCCAGCATTTACCAATGAACTGAATGGAAGCTGGTATAAAGTTTCACTGAAAGTTCTGACAGTTCTTTGATATAAACAAAAGATAGTGGTAACAAAAATTGAAATTGAACAGTCTATGATGCGTCCAGATCTTCAAAAAACCACCGCTGTGCACAATGACAAGATCAGTGAATCCCACCACCGATATCAAAGCCGCTTACCGGACAATATTTTGTAAACAGCCTTCATAAAGGTACAACTTCTCACAGATAGAACCCGCTTCTCAGCGCCACACTAATCCAGTTGAACAGAAGCCTTTTGGCTCAGCAGCCAGTAGCAGCATGGGCCAATTAAATTAAAAAAAGACCATAGCATAATACTGTATATAAATAATGGATTTATTTAAAACATAAAGGAATACTCACAAAAGAGCAGATAATACGAGCATAGAAAAATAATGCCGGCCGTTACACATGGAGCCCTTCCTCCTTCATCTGAAGCTCGGTGACGTCACTGTTTTATTTATTTTTTGGGTCAGCGCTGTCTTTTGTACATTATAACCCTGTTCTTTATTTGCCAACTCAGACAATTATAGTCTATTTTGCTACATAACCTTTTGATACATCTGGCCTGTAGTATTGAGGCACAGAAGGGAGTAGTTTGACAGTCACTCCTCTGCCCTCCCCCTGCCCTGTCACATACGTTTGCAACTAAACCTTGTGTTTTGTAGAGAAGTCTTTAAATCCTGCAGTTAGTTACTGTTTCTGTTCTACAGTATCATATCATTGTTGCCTTTGGCTCTAGTGAAATTTTCCAAGGGCTATCTTTATGTCACTGGAATCTAATGCTTATTACCTTTCAGTAAACAAGATTGAACTATTTCACTTAAACTTGTGTAAGTGTCTCTAATTATTTTTGTTATTAAAGTGGAAGTAAACCCCCCTATCGTTTTCAGCCAAGGAAGCTGCCACCTTTGCCTCTGTTTAATCTTCAACTGCCACAGTGCTGCACATGTGATCCGTTATGACACCAGCCATTGGATGGTTTGACTGTTTGGTTGAGAGCACAGCCAATGTGCAGTTAGCATTCCCGGCATGCCTTTTTTTTTTTTAAACTGTTAAATCGATGGGTTTACTTCCGCTTTAACAAAAATGTCTGAACCCAGGGTGTCAGAGGTATCGGTCCGAGGACTTGCATGGTCGGGGCAACCAGTGGGGTACAAATTCAGCAAGTGGCCCTCACGGGGGAAGCGATACAATAACAAATGATTATACCTTAGTATTGAGCGGCCCAAAATATATAAAAATATGTTTTGCTGCACGCAGTCCATGAGAGCAGCTTCTATGAGAAAAAAATAGTGCTGGTTGTTGTAATGTGTTAGCCAATTTATGTAGGATATTGTATTAAAGTAACATATTGACCATAAATTCAGTTGAGTTGTCAAACCCAACTGAATTTAAACATATCAAAGGGACAGCTGAAGACCCTTTGATGTGTAAATCTTATGCAAGTCTACCTAGGTGTGTGAGGTATGGTCTGTTAACCTAGTTGAACATTTCAAAGGAAGTATTTATTGATGGTAATTACACTTGAGAGGGTATTCATGGTAAACATTTGGTTGACTTAGCATAACCCCCCCCCCCCCCCCAGTATCAGACCAGTATTTGAGAAAACATTCAGGCTGGCATTCAGTCTAAAACTATCTCAGGAAGGGTTTGTGATTATGAATGCACAGGTCTAGGGAAAATATTCCTTGTCATATGTACTCTGTTGGATTTTTATCACCTGTTACAAGACTGTTCTGTTTTGGAAGCCAATAAAGTGCGTCTCTCTGGGAGAATTGGGTTTGCTGCGGGACAATACTTATTAATAACTACGAACCATCTACGAACGATATATTATCTCACTACACTGGTATTTTTGTGTATCTGCATAACAATAGAGGAAATAGAGCTATGAATAAGCACCTGCCTTAACGGTGTGAAACGCGTTAGTGGTTTTATCCTTGCTGTATGGATCTACATTAATAAAGAAATCGTTTTTCATTGGAGCGTGGCCATCCAGACTTTTTCGTTTTGTTATGTGCATAACAATGTTATGAACACTGGACACAAACTGCACAAGGCTGTTGCACCAGGACAGGTGAGCGATCACAAATCCTCAATACTTCTTAAAAGAACCAAATACAAACATGATCCAATATGCAAGTCACCTTCACATGTCTTTCCATCTTCTTTCAAGACTCTTCCTTTTGCACACTCACAGCGATGGGAGTTCTTCAGGTTGATACAGATGTCACTGCAGCCTCCATTATTATCCTCACATTCATTCTCATCTGCAAGTATTGAAAAAGTCATGCAAAAGTAGTGGTTAGTTTCCATCACATACAATATTCATTTGAATGGTCATGTGATCACTTGGGTTGAGTAAGAGCTGGAAGAACTGTGCTTCTAGGCTGCCCTCACATATTGAAAAGTACATGTCAGAAAATCGGATGAGTAGATCTAGGAAGGCTACTTACCTTCCAAGCTTCAGTACTTCCTCAATCTGCCACTGACATGTCAAGGTTTTACCCAGATTGTTGCAGCTGCATCACATGACATGTCACCCCTTGAGAATAAAGTCTTTACACTTCCTGAGCTAGTCACCAGCAATGCAACCATAGTCTAAGCTCCCGCTGCAATGCTTCCTGGTCATTGTTGCACCCCAGTCTGGTCTTTGGTACACCTGCAGCATCTTTCTATGAAGAAAGGTTGCAAGCACTGAACTTATTCTCTCTGGAGAAAAGACGCTTAAGAGGGGTTATGATTTTAATTTACAAATACCATACTGGTGACCCCACAATAGGGTTCTAACTTTTCCGCGGAAGGGAGTTTAATAAGACACGTGTCCACTCGTTAAAATTAGGACAAAAGAAGTTTAACCTTAAACTTCATAGAGGGTTATTTACGGGAAAGAGCAGCAAGGATGTGGAATTCCCTTCCACAGGCGGTGGTTTCAGCGGGGAGCATTGATAGTTTCAAAAAACTATTAGATAAGCACCTGAATGACCACAACATACAGGTATATACAAGGTAATACTGACATATAATCACACACATAGGTTGGACTTGATGTCTTTTTTCAACCTCACCTACTATGTAACTAGGAGTTCTGGATCACTTTTCACTACAGGGAAATTGGTCTCCACAAGAATTGTCCCAAAGTATTCTGGAGCAGCGAGCAATCTGCCTGGTTCTTTTACATTGGTCTAATCAATTGCAGGAAATTCCAGAAAGGGTCCAGTCAGACATGACTGTAGCATATATCAATCATTCAGCTACCCCTTAGACTCTGAGAGAATGCAGTTGCATACAGGAGTTAGGTTTTCATATGGGGTTGTGACATGGTGGCATTTAACTAATGTTATCTAGCATGCAGGAAAACGGGTGTGGTCTATAACAGTGCACCACAGCTACAGTACCTGCCAACACTGGTGCAGAACACTGCCCCCAGTATACCATACTACTTCCAATTTACACGCAGTGTGTATGTGCTATGTTCTTCTCGTAAACACTGATATGTGACCTGAACAGGTCCCTAAAATATCCTTATCAGGACCTGTTTCACCCGCCAATGGCACTGTAGTCACAGAGCTGAAGAGTGTAGTTCCTGTGTCCACTAGCGGGTGTCTCCCAGTAGCCAGTAAATGATAATAATCAGTCCCCACCTGAAGGAGGAGGTATACAGCCCTCCTCTAGTTTCCCTTAGAAATCTCAGTGTTTTGACTGTGTGCCATGTACCTGGTTATTGCTGATCAGCTCCTGACCTTGATCCTGATCCATAGCATGATCCTGTTTTCATTCGAGTACATGCATCCTGTACCCTTCTACTCTCTTATCTGCTCCCCTTGTTCCTGATCCCAGTTTTGGTCCCTTTCCTGTTCTGTCTCCCTGGTTGGTCACTTGGTTTACTGTTTATGTATATATTTTCACTTTTGCCTTGTATTCTATTTGCTGGCGTTGGATGGTTTTTGCTTCATTAATGATAAATCTTATGTTGTGTTTAATCATACACAGACTGGTCTCCTAAAGTGGTTGTAAACCCTTACATATACCCAGTGGCAAGTCCCAGGTTATACACAGAGATTAAACAAATCCTTCCACATAAGTTGTACCTTTATCTGCAGCCATCTCTCCTCTACATCCATTCAAAGTGCAGAATTTACAGTTTGTCTGAGCTTTCAGAGATGGGGAGGTGAATTCACACACTACATAGCTCAGAGAAGAGAGATCTGTGTAGCCTCAGAGCTGATTGTAGGGAAGAAAAAAAGGCAAAAGGACAGGCACGATTAGCTAGCAAGTGTGTCAATCAATAATGAGGAAGTGAAAGGGGCTGAAAGTATAAAGTAATGTAGACATGTGGGATAGGGCTAACGTTTATTTAGACTATAAAACACATGATTTCTTGGCCATTTTCAGAGAATATGAATAACACAAAAACTTTTCTATCACTCATGGTTAGTGTTTGGCTGACGCCATTTATTATCAATCAACTGTGTTTACTCTTTTTAAATCATAATGGCAACAGAAACTACCCAAATGACCCTGATCACATGTTTAAATACCCCAGTTCTTAATACAGTGTATTGCCCCCTTTAACATCAATGACAGCTTGAAGTCTTTTGTGGTATTTGTGGATGAGGCTCTTTATCTTCTCGAATGGTAAATCTGCCCATTCCTCTTGGCAAAAAGCCTCCAGTTCCTATAAAATCTTGGGCTGTCTTGCATGAACTGCAAGTTTGAGATCTCCCCAGAGTGATTCAAAGATATTGAGGTCAGGAGGCTGAGATGGCCACTCCAGAACCTTCACTTTATTCTGCTGTAGCCAATGACAGGTCGACTTGGCCTTGTGTTTAGTATGTGCTGTGTTTGGCCTTGTGTTTTGGATCATTGTCATGTTGGAATGTTCAAGTACGTCCCATGCGCAGCTTCCTGGCTGAGCAAATGGTCCTCCAGTATTTTTTGATAACATACTACATTCATCTTGCCATCAATTTTGTTCAAATTTCCTGTGCCTTTGTACCTCACACATCCTCAAAACATCAGCGTTCCACCTCAATGCTTCACAGTAGGAATAGTGTACTTTTCATCATAGGCCTTGTTGACTCCTCTCCAAATGTAGCGTTTATAGTTGTGGCCAAAAATCTAAATTTTTTTCTCATCGCTCCAAATGACTTTGTGTCAGAAGCTTTGAGGCTTGTCTTTGCTGTTCGGCGTATTGTAAGCGAAATACTTTGTGGCATTTGCATAGTAATGGCATTCTTCTGGCGACTCGACCATGCAGCCCATCTTTCTTCAAGTGCCTCCTTATTGTGCATCTTGAAACAGCCATACCACATGTTTTCAGAGAGTCCTGTATATCACCTGAAGTTACAATTTTCCTGGCAGTTGTGGCTGAAATTTTAGTTGGTCTGCCTGACCGTGTTTGATTTTAACAGAACCCCTCATTTTCCACTTCTTGATTAGAGTTTGAACACTACTGATTGGCATTCATTGCAATTCCTTGGATATCTTTTTATATCCATTTCCCGTTTTATACAGCTCAAATACCTTTTCCTGCAGATTCTTTGACGATTCTTTTGCTTTCCTCATGACTCAGAATCCAGAAATGTAAGTGCAGCACTGGATGAAAGATGCAAGGGTCTGTCAGTAGTCTAGAAACTCATTGACCTTTTATACACACACACTATTTACAAGAAAACAGATCTCAGGTGAGGATGGTTACCTTTAATAGCCATTCAAACCCCTTTGTGTCAACTTGTGTGCATGGTATGAGGCCAAAATCACCAGGGTATGTAAACTTTTGATCAGGGCCATTTGGGTAGTTTCTGTTGCCATTAGGATTTAAAAAGAGTAAACACAGTTGATTGATAACAAATGGCTTCAGCCAAACACTAACCATGAGTGAAAGAAATGTTTTCGTGTTCTCATTCATATTCTCTGAAAAATGGCCAAGAAATCATAAATTCTGCCAGGGTATGTAAACTTATGAGCACAACTGTATATATATATATTGAAAGGGGAGAGAAATAAATTATCTTGTCCAGCTTAGAAGATATTGTAGTCAAGAATGAACATAAAAATAAAAATGAAAGATAAAAAAATTAAAAAGAAGAATAATAAATAAAAATAATAATAATGAAAAAAATAAATAAATAAATAATAAATAAAAAATAAACAAAAAATAATTACAAATTAAAATAAAATAAAGAGAAAAAAAAGAGAAAAAGCAATAATAATAAAGATTAATAGATGAAGTATAAAGGGAAATTTAGAAAAACTAAATAAAAATAGAAACATTAATTGCTGGTGGCAGTCTGCATACATGAATTAATGTGGAGAAATCTCCAAAAGAGATGGCACCCATTCAGGATGGAATTATTGCGTCCATACACCTGGGAGCCCACATATTTGTGGGTATCCCTGAATGTATGTTCACTATATACGTCCATACCCCATGAGGTAGGTCTCCAAACAGTTCTACATTTCCTGTCCAGTGACTCTGACATTAACTCCATACAGACCCAATTTATCATAGATTCTGTCTGGAGCACAATTATTTCAAATTTGAGTATGGGTACTACCTCCAAAAGACGGGCACAATGATGGGGCCAAACTTTGCCCCAGTTACGTTAATATGACTATGGGCCTCTGGGAGACCAGGTGCATCTGGAATCACAATCCTTTTGTGGTGCACCTAGTCTTGTATGGGTGCTATATAGATGACATTGTCATCATCATTTTGGACGGCCCTTCCCATACTGTACAGGACTTTGTCACCTACTGCAATTCTAACAATATCGGACTCTCCTTTACCTCAGTGACAGACACTACCTCCCTCTGTTTTTTGGATTTAGAACGCAGCCAATTGGAATCTACAATCACAGCTAAAAGCTATACTAAGCCCACAGCCAGAAATAATTTTTTACATTTCTTCAATTGCCATCACCCAACATGGGTGAAAAGCAGCCCAAAAAGCCAATTCTGCAATTTACAGCATAATTGTACTAAGTTGGGGGACTATAACATAAAAAGTGTCTCCCTGAAAGAAAAATTTCCTGATAAAGATTATCCTTCAGATCTTATCGATCAGGTCCATCTCTTCTACAATACCGAGGATATCCCTTAGCCAAAATCACGAGTACATGGGAATTCTGGTGCTAGATTTATCACACAATACCACAATAAACATCAGAGAATGGAGAAAGTTTAAAAAAAACACTGGTCCATATTACAGCAGGACCCTCACCTCAAAACCACCATCCCAGCGATTCCCCAATTCGCTTAAAGGAAGGACCCAAACATCAAGGGAGAAAGTTGTTACTAGAAAAATCAAACCCACTAGATCATTCAGAGATAAAATCCAACTTACACTGATCCCCGTAAATGGAATGTTTCAATGTAAAAAACCTCTTTGTACTTGTGCCCATGTCCAACATAGACAAAAAATTTTCAGTCACAAAGGAAGAACCTTCCACTTCAATACCTTTTCATAATTGCTCCTCCATGTTTGTGGTGTACTTCCTTTCCTGTCCCTGTGGTATGTTATATGTGAGCCGCACTATTAGAACCTTGCGTGCCAGGTTTGGAGAACATCATAGATTTGTAGAGGTTGGTTCTCCCAAACACAGTGTCCCCTGCGCCTTCTCAGAGTATCACACAAAAAATCCTCCAAAGAGCTAAAAGTATGAGCCCTTGAATCTATTCCTGACACATTTTCCCCAGCAGAACAGTTCCAATGGTTGTGCAAACAGGAGACGTCCTGGATCTTCACGCTCGATACCCTGGTGCCGAAGGGTATGAACGAGGAAATTGAAGTCAGTACTGTCTTTTAATCTTTCATTTCTCTTTTGAACTAATTCAATAATACTCTTGCAGACAAATCAGTTATCGCTATAGAATTATTCGATGCCATTTTTTTTTTTGTCTAGTATTATGTTTGTACTTGTAATTCTATTCGAATATGTCACATGAGTATGTGGGCAAATGTTTTCCCTTTATTTCTCATAGTACACAGACACATACAACTTCTGTAATTATATAGCCACTCTTCATATACAGAATTCATCCATTTCTTCTGTTGCTATACATACAATATATACTTATTCTCTGCTCACACTGTAATCTTCTGAAGACTCCCACCAGTAATTCATTTATCTTTCCTTTTTTATTATGTTTTTCTAAATTTCCTTTATAGTTCATCTATTAATGTTCTTTATTATTATTCCTTTTTATTTTTCTCTTCATTTTTATTTCTTATCCTTATTTTTATTTTTAGTTATATTATTAGATTTTATTTTTTTCCTTTTTCATTTTTTTTAATTATTTTTTTATTAATGTTTATTTTTATTACTCTTTTTATCCTTCTTTTTTCATTTTACAAGAAATGTAAAACATGATTTCTGGCTGTGGGCTTAGTATAGCTTTTAGCTGTGATTGTAGATTCCAATTGGCTGCGTTCTAAATCCAAAAAACAGAGGGAGGTAGTGTCTGTCACTGAGGTAAAGGAGAGTCCGATATTGTTAGAATTGCAGTAGGTGACAAAGTCCTGTACAGTATGGGAAGGTGTTAAAATGACACAAAAAAAAAATATATATATATATAATTTATAAACTCCCCCATTGAAAATGTCATTTATGACGAAACGTCGTATGGGAAGGCACGCAGCAACGCCACCACGCAGACTCTGAACAGGGGACAGGTTACCACTGACCGGCCGGCAGTGTTTTTTATTGTGCTCGCAAATTTCTTACTTACCGTATATACTCGAGTATAAGCCGAGATTTTCAGCCCTTTATTTAGGGCTGAAAGTCCCCTTCTCGGCTTATACTCGAGTCAGTGCCGTCTGCCTACATGAACAGCTTGTCATGTAGACAGACGGCAGTGTTCAAAAGCCGCGCCGCCTCCTCCCGCCCGTCCGTGATAGGCGGACACTAATTTTCCCAGCAGTACAGTGTTCCGCCTATCACGGATGTCCTGTCATTCTCATCTCATGGACGAGGATGAGAGAATGTCCGTGATAGGCGGAACACTGCACACTGACTGCTGGGAAAACCGAGTGTTCCTCCTATCACGGACGAGGAGGCGCGGCTTTCAAACATATAATGGCGCCTGGCGCCTCAGCGTGTACGCTGATCGCCAGGATCAGCAATGGGGGGGAAACCGGACAGCGGACACCGGACACCAGACAGCCAGCGATGTGACACAGATTGGCGGGAGACAGATCGATCGGCACAGGTAGGCTGCACTGGGGACACGGGGGTTTGTATAGGACACAGGGGACATGCAGATGGGCATTTGCTGACACTCTTTTCCACTTACAGTAGCTGCTCCATTTTCCCCCCTCGGCTAGAACACGGGTCAATAACTTTTCCCAGTTTTTTTGTGGTAAATCAGGGGCCTCGGCTTATATTCGGGACGGCCTATACTCGAGTATATACGGTACGTAAGTGTTTTTAATCTATCTATGCTGAATAAAGATATTTTTGTCAGTATTACGCTATGGGCGGCCCCTTTCTTTGTATTTGAGCAAACTAGTTGGATTTCTCTTGGTGGAGTGGACAGCGCTGAGGTCTTTTTCTTTGAAATGTTCGTTCCTGAGTGGATCAGTCTTACCAGCCATCGTCTGCCTTGAAAGCCGCTTGCTTATATTTCCAGTGCCTTATTTATCCAGCCATCTGGTAAGCGTCCAATTTATCAGGTGGTCGGGTCTGAACAACCTTTGCATGTCACAGTGTGAGGATACAGGATAGTCACGGTGGTGTTCTTCTCTAGTGTCGCAAATTTGTCTGTCACTGGAAACCAGAATTCAGGATCTAACAAGATAATGATGTAAAGAATATAAAGATTTCTGACCTGGACTATTTTAGCTACCACTGAACTTTATCATATAGCCAATTCTGTGTACTCCTCCACGGCCACAGTTTATTGTTTATAAATATATATATTTTTTTTTGTGTCATTTTAACCCCTTGTACTTAAATATTTTACTTTATCCAATCCCCAAAGCTTTATGTCTGAGTATCCCACTTCTAGCAGAAGCCTTTTTGATTAGGTTCCTCTCCCCCCCCTCCTCTTTCCCCTCCCCCTTTTTAGCGCGGTTTATTTATTTTCACAGTATGGGAAGGGCCGTCCAAAATGATGAAGACAATGTCATCTATATAGCACCCATACAAGACTAGGTGCACCGCAAAATGATTGTAATTCCAGATGCACCTGGTCTCCCAGAGGCCCATAGTCATATTAACGTAACTGGGGCAAAGTTTGCCCCCATCATTGTGCCCGTCTTTTGGAGGTAGTACCCATACTCAAATTTGAAATAATTGTGCTCCAGACAGAATCTTTGATAAATTGGGTCTGTATGGAGTTAATGTCAGAGTCACTGGACAGGAAATGTAGAACTGTTTGGAGACCTACATCATGGGGTATGGACGTATATAGTGAACATACATTCAGGGATACCCATAAATATGTGGGCTCCCAGGTGTATGGACACAATAATTCCAACAAATGGGTGCCATCCTGAATGGGTGCCATTTCTTTTGGAGATTTCTCCACATTAATTCATGTATGCAGACTCCCACCAGCAATTAATTAATGTTTCTATTTTTATTTAGTTTTTCTAAATTTCCCTTTATACTTCATCTATTAATATTCTTTATTATTATTGCTTTTTCTCTTTTTTTTTTCTCTTTATTTTATTTTTATTTTAATTTGTAATTATTTTTTGTTTATTTTTTATTATTTTATTTATTTTTCATTATTATTATTTTTATTTATTATTCTTTTTTATTTTTTCTGTTAATTCTTGTCTATAATATCTTCTAAGCTGGACCAGATCATTTATTTCTCCCCCCTTTTAATATATATATATATATATATATATATATATATATATATATATATATATATATATATATATATATATATATATAATATATAAAAAATGATAATAATCTAATTTAATAGTCTAAATATATGTCAGCCCTGTCCCACTAATGACTACATTATGTTACCCTTTCAGCCCACTCTCCCCTTTCACTTCCTCATAATTGGTTGACACACTTGCTAGCTAATTGTGCCTGTCCTTTTGCCTTTCTGACAGGTCTAACTGGTCCATCAGCCAATCAGGTCTAAAGAAGAAGCTTGTTGCTTTGAAACGCGTTACCACCCACTTCACGTCAGCACGCCCTGCACGCCCTCTGTGTGACATCATGTCCAGCACAATGCCATCTTGCATTCCACGCTGGTCACGGCGACGTTCAGCCGCTTCCTGTTTACATCCAGGTGATACAGTTTGCATGCAAGGCCTCCAAAAGTATTGGACGGTTTGGAGAACCCCGGAAATGGATGCCTTTATATACAATATGCCTGTATATTTCTGCTATCTCATGAGTTGCCATTTGTCATTTTAATTAAACCATTGTTTTTATATGCTGCACTTAGCCTGGCGCCCCTCTGTTCCTACTGATGAGGATGTGAATCACAGAGTGTGTGCTGAAGGGCTCTTCCCCTGTCACCTATGAACTATTGGTTTCAAGAAAACCTGTCAAAAACAACTCATGCTGAGCCGAGGAACTAGACAGCAGAGAGAAATCACACTCAGTGCTTTGGATAGAGGCAAGTAAACGCTATAGAAATATGGACAAAAAAGATCTCGGGTGGGATTTTTTAGGGCAAAGATACAGATAGTAAGTTTAAAAGTTATAGTGGTATTTTATTCAATTTAAAATTTAAAATATTCTATAATAGGTATCTGGGCATTATACAGTTTTCCCTTTCAACAGCAATTCACCATTAGCACTATATAAATATGTGCGAGAGAGAGAGAAAGGGGACGAGAGAGAGGATGTGTATGAGCAGCCCGGCCAAGGTAAGTGACCGAAGGCACAGAACATGGTAGCAAGACTGAGTGAAGAAGGAAGCGCCCGCCCCGGGATCCGACGGATTGATCACAGCGCATCGCTGGAGGGCTGACAGGTAAGTGTACCCTAGTGTGCTAATATGCTGTGCATATATGTACTGTACAACATGGCATAACCTACCTCAGGGCCTCTAAAACTTAGTAATGTTAGCGAAGTTTACTATTGCTTTAATATCACAGGGTCCCAGGAGTCTCTCATGGGGCCCCCTACTGACCCGGTGGCCCTTGGGCAGTGCCCAAGTGCATAGTTGCCAACATTTCAAAAATATTTTCAGGGACACTTTTTTTACCAGTGGCTGACATCCCCTATGTTCCTCTATACATCACAATAATAATCACAAAATTAAATGAGTACTAATAATGGGCAGAACAAATATGAGGACTGAGAAGATTTCCTTTAGTTGAACTAACGAAAGTGTGCCCATTATAGAGCTGGTAACACTGAGGATATTTAATATAATTTTAAAGGACTGTTTTTGTGGGTAAGAGGCATAGGGGCGGATTATGGATGGTATAAAAGTGGGAAGTATGTGCAGGTGAGGGAAAGGAATGTGGAGGGTATAACAGTGGGCACTATGTACAGGAGAGGAGTGTGCAGGGTATGACAGTGGGTAGTATGCACAGCAGAGGAGTGTGGAGGGTTGACAGTGGGCACTATGTACAAGAGAGGAGTGTAGAGGGGATGAGAGTAGGCAGTATGTACAGGAGAGGAGTGTGGAGGGTATGATGGGGGGCAGTATGTACAGGAGAGGAGTGTGGAGGGCATGACAGTGAGCAGTATATACAGGAGAGGAGTGTGGAGGGTATGACAGCGGGCACTATGTACAAGAGAGGAGTGTAGAGGGGATGAGAGTAGGCAGTATGTACAGGAGAGGAGTGTGGAGGGTATGATGGGGGGCAGTATGTACAGGAGAGGAGTGTGGAGAGAAAGAAAGTTGGCAGTATGTACAGGAGAGAAAAGTGTATGACAGTGGGCACTATGTATAGGAGAGAAGTGTGGAGGGTATGACAGAGGGCAGTATGTACAGAAGAGAAGTGTGGAGGGCATGACAGTGAGCAGTATGTACAGGAGAGGAGTGTGGAGGGTATGACAGCGGCACTATGTACAGGTGAGGAGGATGAAGGAATCTGGGAAGGAAAAATATAAAGGTTTTTGGAAGGATGTTTAGGGACTGCGTAGTGATTAAGCAGGACATACATGGATTGAAATTAAGCCAATTAAGCAGAGACCAGCCATAGTCCATCTATGTATAGGCTATCTGGTTGTACACAAGTCACTCTATTAATTGACTTGAGTACAACCAGCCTGTCAGGTTTTTCCCAAAACAATCAGTGCTGCCAGCAATAGTTAGCAACACTGATCATTGTATTGTGTGGGTAGGGAAGGCTCCCCGCTGGCAGAATACAGTAACACTGTGGGAGTGATTCCCCCATCCACAGGTCAGCACGTGAGAAGATGTGAGGACAGGCTGGGGAGAGAGGTCTGTCAGCAGGGGGGTGTAAGGTGGTCATGGAGGGAGTAACTGGGAGTGATATCTTTTGGAGTAGGGTCTGTCATCTGCCGGTTGGGAAATGGTCACCTGTAATATTAGTTGAAGGAAGGTAGCCAACATGGAAACATGGTGGCTGGGGAGTGACCTGGTTGGTGGTGAGTGTGAAATGGATGTTTCAAGTTTCTTTCACATTTGCGGTAATACTTACTGCCCTCTGAAAAGTGATCTGTGGTGGATTGCTTTTCAACTAGTGGTATAGCAGCAGATGACAGGCATTCATGAGGTGCTACTGCTGCTTCCTTGTTTTTTTTTACATTGCTGAATGGTATTTTTACATTGTTGGACTATGCTGCTACTGCGAGCGAGTTTGGCTTGCGGTTGCAGAGTGGTCCCATTGAAACCAATAGGCGAGATTGACAGGAGGTGCTGCCTGTCAAACTCTGCAGTTTGACAGATATAAAGATGCTGCAGCTAAAGAAATTACAAAATTTTTTTTACAGTTGTGAAGTAAAGCATCACAGCTATGGCATTCGTACACCCCTGTCCAAATGTATTTTTAAGATTCGGGTCAGGGAAGTGCAGTGAGATCAGTGACTGGCTAGTATCAGAGCCAGATACACAGAGGTTGCATACCCCGCGAACGTTAGAGCGAGAGCAATAATTCTAGCACTAGACCTCCTCTATAACGCTAAACATGTAACCTGTAAAAAAATGTAAAGCGACGCCTATGGAGATTTTTAAGTACTGAAGTTTGGCGCCATTCCACAAGTGTTCACAATTGTAATGCGTGTCATATTAGTTATCTATTTACTCTGTGTAACATCATCTTTATTGGTATACAAAAAAATCAGGCTAACTTGTTTTTTTTTTTTTTTTCATGAAACGGTTTCTTTCCAAAAAAAACGTGTTTAAAAATTGCTGCACAAATACCGTGTAACATAAAAAAGTTTGGGGGTTCTGAGTAATTTTCTAGCAAAAAAAATATGATTTTTACATGTAGGAGACAAGTGTCAGAATAGACCTGGGTGGCAAGGGGTTAATTACCATAAGTAATATACAAATAATTATTATATATTGTTTTTAAGGTAATTTACTATATTTTCAAAAACTGTACTTAAGCAGGTGGCTTAACAGACAAATTACTGAAGTTTGAAGTGCTTTACCATTGGTCCAAGGCTCCAAGCTGTCCATTGAGCTCAGTGCCTCTGACAAGAAGTGAGGAGAGGCACTGTGAGCTCATCTCAGTCTGCTGCAAACAGAGTGTGCCAGCTTGTATTTAAACTGGCCGCGCTGTATGCAGCTTCTGACAGGCTGCACAAGGAGCCCTGTATCTCCGGAACCATAGGTCCTAGGAGCCCCAGTGGTGGGGTAGTTCTTCGGCTACATACTCCCCAAATTTGGGGTCTCTACGACCCTCGAAACAATCTTTTTTTTTTGGCAAATGGGCCTATCTTAAGGTAAGGGGCCTGGAGCTGCAGCTCCAATAGCCTCTATGTTAATTCCGATCCTGACTGCAGTGTGTACACCTCCACATGGCTCCCTATTTTAACAGTTTGAGTGGTGTTGACACTTGACAGGTGGTTGGGAAGCAGTAAAAATGTGACCCAACCACCTATTTTTAAAGCCTATAAGAGCTGTTCGTGTGCATGGTAGCAGGGTTTTGGGACCTAGAAGTAACTTATTTCTCTGCAGGTTCTTCAGTACAGCCTAGTTGAAACAATTATAAGAACACAACAAAACAATGAAATTGCAGGGCCAGTAGAATCTATATTTGCACCGACCTAGTTTGACATACACTCTGATTAATGTCTTACTTTCTATACAGTTGTGGGTACACTACATCAGAACCCTTTGCCAGCTAATGTACAAATCTCCATCCTGCGGCAAGTCGGAACGGTTATCATGTAGCTGCAACAACCAGGTACAAAATAGTACATTTTAGGTGTCAACATTTCTTGATCAATAATCCAGATCAGCAGTAACGATTTCCCTCACACTTCACTTGCTCAATCCTTCTTCAAGATAAGGGACACAGGAAGTATCTAAGCAAAAGAAACAGCAGGATAACCAGGCAACTATCACCACACCATTCTTATTAGGGCTTTTCTTTTAGGACCAACTGGCCTGAAAATACGGTACACATTTTTAGTTGTAAGTGTTCAATGGTGGGTTGGCTCTAGTAAAGGGTAACCCCCATAAACATTTTATGTGTCTGTCCCATACCACAAGATTTTAATGAAGGTGGACTCTGTGATTAATTTACACTGCATTATAGAGATTGTATTTGGAATGCATTGTTTGTTTATGGAATGGTAGGAAATGTGAGAAATCTGGTGGAGATATCCGACCACCCCAAGAGATACAAGAAACTAGTGGGAGATTTGAGTTGTAAGAAACACATCAAAATGTAGTATCAGTTTTTGGTTGATTTTCCTTTTAATATTGAGAAAGCAAAGTGGGGTATTGCAACATTTAAAGTGCTATGACTAAGGCTACCAGGGGCAGAAACGCGTCAGTGTTTTCTATGTATCCTGGAACTTTTTAACCCCAAAGATAAGATAAGGTTTATTGTACTCAGAGTACTCAGTAAAGGATTCTTATGCCGATTGTACACTGGATTGCCGACTATATCTTAAGTTTATGTGAGGATGATGTGCTGGTACACAAAATAACATATTAGTTAAAAAAAAAAAAAAAAGTTACATTATACTTTGACTTGATTACACTGGAAGTTCTGTCTAGCATGCATTTTTTTATCTGTCTGATCAGTCAGTTTTAGTGGTGTGTGTCTGCAGGGCTTCTTACCGAGAGGACTTTAAATTAGTACTAATTTTATTTATGTGGTTTCTGAAGCTGCACTCTGTTCGCTATGGGACTCTGTTCTCTCTCCCTCCTTCTATCATCTCTCTTCCTAAACGTCCTCTTCAAGCTGTATGAACAGCTCTCCACTGTCCTATTTCCCCTGGACTTACTATATTTCTATCAGGATTCATACAGAATTAATGAATCAGGAATGGCAGCTGACGGAAGATTTTTTCATTGTGTGTCAATTCAGGGGAGCCATCAATCAGCGAGTGTTCAGCCTCTGCTCCCCTGCCTGATGGAAGCTAAAAATATTTTTGGTCCTGCATGAACACTGCTATAGTCTGTTCATTCCTTATCTGCAGAAAGGCATTGCTGATTATCCACTTAGCTTTAAACTGCTTTCCACACATACATCACCTCCACATGAAATGGGGTTTTAATTAATGAGGCCTTTTATAGAGACTAATGCTTCAAATAAAAATGTACAGCCTGAACCATAGACAATTAGAGTATGAAGTACTCTGTCCAAATATGGATGGTCTAGCCTTAAACATTGTTTCCCAAATTTGTGATAAATTCACATGATCTCTGTATCATCATGATTAATTGCTACTTTTTGGTTTTGTTTTATAGCCCCTCTCAGTAGAAAAAAGTGTTTACCAATCAATACTCACCCTCTTCATGCTCTGGGTCCTCTTCCATGGTCCAGTGCTGAGCCCAGAGTGTCAAGGATAAGCACCTTGGGGTGTGTCACAAAACCATTCTGGGCTCACAGGAGAATGCTGCATTATATGGTGCCTTTCAGTAACGTGTAACGCAGCTGCTGGTCTAATTTTCCTGGTTTTGGCTGAGCTGCATTCTCCCTGTCTGATTGTACACCTGCAAGAGGATTCATGTAGACACAGCCTCTAGGTGGAGGCCAAACCTGTTTTAAGCCTGCCAACCCCTAGTGTCATTCTTGTGATAGTGTTTGCACCACGTGCTTCAAGCTCCCTGTTTGCCTGCCTTGTTCCCGTACCTTGACTATTACCTACGACTGATCCTTGCCCTGCCAGATAGTTTTGATTCCCTTGTTATCGACCTCAAATTGAACTTTGGATTACTTTCTAAACTCAGCCCGCCTTTTGACCAAGGATTTGATCCTGACTACTCTCTGACTGTTGCCTGCCCTGAACTCAGATTGCCTTTAGACCTCTCCACCTGTCTGCCAACCACAAGTGCCTATATGCTTTTCATAGCTAGCACCTACCCCGGTGTGGTAACCAGGCACTATAGCATTGTATATAAAACCTGGGGTCAACTGAGTACCGGTAGGCCTGCTTGACATATGGGAAAGGGGGCTGCTATAGGTGAAAAACAAAGAACTCTACTATAGTTCCTGACCATCAATGCTAGGGGTAGGCTTGATAGCGCTGTTCCCTGCAGCAATCAGGACCCTACCCCAACCAGGGAAAAGAGAAGAAAATATGACTCTTCATGTCAGATGATCAGACAAAAGATCAAAATGTAAAAAAAGGTGCCGCATTCACCCCTGTTTGCCCTAGCTATTGAACCACTGGCGGCTCGGATTCATGCCTCAGAGGACATAGTGGGCTTCCGGAATGGCACGCTGCATGAGAAACTAATGCTATATGCAGACAACATGCTGGTGCTGCTGGGGATCACAGATGACTCGTTGAGAACAGCTTTGGCATTGATCACAGACTTTGGTACCTATTCTGGATTAACCATCAATTGGTCCAAGTCTGCTTTGTTACCCTTATGCGGCGTACACACGAAGGGACAATCCCGCGGGATTATCCTCTGGACTGAAGTCCAGCGGATAATCCCCTCGTGTGTGGACGCCGGCGGACTTTTTGGCGCCAAAGTCCGGCGGACTTTTTGGCGCCAAAGTTTTAAGTTTGGTTTTAAAATTATCCGCTGGACTTGGCAGTCCGGCGGACAATCCCGCCGTTAGTAGGCAAGTCCGCGGGACTTTTGAAATGAACGGACTTGTCGCTCATCGGCAAGTCCGTTCATTTAGCACGTGACTTCAGGTTACGTAGCTAGCGTAGGCAGTACATGCCGCCGCGCTAGCTCCGTGACCTGGCATGGATTTAAAGGGACTCCCCAGGAAAGGGGTGGGGACGAGCGAGCGCCCCCCCCTCCCGAGCCGTACCAGGCCACGTGCCCTCAACATGGGGGGTGCCCTGGGGAAAGGGGGGCCATGCGGCCCCCCCACCCCAAAGCACCTTGTCCCCATGTTGATGAGGACAAGGGTCTCTTCCCGACAACCCTGGCCGTTGGTTGTCGGGGTCTGCGGACGGGGGCTTATCGGAATCTGAGAGCCCCCTTTTATAAGGGGGCCCTCAGATCCCGGCCCCCCACCCTATGTGAATGAGTATGGGGTACGATGTATCCCTACCCATTCACCTAAGGTGTAATATGTAAAGTAAAAAAACACCCACACTTTTGAAAAAATAGTTTATTGCACTGCTCCGGGGGTCTCCTCGCCGGACTCCCCCGCCATTTACCAAGCTCTTTTACCGAGTGGGGGGAAGTCCGGCTATCTTCTTCGTCGTCGCCGCCGTCGTCTGGGGGTCTCGATCCGCCTTCGGGGGTCTTCCGGGGGTCTCTTCTGTTCTTGCGGCGGTCGTCGTCTTCCGCGCCGCCGGCGCCTTCTTCTTCTTCTTCTTCTTGTTCTTCTTCTTCCGATGTTGACCCGATGCTCTCTCTGCCCGGAATGGCAGAGCCGCGCTGCGCTGGGACTTATATAGGGACATGGGGAACAGGGTCACATGCTCATGTCACATGTTGACCCCGCCCCCTTGTGTTGTCACAGTCCCGGAGGATGCTGGGACTGTGACATCGCAAGGGGGCGGGGTCACCATGTGACATGAACATGTGACCCTGTCCCCATGCCCCTATATAAGTCCCAGCGCAGCGCGGCACAGGCATTCCGGGCAGAGCATCGGGTCAACATCGGAAGAAGAAGAAGAAGAAGAAGAAGAAGGCGGCGCCGGCGGCGCGGAAGACGATGGCCGCCGCAAGAACAGAAGAGACCCCCGGAAGACCCCCGAAGGCGGATCGAGACCCCCAGACGACGAAGAAGGTAGCCGGACTTCCCCCGCTCGGTAAAAGAGCTTGGTAAATGGCGGGGGAGTCCGGCGAGAAGACCCCCAAGACGGAAGAAGACCCCCGGAGCAGTGCAATAAACTATTTTTTCAAAAGTGTGTGTGTTTTTTTTTGTACTTTACATTTTACACCTTAGGTGAATGGGTAGGGGTACATCGTACCCCATATTCATTTACATAGGGTGGGGGGCCGGTATCTGGGGGCCCCCTTATTAAAGGGGGCTCCCAGATTCCGATAAGCCCCCGCCCGCAGACCCCGACAACCAACGGCCAGGGTTGTCGGGAAGAGGCCCTTGTCCTCAACATGGGGACAAGGTGCTTTGGGGTGGGGGGGCCGCACGGCCCCCCTTTCCCCAGGGCACCCCCCATGTTGAGGGCACGCGGCCTGGTACGGCTCAGGAGGGGGGGCGCTCGTTCGTCCCCACCCCTTTCTTGGCCTGCCAGGCTGCGTGCTCGGATGAGGGTCTGACATGGATTTGGGGGGAACCCCCACGCCGTTTTTTTCGGCGTGGGGAGTCTCTTTAAATCCATGCCAGGTCACGGAGCTAGCGCGGCGGCATTTACTGCCTACGCTAGCTACGTAACCTGAAGTTACGTTCTAAATGAACGGACTGCTCCGTGTGTGGGCAAGTCCGTTCATTTTCAAAAGTCCCGCAGACTTTTGGCCGGCGGATTATCCGCCGGAGAAGTCCGTGCGTGTGGGGGCAAGTCCACACGCTCGGAAAGTCCAGCGGACCCAGCTGGAAAGTCCGGCGGGATTGTCCGCTGGACTAAGTCCGCCGGCAAAAGTCCGCACGTGTGTACGCGGCATTAGAGGACATAGTTCCCTCTGTGCACACATTCTGCCCTGTTCTGGTAGTTAAATCATTTAAGTACTTAGGTGTGGTGATTTTGCCCGATTTAACTTGCTACTTCCATCTCAATATAATGCCGCTGCTTACTAAATTCTGGGGCACAGTTAAACTTTAGAAAAAACTCTGGCTCTCTATGGTAGGAAGGGCTAACTTGGTGAAGGTTATTTTAATGCCTCAACTGCTATACTTTCTCCATAATGCTCCCAGAGTTCTGCCTCTCAAGCGTTTTCAGACTATTAATTCCATTTTTAGATAACTACTTTGGCAGCAAGGTTCACCTAGAACAATTACAAAAATTGAAGGAAACAGGCATAGCATTCCCAAACCCATCGGTGTACTATTTGGCTTCTCAACTGCAGTACATGCGGGAGGGTATGCTTAAACTAGGGCTGGCTGTTGAAACTCGGAATTTCCTCCATGTCCATTATGCTTTACCACACTAGATCATCTTCACTCCCGGAAGGTTTAGAATCGCAATTGTTTGCTAAATTCAACCGTCCCTTCCCACATATAGGTTAATGCACAAAACCTAGGGTAAGGTCAAACAGCTGTAATTGGGTTTACAAAATTTAGCCTTATTTGGAATAATACCACGTACCCCAAACTGGCAAAACTTACTTATGCTCCTAAGTAGGGCGCTTATGGTATTGCACACATGAAGCATATCTTTAGAGCTGGTAGATTGCTATCCTTTCCTTCGCTGCAGACTTTGCACGGTCTACCACAATCCATGCATTTTTACTATTTGCAGTTGTCCCAAGCAGTACAGGCACAAAATCTGCCCTCTGACTTCTCTTTCCCTAACACCTATTTTTGGGCTGTTGCGGCACAGTGAAATACAGAAGGATCTTATTTGTAATTGTTATGCATCCCTCTTGAATTATCTATTTGGAAGCCTACCCCGATAAGGCCATGGATCTGTGGAAATGTCTATTATCCACATTGATCTCAGACAGGAAACAGGACTTACAGTCTGACACTTCTGCTCTGACAAGGAGAGAATACAATTAGATTATAGGAAAAAAACAAGCAATGCCTTAGAGTAAGGTGACCAGATTTTTAAAATGAAATCCGGGGACATATTTTTTTTTTTACTAGTAATGGCAGCAATCAGGACTGTGACTGTATTGCCTACACACAATCACACCAAAGTCCGACTGCCTAGAATGTGGTGACGTACAACACGTACGACGGGACTAGAAAAAGGACGTTCAAAAGCCAGTAGCCATGCGTTGTTTTTGGTCCGTCGGAACAGCATACAGACGAGCGGGTGTCCCGATAGGAATTGGTTCCTTCGGAAATATTTAGAACATGTTCTATTTCTAGGTCCGTCAGAATTTTCAAAAAAAATCTGATGAGGCCCACACACGATCGGAATATTCCGTCTGACTTTTTCTGTCAGACATTCCGCTCATGTGTACGCGGCATTAGTGACACTTTTGACACTTTGTGGGAACCAGTGACACTAATACAGAGATCAGTGATAAAAATATGTACTGTCACTGTACTAATGACACTGGCTGGGAAGGGGATAACATCTAGGGCAATCAATGGGTTAAATATGTGCCTAAGAAGTGTTTTCTCACTGTGGGGGAGGTGCTTTTACTAAGGGAAGACATAGATCCCTGTACCTGCTTTGCAGGAACACAGGATCGATGTCTTCCACACTGACAGGTGAACTACCTTGTTTACATAGGCAGACTACTAGGCGAGTCCGCCGGATCCACTGATTGGCTCTGATACCCAGAAATGCAGGGTCACGTATATAAGTGATCCTGCGCAGCGCAACCACCCTGTAGCAGTAAATCTGCCATCAGGCGATCGGCAACTGGTTAAGATCATCAGCATTATGATAACTCACAGGCAGCAGGCACTCTATCATGGCTCTGGCTGGCTCTGTCACAGTGTGTCACATAACATGGCTGCTGGGTGCTGATTTTGTTAACTTCTGACCAATAAGTGCCTACTGCCTGTAAGTTCTGATACCTTCCATTATGCCAGAGAGACAGACATAGTGAAATGTAGTCTATTCACAGACACCCCCAAAGCACACCTGTGTTGAAGCTTTGAAGGCACTGGCAGCCCCACGATTGGATCTGCTTCCCCTCTATTCCTGCTGCTGGACTTCGTCAGCTGAGCTCAGCTGCCTCTCTCTGCCTGTTGCCTTACAGCCTCTCCGGTATCACTCTCCGGGCCCTGGTTACTACTGGGTGGGGAGTGGAGGAAAATGACTCTGCCGGGGAAGACAAGGAGATAAGAAGGCAGGCGACTGGCTGGGATTTGAGCCAAGGCAGAAGAACATATGAGCGGAGCTGAATGGGCATGTGCCAGAAACTGAAGAAATAGTCCATCCGCTCTGACCAGCACATCATCATCAGAAAGGGACACAGATAATGGAAAAAATACACCTCCCTAAGCTCGTAGGAGCGGGGGTGTGTAATTCAGAATTTTTTTTTTTATTCTGCACTGACTGCCCCAGCTCCTGTTGAAGTCAAATCCGGGGACAAAACCGGGGACAGACTTGGTCCGGGGACAGTGTCCTCAATCCGGGGACTGTCCCCTGAAACCGGGGACATCTGGTCATCTGGTCACCCTACCTTAGAGGTAAACATGAAGTATGATAATTCAAAAGTGAGGAATGAGAAAGTTCACACTGATAACTGTTTTTTAAAATAGATATTTAAAAGTGCAATGCAAACAAAAATCTTCCATTAAAATATATGCAGACTTATATATGCACCATTATTTGGGTGAGTGAAATTTGTGCCAGAGGTGGCAAATAGGGGAAGTCTATATAATGTTCAAGAAGAGTAAAGCTAATTAGGGTTGGTTAATGCAACGCAAACAGCAAAGCAAAATGAAGCATGGCACCATGCCCTATAACAACTAATCTGATCCCACTTTACTGGAAAAATACTGCTAAATGATGGTGTTGTTACTAAGTAGGTAGGTTTATTCTCTTACCCAGGCATGTTTGTAAATCAGGACCAAGAACTGTTCCAGAGCTGCAAACGCAATCTCCAGTATCCAGACATGTCCCTCCACACTCCATCAAATCACAGATGTCATAAAAGTCTTAATAAAGATAAAAACACATATAAATGTTTATATAAACACATAAAATCACATTTCTGTACTGAAAGCAAAAGAAAGCCAACTTTGTGAAATTAGCCAAAACATAAATATGCATTGAGTAAAAATTACCTTACCATCATTATAGTTTGTGTATGGAGTGCAATTAAATCAGTTTGATCTTGTATATAAACGTGTATCTATTTTTTGCCAGTGTATTCATAAATTACTAGTTAAAGCAAAACATTTTTTTTTTATTTTGGATAAAGTAAGGGAGGGTTATATTTCTTGTAATTTTCAATTTTTTGTCCCATTTGGGGGATTTGCCTTCATTTCATGTCCAATGGCCACAACAGGAAGTAAAAGGAAATCCCTCCAAAGGAAGGGAAATCCCTGGTTGTCTATTAAAGCAGAGTTCCACCCAAAAATGGAACTTCCGTTTTAAGTGATGGTGACCCCCTGACATGGCATGTCATTTTTTTTGCTGCCAGGAGAAGAGGAGTCTAGGAGAGTTAGCAAAACATCCAGTGTGCATAAGGCGCTATTGTTGATGGAGATTATCCCAGTGTACATGTTTTAGTAATTACCACATCACAGAAACATGGTAGGAGTTTGTAGTGCTACAAGTGTTTCTAAAGTCAAGAGACTATAAAGCAGTGGTCTCCAAATTGTGGCCCTTAGCTTACCTTTATCTGCTCCTTGGTGCACTATTCTTCTCACTGATATTAAACACTATTTCTCCCACTGACACCAACAACGGGGCATAATTCCTACCACTGACACCAAAAATGGGGCACTATTCCTCCCTCTAATATCAAAGCGAGGGCATTATTTACTCCCACTGAGGCCAGGATCATTTCTACTAGACATGTGCATGACGCCAAAAATTGTTTTCTTTTGTTTCGTTTCGTTTAGATTTGTTAATCTAGCTATTTCGTTTAGGTAAATTTGGTTGATTCCTTCAATTCATATTCCGAATTAGTTTCCGAGTTCGTTTTATGTCTTTCTCAAATTTTTCTTTCACATTTACCGATTTTTTTTCTATTTGAAATGTTCGAATAGATGCAATTTGAATCAGCCGAATCGAAAACTTTAGATTCAATTTTTTTTTCTAATGTGACAAAGCGAACAGACGAAAGAAAAATCTTCATCAAATGATTACAATGACTCTTTAAATCACATTTGGCTTAACTAAAACAGCATTATTTTGAAATAATACTCTAATAACACACACAGTCTTTGATTTCAGAAACATGTTTACAGTTTGAAATCAATGTAAAACTTGATTCGAATTTCAATTCAAATTTCTGAAATTCTGACTAATTTTGTTTCATTATTTGGAGCATTCGGTAAACTTTGTTTATACTGTAATTTGGGTATTTAGACATATCCGAATCTCTGAATAATGAAAAATGTGTCTGAATATTTATTCTGAACAAAACAAACCTAATTTCTACCCCCACTGCCCACAGTCCGGCCCCCCTAAACGCTGAAGGGAAGTAAACTGGCCCTTCGTTAAGCATGTTTGGAGATCCTTGCTATAAAGGTTTGCTCCTCTGATGCAATGAGAAGTTTCCTGTGCCACTTGGAACAGAAAAGTAATTAAAGCTGAAATCCAGGCACAAGAACCTTCATTTAAAGATAATCTTTAATAGATTCAAAGGATATAAACTCTATATTCGGTTCACCGAATGCATTTGCAAATCGAGATATTACCTTGTGATCAATGTATTGTACATAGCCTGTGCAGAGAGCAGAGCTGTGGGAGGGGCCCAGCAGGCTCCACCCACTACATGCTGCCTGCACAAAATTACAGGAGGGGGCCGAGACAAGACCAGTCACCCTGCACAAGGAGTGAGAGCAGCAGTGACTGGTCTTTATTACAGGAAGCTTCTGCATAGTGGCAACATTTTACACTGGATTACTAAACCGAAACACACAAAGCAGATGAAGATTATACATGACTCTTGTTTTTAGAAAATATTTGCTTATATCAGAGTTCAGCTTTAGGGTAGGAGACAAGAGTCCTTGTATACATATATATTGAACATAACTTCTAAGAATTCTATTTTGTCTGTGTAGCGGTGACACTTTTACAAGGTGTCTGCTATATGTGAAAATTTAGTTTTTTTCCTCAGAACAGTAGTGGGGTTCTGAGGGTTAATTGTGCAAGTTCACTTTGGCATCAGTTTGGCTGTACTAGGGTTCTGCCTGGTCATGGGTACAGTGAGGTACACATGAAAGGCCCAGAACCAGGCCTGGTTGGACGTTGAGAGTATCAGTCTTCCCCGGAGCCAATCAGTGGGTGCGTCTGGCCCCGCTGTGTAGTCTGGGGAAGGGTACTTAAAGTGCTGAAGTCACGTGTTCAGGGTTCGTTCGGCCGTAGCTGCCTGTTCCTGAATCTGGACCGGAGTAGCGTTTGCCGTCCTACAACATGGTCAGTTTGACTAGCCCCACAGACCCGCATGGTCTGAGGCAAGGATCCATCTTTTCCCGAGTCTCGGAACCGGCTGGTCCGAGGCGCAGTAACTGAGGGAGGATTCAAGGCGTCCGGGTGTGCTCACAATCTTGGAGGGGCACAGCAGCTCGTGTAAGCGACCGGAGGAGGACTCTTCGGAGGAGGGCCAACAAGCTGGCATCTCAAGAAGAGCCTGGTTGTTGGGTTGTTATGGACACTAACAAATCCAGTTTTGCAGTACTGCCAAGGAGACAGAGAACGTTCCAGATACTGAGAAAGGGTTCCTATTCACTTTCGGTTGAAAGTTCATTCTGTGTCAAAGACTTTACAAGTTTCCGGATCAAAGTGTTGACTGCCATAATCTCTGGCTAGAGATTTGTTCAGCATTTGAAGTGCCCAGCTGCAAGTGGCTACTCTCTGGGTTTTTGTTAGAGACATTTCAATTGTCAGCAGTTCAAGGTGCCTGAGTTTCTTCACCCTTGCCCTCTGTTCCTATTCAAGACTGTGTATGTTGGATGTCACCCCTGCAAATAAAAACCTTCTAAAAAGGACTTTTATGGTGTCAGCATCCTAAGTTGTTGGGTACTAACCCTGGGAACTCCTGGAAACGGATTAACAAGCCAAGCGGCGGTAACTGGTAAGCCCAAAAGTCAAGGCCGCCCCATCGAGGGTTATGGCTGCTACATCTAAAACTACAAAGTCAATGTGTATTGTGAGATTTATGTGACAGTCACATTTACGTAGCAGTATATTCTCAAAAAGAGAGAGAAAAAGAGGGGAAATACTCACGGCCACAGTACACATGGAAGCAGACACTTGGTTTAGTGAGTTGATAGACATAATATCCTCCTGGACAGGCTTTGATGGCCACAGTGGTATTCCACTGGCAACAGTCTTTGTCAAAGCTGGCACAGGCTTGTCTTTGCACAATGCCCTCTGATTCACTTGGATGATTGCCATTGAGCCAGATTGGTGCATGAGTGCCACAATGGTTTTCTGGAATACAAAACGTAGGCATAGCATCTCCAGCCATCCCAGTGAACCGATACCACTCCCCATCTAAATGGTTGTCACACATTGGTTTGTCTTGGGACTCATTGAATACATGATCTGTGTTTCTCCAAGGCTCATTCAGGCTTACATAAGCAGAACATGGATCTAGAGCTTGTGAGAATGAAATGAGATCATTAGGGATCATTGCAACAGATTTTACAACAAATGGAAACAAACATTTGCCATTATATTACATTGTGCATATTAAAACAATAATTATCTATACAATCAGCCATTTAAAAAAATAAAAAAAAATAAAAAAAAGTTACAATATGTAAGTGGTAAGACAATTGTCAGGTTTGTACTGCTGTTAAGGTCCATGGTGGGCAGATTGATAGCTCTATGTACACTCCAGTCAAACATGAACATTTTCCCCTTAAACGGTCTCAACAACCTACATCTTTGTGGTTCAGTTATATGCATTCAGGATTCCAGGCCCTTACCTTCTACAGATGATTTCTCGACTAGCTAAATCCTTATCATTGCCAATATTCCAGTTTGCTGTATGACTGTACATGCGAGTTCATGGAATACACAAACTGTTGCTGTTTTTGGCTCTACTAAAAAGATATCTCATCCCTTCCCTTTCCCCTGAACAATTATCACCTTTAGCAGGAAGGGGAAATGTCTAAGATGAGGACAAAATCAGCAATACCAACTCAATCCAGGTTGTAACCCTTCCTCCATATATCCAAAATAGAAAGGAAAAAAAAAAACTTAAATTGCTGTATCAGGGAATACATGTTCCTTTTTCTTTGCTTGCCGATTATAATAGCTTTCAAGTAGCACTCTGCATTTATGACAAATTAAGTAATTTGCTAAATTATAAAAGTCAGCTCTAAGCTAAATTAACGTGTAATTAGTTTTAAATTATAATGGTAATCTTAGGTTAATTAATGTGTTCAAGTCAGATTGCTTTACTAGAGGTTACTACTTCTATGCATATCCTTCAAATATGAGCACAAAAAAGTTCCAATAATTACAGGTCAAATGAATGAACACATACATACACATATACATATATATATATATATATATATATATATATATATATATATATATATATATATACACACACTCACATACACACAGAATATCTCACAAAAGTGAGTACACCCCCTCACATTTTTCTAAATATTTTATTCTATCTTTTCATGTGACAACACTGAAGAAATGACACTTTGCTACAATGTAAAGTAGTGGGTGTACAGCTTGTATAACAGTGTAAATTTGCTGTACCCTCAAAATAACTCAACTCACAGCCATTAATGTCTAAACCGCTGGCAACAAAAGTGATGGGAAGTGGAAAGAAAATAAAAATGGTTTTCAAACTTTTTTACAAATAAATAATGTCTAAACCGCTGGCAACAAAAGTGATGGGAAGTGGAAAGAAAATAAAAATGGTTTTCAAACTTTTTTACAAATAAATATATGAAAACTGTGGCATACATTTGTATTCAGCCCCCTTTACTCTGATACCCCTAACTAAAATCTAGTGGAACTGCGTGCAATTTAATCTCAGTATAAATACAGCTGTTCTTTGAAGCCCCCAGAGGTTTGTTAGAGAACCTTAGTGAACAAACAGCATCATAAAGGCCAAGGAACACACCAGACACGTCAGGGATAAAGTTGTGGAGAAGTTTAAAGCAGGATTAGGTTATATAATAAATATCCCAAGCTTTGAACATCTCACTGATCACTGTTCAATCCATCATCTGAAAATGGAAAGAGTATGGCACAACTGCAAACCTACCAAGTCATGGCCATCCACCTAAACTGATAGGCCAGGCAAGGAGAACATTAATCAGAGAAGCTGGAGGAGCTGCAGAGATCCACAGCTCAGGTGGGAGAATCTATCCACAGGACAACTATTAGTTATGCACTCCACAAATCTGGCCAATATGGAAGATTGGCAAGAAGAAAGCCATTGTTGAAAGAAAACCACACAAGACACAGCAAACATGTGGAAGAAGGTGCTCTGGTCAGATGAGACCAAAATTGAACTTTTTGGCCTAAAAGCAAAACACAACGTGTGGCGGAAAACGAACGCATCACCCTGAACACACCATCCCCACCATGAAACATGGTGGTGGCAGCATCATGTTGTGAGGATGCTTTTCTTCAGCAGGGACAGGGAATCTGGTCAGAGTTGATGGGATGATGGATGGAGCAATATACAGGGCAATCTTAAAAGAAAACCTGTTAAGGCCCATACACACGATCAGAAAATCGGAAGTAAAATTTTGTTAGTACGGTGCTTTCGACAGCCGATTCTGAATTTTTGAACGACAAAAACTGGATGTGCAAGCTATAAAATTTTTGTCATATGTGAACACAACGTCCGATTTTCGTTTAAGTAGTACAGTTTTTGTCCAAAAAAAAAAAAAGACTACGCATGCTCAGAAACGAAAGAACACTTACAAAACAATTTAACATATTACAAAATTTCTGAAGTTGAATTCAGTCGTACAAGAATTTTTTTGGGTGCAGGGTTCCCCTTAATATCCATACAAGACCCAAAGGGGCTGGTAATGGGCTGGGGTAGGGGGGGGATGGGGTAGCCATGCCATTTTTCTCAAAGATTTTCATCCATATTGCCAGGACAAGACATGACATTAAAGCAGCAAGCAGTTTTAAATGGCTTATTTTTTTCCTTTACAAATGTCATTTTGTGCAGGGACAGTTCTAAACACGGGAAACACATGTCACTTCACAGGCATACTTTAGACACCCCCCCCCCCAGGTACCATATTTAAAGGAATATTTCAATTTTTTTTTTGCATTGATACATGTCCCCTGGGGCAGGACCCGGGTCCCCAAACCTTTTTTATAACAATAACATGCATATTGGCCGTTATAATTAGCACTTTAGATTTCGAACTTTCGCGTCCATTGTAACTAATAGGGTTCTAACAATCGTGCAAACTTTCGGTCCGTTCGCAGGTTCTGGTGCGAACCGGGTGTTCGGCTCATCCCTAATTGGCGCACACACTGGCATGCGTCTGCACATTAGCACTTGTCCGCACATGTCCAGTCCCCAGAATGCCTAGCTCACTATTTAAAGGAGGCCCTGACATGCGCTGATTGCTGGATGTACTTCAGCGCTCTGTGATCCTTGTTTCTGTGCTTCCTGGTTACCCTGCTGCTTAACTTCTGGTTCATGATTCGATCTATTTCTGGATTTTCCTCTGACTCTCTCCTGATTGCGATCCTGGCTTGCTGCTTGACCTTGCTCCTGCTTGATCTCTTTTGGTTGTCCCGGCTTGCTTCTAGACTCTGCTCCTTCTACCTCTGCTCATCCTTTGTATGACCTGGCCTGGCTCTTAACTTTGACCGTGTATGACCTTGGCTCCAGCTTCCAGACTACATCTTCCTGCCAGCTCCTTCATATCCTGGTTCCCAGATTTGCCTTCTGGGCCCTAACTGGAATTCTCTAACAATCAGTGCACAGACTGTCTACTACTGCTGTTTGTGAGGTTCTCTCTTATATGAAACCAGCCCAATCCCTGCAGACCATCTCTACTGATCATGACCTGTCGTCCAGGTCCCAGCACCTGTGCTACCCTGAGTCTTGTACGCCTGTTCCTACATTCAGGTATGTTTGGACCAGAGATGCAAGGGAAGTCCTCTCATCACTTCACCAAAGGATTCAACTTAAGAACAAATCTTGTTTGTAACCTGGGGACTGCCTGTACGTGACAGCTGTGTAGGAGGTTCAAAACTGGGTGAGGAACAGCCAAACTCTGCTACTAAGGTGAGGTTGTGGAAGACAGTTTCATGTCACAGGCCATACACCAAGACAAGACTGAGCACAGCAACAAGGCATAAGGTATTTATACTGCGTCAGCAAGGTCTCTCCCAGGCAGATTTTAAAGCAGACTCATGCTTCAAGATGTGCTGTTCAAGCTCTTTTGAAGCACAAAGAAACGTCCAACGTTAAGGACCATAGACACAGTGGTTAGCCAAGGAAACTTAAAGTGGATGTAAACCCTACCATATACCTCACATATACCCAGTGAAGTGAACCGCCTCAGATGATACACAGAGATGAAACAAATCTCTATATAAGTTTTACATGTATATCTGCTGTCTTCATCTGTATATATCCTTTAGAAAGTGCTCTTCATGTTAGATTTTTCTCTTCCTGTTTAGCACCGGGAGTGGATTATTGGCATACAGCCAAGACAGCTGATTGGAGAAAAGGCACATACCCCCCTCTCCACATTGGCAAAGGAAGGAATAATATGCAGAGCTCTTCTGTGAGACAGCAAGCTGTGTGCTAAACTATTAATAGCAACCTCCCCCGACACAAACTTTAGGCTGCCATCTTGGAGAGCTTGTCAGAAGTTATCAGGCTGATAATGGAGCTAATGAGCAAGAGAAAGCTATGGGACATAGTGTTTTGAAGAGATATAAGAAAACTCTACAGATATATGTGCCCAGCTCAAATTTCATGAATTCAGTTTACATCCACTTTAATGCAACAGATTACAGATGCATCATCCCTTCAACATCGAAAGGGGACAAACAGTGACATGCGCAAACAGTGACATCAGCGTAAACATTAAAGCATGGATCCTTCCTGCCTTGTATCAATGGTTCAAGCTGGTGGTGATGATGTAATGGCGAGGGGGGAATTTTCTTGGCACACTTTGGGCCCTTTAGTATCAATGGAGCATCATTTAAATGCCACGGCCTACCTGAATATTGTTGCTGACCATGTCCATACCTTTATGACTACAGTGTACCCATCTTCTGATGGCTACTTCCAGCAGGATATTGCACCATGTCACAGAGCTCAAATCATATCAAACTGGTTTCTTGAACATGACAATGAGTTCACTCTACTCCAATGCCCTCCACAGTCACCAGATGTCAATCCGAAAGAGCACCGTTGGGATGTGGTGGAACAGGAGATTTGCAACATGAATGATGTGCATTCAACAAATTTGCAGCAACTGCATGATGCTTTCATGTCAATTTGTCATGTTACAAAAATGTAAATGTATTTTATTGGGATTTTATGTGATAGACCAACACAAAGTGGCACATAATTGTGAAGTGGAAGGAAAATTATAAATTGTTTTCCAAATTATTTACAAATAAATATCTGAAAAGTTTGGCGTGCATTTATATTCAGCCCCCATTACTCTGATACCCCTAACTAAAATCTAGTGGAACTAATTGCCTTCAGAAGTCAACCCAATTAGTAAATAATGTCCACCTGTGTGTAATTTAATCTCAGTATAAATACAACTGTTCTTTGAAGAGACTTTTTAGAGAACCTTAGTGAACAAACAGCATCATAAAGGCCAAGCAACACACCAGACAGGTCAGGGATAAAAGTTGTGTAGAAGTTTAAAGAAGGGTTAGGTTAAAAAAAAAAATCCCCCGAGCTTTGAACATCTCACGGAGCACTGTTCAAGCCATCATCGGCAAATGGAAAGAGTATGGAAAAACTGCAAACCTACCAAGACATGACCGTCCAGGCAAGGAGAGCATTCATCAGAGAAGCATGGTAACTCTGGAGGAGCTGCAGAGAGCCACAGCCACAGGTGAGAAAATCTGTCCACCAGACAACTATTAGTCATGCACTCCACAAATCTGGCCTTTATGAAAGAGTGGCAAGAAGCAAGCCATTGTTGAAAGAAAGCCATAAGAAGTCCCGTTTGCAGTTTGCGAGAAGCCATGTGGAGGGCACACCAAACATGTGGAAGAAGGTGCTCTGGTCAGATGAGACCAAAGTTAAACTTTTTGGCATAAAAGCAAAACACTATGTGTGGCAGAAAAGTAACACTGCACATCACCCTGAACACACATCTTTTCTTCAGCGGGGACAGGAAAGCTGGTCAAAGTTGATGGGAAGATGAGTGGGGCCAAATATAGGGCAATCTTAGAAGAAAACCTGTTAAGCCGCGTACACACGAGCGGACTTTTCGACAGCAAGGGTCCGACGGAACAAATCCGTCGGACAATTTGATCGCGTGTGGGCTCCATCGGACTTTTGCAGTCGAAAAATCCGACAGACTTTAGAAATAGAACATGTCTTAAATTTTCCCGTCGGAACTCCGCTGGACCCAGTTCCTATAGAAAAAATCCGCTCGTGTCCGATGGAGCCCACACGCGATCAAATTGTCCGACGGATTTGTTCCGTCGGACCCTTGCTGTCGAAAAGTCCGCTCGTGTGTACGCGGCTTAACAGGTTTTCTTCTAAGATTGCGACTGACTAGTCCGACTGACAAACAACGACGCTAGGGCAGCTATTGGCTACTGGCTACGAACTTCCTTATTCTAGTCCGGTCGTACGTCATCACGCTCGAATCCGTCAGAATTTAGTGTTATGGTGTGTGGCAAAGTCCGTTCATTCGAAAAGTCAGTCGGAACTCCGTCGAAACTGAAACTGGGGTGGAGGTTCACATTCCAGCAGGACCACGACCCTAAAGATACAGCCAGAGCTACAATGGAATGGTTTAGATCAAAGTATAATCATGTGTTAGAATGGCCCATACATTTACATCTTTGGTTGTAACATGACAAAATGTGGAAAATGTCAAGGGGTATGAATACTTTATCAAGGCACTATATACTTTATCCAATACCTTGTTGAATCAATGCCATGAAGAATTAAGGCAGTTCCGAAGGCAAAAGGGGGTCCAACCTGGTACTAGCAAGGTGTACCTAATCATGTGGCCAGTAAGTGTGTGTGTGTATATATATATATATATATATATATATATATATATATATATATATATATAGACACACACACACACACACACACATACATACATACATACATACATACATACATACATATATATATATATATATATATATATATATATATATATATATATATATACACACACACACACACACACATCTCATGGCCCAATTCATTTATGTAAACAAAACAGGCAGGGAAAGAACTGATACCACTGACTAAAAATGGCCACCTTTCCATATCTGGTCAATGACATCACCTGGGGGACCCCACCACTTTATTTACATTTATCGGCTGGGATTGGAAGATGTGATTAGTGGCAAATGTAGCAACAGGATCAAATGTGTCTGTTGGTCGGCAGGTTTTATCTTTTGGTAATCGTTAATCATTATTATTGAAGATGGTTTGGATCGCTGGACCATGTGATTCGTGATGAATTTACATTTTTGGGGAATTTTATTTTTAAATAAAGGACTTGTCCAAATATGAGCCTTTATTTACACTTTTCCCTTTTTTGTATGATTTAGTAGGGGGACCTATGTACCCCTTACTTATTCACATAGAGGGGGGATGGTATTAAAGGGAGTTTACAGATTCCAATAAGCCCGGCGCCCACAGAATCCCACAACCACTGGACCAGGGTGCTTCACCAGAGGGGTGAGGGGAGGTTCCCCTGACAAGGCACCCCCCCATGTTGGGGGGCATGCGGCCTGGTATGCTCGGTCCTTTCCTTACCAGCCAGACTACATATGTGGATAAGGGTCTGGTATAATTTGGGGGAGGTACTTCATGCATTTTTATTTTTTTTAGCTATACCAGACATTGCATGAATATTGGTGTTGCCCCACACAGTTTTTTTTTTTCTTTTTGTGTGGCCTTGCTGTGACACCCATACCAGACCCTCATTTTACCAGACATTGTGGATCTAGGGAATATCCAATTAATCTCCTAGGGATCAGGAATAAGTTAATTTCTCACCTTCTGGAGCAAATTGGACCAAGCTTTAAAGTTTTTTTATTTTTGCTTTTCTGTGGATTAACTGTGGGTATGAAATTTGGTATTTTTTCAATCTATGTATCTGTTTAACCCACATTAAGGGTATTATCTTTACCAGACCATCATCTATGATAATCCTTAGCTGCTCTTTTGACAAACAGAACTATGGGGTTGATTTACTGAAACTGGAGAGCGCAAAACCGGCATAGAAACCAATCAGCTTCCAGGTTTGTTTGACAAAGCTTAAGGGCGGAGTGCAGAGACGGACCTGTCATCTTCCTGCTCAGCGGAGATCGCTCCGGCGATCCCCGCTGAGCAAGCGGCTATCCACGGGGCGGATCTGCACTGATCCGCCCCGTGTGAAAGAGCCCTAATTGAACAAGCAGTTAGAAGCTGATTGGCAATCATGCACAGCTGCACCAGATTTTGCACTCTCCAGTCTTAGTAAATCAATCCCTATGTGTCTGAAACTGTCATTTACTGGTTAGTTGAAACCGCATTATTTTTCTTTGTAAGCCCTGGTTCACATTGGTATGATTTGACATGAGATTTGACGGCAATGGCACCGTCCTAATCAGTGTGACGCTGCATTTGCGGCACCGCACCGATTTCAAAAAGTAGTTTCTGTACTACTTTTTGCGATTTCGGGCTGTGATTTACATTGACAAATGTGCAGAAACCTGTACAGATGTCTCTGAAATCGTGGCCGAAATCGTGACAGGTGTGCCACTTCATAGGCAAGTTCACCCGCAGGCATGATAGTTAATCAAATTCAGCATTTTTAATATTTCACTTTATGCATTATTTAACGGAACCCAGTAATGTTCGGCTCATCCCTAACACACACATATTCAAGTTAACTTTCAAGTAACAACTGATCGAATGTGAAAGTATGAACTCATTGATGGCTGTAAATAAATACCGGTACTTGTTTATTTTGCAAATTAATCCATATGTCATTGAGAATTAAAGCACGCTCATCATAAACTCATATGGCAAAGCTTACTAATATGCAATCTCATACAGATCATCCTGGGTGTTGTAATTCAGCAACAAACAGTAGCTCTATATTTCCTTTAGGACACTACTGTGGCAGGGTTTTTTTTTTCTTGATTTACTCTGCTGACAACAGTGGAGGGCCAGGTGTTCATAGCTGTACTTGCTACTAAGGATGCGCTCAGGCTTGTGTGCAAACAGCACGTGCAGAGCCCGCCAGGAAGTCGGCACTGCGGAGCGCTAATCACAAGCAGTGAGACATTGTCCTGATGCGCGGCTGCAGAGATCCGGAAATGTCTCACTGCTAGCGCTCCCCAGTGCCGACTTCCCGGCGAGCTCTGCACGTGCCGTTTGTGCACACACACCTGAGCTCATCCTTACTTGCTACATAGGAAACATAAATGGGTCTTAGGAAATACAATTTGTTTCTCATAAGGAATAATACAGATAATGTGTTAGGCAGTTTGGTATACATTTTTGATACCCAAAAACCTAGAATGCTGTCTGGGGGTGTTTTTGATGGAGATGTGTGGGTACCTAATACATGTGGTAACGTCAGAACCTGATGTTTTCCTTAATTGGACATTTCACATTTTTCAACATTAATAATAACCCTTTAACCCTACTAGCACCACTCTTCAAAACACATTCATTTGCCAATTTATTTGGAGGAGCCCTGTCTCCGTAATCATAACACTGACATGGCAGACAAGGCTTATCCCTTCATATACAATGGCACTTGAAAAGCGTAGGCTTCACTGAAATGTATGATGCGCATAGGGCTTGTGGGATCATTGTTTTTCCATATTAAAGTCCCAAATGGGGGGGAGGGTCCAAAAAGAACAGAAACTATTTAAATTGAATAAAACTACAAACTAGTGTAAATGTAAACAGACCAGGCAAAACATAATCTAATCCATCATTTTAGGACATTTGGTAAAATTCAAATACATTGGGGGAGATTTACTAAAACAGGTTCACACAGCATCTGGTGCAGCTGTGCATAGTAACCAATCGGCTTATAACTGCAGCTTGTATAATTAAGCTTTGAAAATAAGACCTATGAGCAGATTGGTTACTATGCACAGCTGCACCAGATTCTGTGTGCACCAGTTTTAGCAAATCCCCCCCATTGTATATACAGAGCAGGTGATGACCCTGTTGCTCATGTGCAACAAATAAAATATTTAAGCTATATCCTACAGCAAGCCTTACAAACCACCATCATTGTGTATAAAGAATTAGTTAGCTTAAACTAAAGATAACATGATGTTGATAAGAAAACAAATGCATGCAATTTACCATCACTTTAAAGCGTTATTAAATGCAAAACAAAAAAAATATATAATATATTGCAGCTTACCAAACATTAGATGTGGTAGCTGCAGTTGTTTTCTTTCTTTTTTTTTTTTTTTGTGTTTTTTCCCTATATTTTCACCTGGTGATCCACCTAGTAGCACCCCTCTTGTATTACAGTGCCCCCACTCTGAAAGAATGAGCACAGGGGGCGCCGTTCTTGTAGAGTAGAGTAGTGTTAGATGTAGATTTAGATAAACTAGAAAATTTAAGCCAAACTCCAGCTAATACTTTATAAGCAGTTGCAAACGTTTTTGTTCCTTTTAGAATAAAGGTTTTACATAAATAGAATTGGTCATTGTAAGCACACCTGCTGAATTGTTTTGTCTCTCTAACTGATACATCTGCAAGAGAGCTTGTGCTTTTGAAAAACAGACTTACTGGCCAGTTTACCAGATAAAAATAGAGGAAAGAACGATCAAAAAAGAAAATGAATGCAGCCATCACATCTAAGAATTGGTAAGCTACAATATAATAAATGTTTGTTTTTGTATTTATTACTGCTTTAATTGATTTAAAAAAGCAATGCAACATGCATTATATTTGAACAGTATTAATATTAGTAATCACAGATCATCACTAAACCCTTGGCACTAGCTTCCTAAAAGAATGACACATGGCTTTCCAATAAAGCCATTTTTATCAAAATACAGGCTTTTAAAATACATTTATCAGCATTAGTAGGCCGTATGAATGCTGAATTTTTACTAAATACATTTTAAAAGTTGAAGCCACTTACCCAATGGAGTCACTGGGCTCAGTCTGAAGTAGAAAAAGAAAGTCAAAAGAAACAGCATTGTAATGGCCTTTGTGCAAATGGGAAAATAGGACTTGGACCTTTTGCAAAGAGTTTTAGGAGATGGTCTGCTTTCTCCCTAGATCTGCAGTATATAGAAGATTTTGTTTTCCTTATTTATCGCTATGACCTCTTCTTTATCATGTCCAGTGACACATTATCAGAAGGAAGTTGATGAAATGGGCCAAGCCTCTGACCTTTCTAGCCAAGTTCTGCCATGTAAACAAGGATATTTTTACTGATTGATCCTCAAGCTTCATCCTCCTATTGTCTTCACAGGCTGGAATTCTGAAAATGATACAGGCTTATCCGAAGGGGAACACAGGGGATGGACTTTCAGGAGACAGCTCATTAAACCGAAGTTAGCCCTTCCGTTTGTCCTGCTAAATCACATGCTCGAAACACCTTCCAACTCCAATTTTAGAATATTGGCAGCCCCAAACTGTCCTTCTAATTTACCGTCAGGGAAGTTGGGGGAAGCATTTTTTTCTATTATGAACAGACTAAAGTTTACACAATGACGCACTAATCTTAAAGTGTAACTTAATATAAAAAGTAAAGATTTGCTATCTTATAGGGAAGATCTAGAAATGGTAATCTTGCCTGAGCAGTGCTCTGAAAAATTTACAATTTGCTTTGAATTCCTCTTGAAAAATAGCAAGGCATCGTTGTGTTTTGGGTCTCATAGCTATATCTGTGGTACAAGATTTTCTAAGGCACCGCTGCCACGAATGCTTCATTACTATGGTGATGTCATTACTATGCTGCTCACTGTTTTTGCTGGAGAAGTTGTATCTGAGGACCTGCGGTGAAAGGATCCCCCTGCTTTGGTTTTACCACTGAGGAGGAGGGCGATTTATCGTCATTGTATGTCGGACGCTTTAAGACCACAAGGGGGCATTCACGCGCGCCTGGCAATGCCAGAGCCGATGCGCGTGACTGGCGGCCGCAATGTCAGCCAGCCACCTGCGATCGCTCCTGAGAGAGACAGAATAGGGATCTGTCAATGTAAACAGACAGATCCCCGTTCTGTCAAAGGAGTATAGACAGATCTGCTGTTCCTACACCCCCCCCTCCCCAGTTCTCCCTAGGAAACACCTAACCCCTTGATCGCCCCACAGTGTTAACTCCTTCCCTGCCAGGGACATTTATGCAGTAATAAGTGGCTATTTTTAGCACTGATCGCTGTATAAATTTTACTGGTGTCAAAAGTGTCCGATCTGTCCGCTGCAATGTCGCAGTCCCGCTAAAAATCGCTGATCTTAGCGGGACTGAGCCCATTACTAGTAAACAAAAAAAATTATAAAAATGCCATAAATCTGGCCCCTATTTTGCAGATGCTATAACTTTTGCGCAAACCAATCAATATACACTTATTGCGATTTTTTTTTTTTTTTTTTTTTTTTTTTTTACCAAAAATATGTAGAAGAATACATATCAGCCCAAACTGATGAAGAAATTTGTTTTTTTTTTTTACATTTTTGGGGGGGATATTTATTATAGCAAAAAGTAAAAAATATTGTGTTTTTTTTTAAATTGTCTGCCTTTTTTTTTGTTTATAGCGCAAAAAACAAAAAACAAAAAACAAACAAAGAGGTGCTCAAATACCACCAAAAGAAAGCTCTATTTGTGGGAAAAAAAAAAAGAAGGACATCAATTTTGTTTGGGTACAGCTTTGCATGACCACGCAATTGTCAGTTAAAGCGACGCAGTGCCGTATCGCAAAAAATGGCCTTGCCATTAAGGGGGCAAATCCTTCCAGGGTTTAAGTGGTTAGTAGAGAGGTTTAGATTAAATACTACCATGGGTTTGCAACTAATACTGTAGGTTCGAAATTTGCAGATCAGCAAATTTAAGTGCCCATTGTAGGCCCTTTAAACAACATTCAGTAGGTTTAGAAGGGCCAATAAAGAGGCTTTTGGATAAGCCCGCATCCTCAGTATAAAAGGGTGGCTCAGAACAGCTATAGCATCAGTGTGTAGAGATCGGCTTCCCTCTACTGTCTGTATTTGTAAATCCCTGGGCTGCTGGCATATTATGCACTTTCTTTCTTTCTCTGGGCTGTTGAATTGAAAACCCCAAAAGCTTGAGACCAGATCCTATCGAGAAAAAGAGCAGCATCAAGACCAGAAAGGATTAATAGGCAAGTGCTTCTATGTCTATTTTCACTTTTGTTGCCCATAGTTTCTAGGTGTGTGTGTGTATATAAATTAGAGCCAGGTTAGGCATCCAACAGCCATTTCTGCTAGCTAGCGGTCCGGTTGCATGACATATTATACATTACTAGGGACTATGACTATTAGGCTGACTCTGAGTTCCAGTGCTACATCATGAATCAAGAAAGGAAAAGGACCTGGTCCTACCTAGTAGATAATAGGCTCAGCAATGGCATGCAATGCCAAACTGCTGCTAACAAAGCAAACAGAATATTGGCATGCATTAAAAAGGGGATCAACTCCAGAGATAAAACGATAGTTCTACCTGCTTTACAAGACTCTGGTCCGGCCGCACCTAGAGTATACTGTCCAGTTTTGGGCACCAGTCCTCAGGAAGGATGTACTGTAAATGGAGCGAGTACAAAGAAGGGCAACAAAGCTAATAAAGGTTCTGGGGGATATTAGTTCTGAGGAAAGGTTGCGAGCACTGAACTTATTCTCTGTGGAGAAGAGACGCTTGAGAGGGGATATGATTTAAATTGACAAATACCATACTGGTGACCCCACAATAGGGATAAAACTTTTTTTTGCGGAAGGGAGTTTAACAAGACACGTGGCCACTCATTAAAATTAGAAGAAAAGAGGTTTAACCTTAAACTACGTAGACGGTTCTTTACTGTAAGAGCGGCAAGGATGTGTAATTCCCTTCCACATGCAGTGGTCTCAGTAGGGAGCATCGATAGTTTCAAAAAACGATTAGATAAACACCTGAACGATCACAACATACAGGGATATACAATGTAATACTGACATAAAATCACACACATTGGTTGGACTTGATGGACTTGTGTCTTTTTTCAACCTCACCTACTATGTAACTATGTTTTCGGCTGGTGAGAATCTGTGTTTCAGGCTTGTTGCAGGATCCTCCCATCTTGATCTTGTCTTCAGGTTTCTGAAACATGGACAGATGCCGCTTTGCGATCACATTCGGGGGTCCTGTAACTGAACTTTGCTGCAACATTCATCTAGGAGGTATCCTTTTAAAAAAATAAATAAATATATAAATTATATATATATATATATATATATATATATATATATACACACACACACACACATACACAGTACCTGGGTATATGTGCCTAATTCCACCAGCACTCTTGTTGGGGCCTTTGCTGATTATACCGGTTTATACATTGGATGTATGTACTATTAATCATCTTTTCTTATATAAAGCTTGTATTATTTCCATACTGGTGTGCATCTACAATATACTGTATACTTATGGTTAAGGTTATGTGCTGGTTGCAGTAGTTCCTCTCCCCCAATTACTTTGATTAGATTACTGATTAAATTCCAAGAAATTAACCCCCCTCTGCTCACAGTGCCTCCGCCCAGGACAGAGCCTACTTTATTTATGAAACCCACTCTTCCATTTAGCAAAGGTTCTGGTTCTCTTATTCACCTACAGGTTTATCACAATAGCCTGTTTCGGGGGAATTTCTCGTAATCCCCCCAAAAGAGGGCTAAAAGTGTACTGACGTTGCTGAAGGTAAAGGATAAAGGAGATGCAAGGGCAGTTAGGACAAATTTCTTTAGTTTTGATTTCTAGATGTTTGGACAATCAACCCATTTGCTGCTTTTTTTGTTCTCATTATATGGGCCTTTTCTGTCTTTAATTTTAGTTTGTGATTAATCTGAGGGCAACAGCCACTTTTAGCTGCTGTTCCACAAGTAAAATTTTTTATGGTAAGGCTTCTGTCGAAAAAAAAAAAAAAATGGCGTTACATTTTAAGGGGGTGGCATTTGGGGGTTTTATTTATTTGGGGAGTATATTGGTTTATCTTTTTTGTTGTCATGGTAATTTTTGAAAATTGAAAATTTGAGGTGTTTATAGTGCAGCATTCGCTAATTGCTGACCATTTGTTCTTGGAGCTGACTTTTGTTTGCTTTCACACCAATGCATTGTTTAAAAGAAAAAAAAAAAAAAAATGCAATAACAGGGTGAACCTAGACCACCTCATTACACACATGTACTGCTCCCCCTCATTCCATAGCAAAAATAATTGATAGGCAAAGACAGACTAGGTCATTTCTCCATGATTAAAACTGTCCTTTCAGTGGCCACTTTTATACTGCTTTATCATTTCCTTTGCCTGGTGACTACTATTAAATGGAACAATATACCCTATGTCTACTTTGATACCAAGGCTTAGGCTAATAAGCAATATAAACTATATCAGCAGCAGGGGCTGGAAAGACATGTACAGTATTGATTAGAAGAAGAGAATGAATAGAAACCTGAGCAGACTACTTCCTAGAATGAATAGTACATCGTTGATCTGACAGATATGAAAAAAAAATTATCGTGTTTTGCATCCACATGTCTGGAGTCCCTAATGGCTGATTTATCAAGGGACTTTTTTTTTTTATTAATCTGTATTTTAAATTAGTTAAAATTTTATTTTCTGCTCATGGTCCTGCCAGACCAATGTCCCCTTTACTTTCAGTGCCTTATAAAAGTATTCATACCCCTTGAAACATTTTGTCATGTTACAACCAAAAACTTAAATGTATTTTATTGGGATTTTAGGTGATAGACCAACACAAAGTGGCACATAATTGTGAAGTGGAAGGAAAATGTAAATGGTTTTCAAAATTTTTTACAAATACATATGTGAAAAAAGTGTGGCATGTATTTGTATTCAGCCCCAATTAGGCCCCTTTCACACTGGGGCGTTTTTCAGGCGGTACAGCACTAAAAATAGCGCCTGCACAGCGCCTGAAAAAATCCGGCCTCATTCACTGGAGCGGTGCGCTAGCAGGACTTTCAAAAAAGTCCTGCTAGCAGCATCTTTGGAGCGGTATAGGAGCGGTGTATTCACCGCTCCTACCCATTGATTTCAATGGGACACCGCGGCAATACCGCCGCAAAGCGCTGCTACGGCAGCGCTCTGCGGGGGATTTTAACCATTTAACCTTTTTTCGGCTAAAACGATGGTAAAGCAGCGCTAAATATAGCGCTGCTTTACCGTCGCCGCGGCTCCCGCCCCAGTGTGAAAGGGGCCTTACTCTGGAACTTTACTCTAAAATCTAGTGGAACCTGTTTCCTTCAGAAGTCACCTAATTAGTAAACGGAGTCCACCTGTGTGTAATTTTATCTCAGTATAAATACAGCTGTTCTGTAAAGCCCTCATCGGTTTGTTAGAGACCCTTCGTGAACAAACAGCATACTGAAGGCCAAGGGACACACCAGACAGGTCAGGTATCAAGTTGTGGAGAAGTTTAAAGCAGTGTTAGGTTAAAAAATGAAAAATTTTAAAAATATCCTAAGCTTTGAACATCTCACATCTCACGGAGCACTGTTAATTCATCATTCGAAAATGGAAAGAGTATGGCACAACTGCAAACCTACCAAGACATGACTGTCCACCTAAACTGACAGGCCTGGCAAGGAGAGCATTAATCAGAGAAGCAGCCAAGAGGCCCATGGTAACTCTGGAGGAGCTGCAGAGATCCACAGCTCAAGTGGGAGAATCTATCCACAGGACAACTATTAGGTGTGCACGCCACAAATCTTGCCTTTAGACCCCTTTCACACCAAGGGCGTTTTGCAGGCGCTATAGCGTTAGAAATAGCGCCTGCAATCCGCCCTAAAACAGCTGCACCATTGTCTCCAGTGTGAAAGCCGGAGGGCTTTCACACTGGAGCGGTGCGCTGGCAGGACGTCAGGAAAAGTCCTGCCAGCAGCTTCTTTGGAGCGGTGTGTTTACCGCTCCTCCACCGCTGCTCCACATTGAAATCAATGGGGCAGCGCTGTAATACCGCCAGCAAAACGCTGCTATTGCGGCGTATTGCCAGGGGTTTTAACCTTTTCTCGGCCGCTAGCGGGGGGTAAAAGTGCCAAAGTGCGCCGCAAATCCGACGGTTTTACCGCCTACGCTATGGGTGGCATGGTGTGAAAGGGGTCTTAAGAAAGAGTGGCAAGAAGAAAGCCATTGTTGAAAGAAAGCCATAAGAAGTCCCGTTTGTAGTTTCACGAGAAGCCATGTGGGGGACACTGCAAACATCTGGAAGAAGGTGCTCTGGTCAAAAAAATTGAATTTTTTGGCCTAAAAGCAAAATGCAAAACTAACACTGCACATGACCCTGAACATGACCCTAAACATACAGCCGGATCTACAATGGAATAGTTTAGATCAAAGCATATTCATTTGTTAGAATGGCCCAGTCAATGTCCAGACCTAAAGCCAATTGAGAATCTGTGGCAAGACTTGAAAATTTCTGTTCACAGACGCTCTTCATCCAATCTGACAGAGCTTGAGCTATTTTGCAAAGAAGAATGGGCAAAAATTTCACCCTCTAGATGTGCAAAGCTGGTAGAGACATCCCCCAAAAAGACTTGCAGCTGTAATTGCAGAAAAGGTGGTTCTACAAAGTATTAAATCAGGGGGGCTGAATACAAATGCACGCCACGCTTTTCACATATTTATTTGTAAAAAAATGTGAAAACCATTTATCATTTTCCTTCCACATCACAATTATGTGCCACTTTGTGTTGGTCTATCATATAAAATCCCAATAAAATACATTTAAGTTTTTGGTTGTAACGTGACAAAATGTGGAAAATTTTAATGGGTATGAATACTTTTTCAAGGCACTGTGTGTTGTCAGTCTTTTCACTTACCTATTTCTCCCTGTCCCACGAAATCTGCCTCTTCCTTAGCCCGGGCTAGAAACGTCACTTCCCCTCGGCAGTCAGTCAACTGGGACACGTGACAGGTCCCAGATGACTGTGCGGCGTATCACGGCGTGCGGCGCCGCTCCCACATGGGCAGTGGGTGCCCACAGTAAGAATGCCGGCACCGCGAGCGGAGCGGGGAACAAGGGGGGCTTCGTTCCCCCGCATCGCTGGACCCTGGGACAGGTAAGTGTCCGATTCTTCATTTGGCACCCAGGGCAGATCCTATATCTGGCACCCCCCCCCCCCCACGTTAAAATGTAAAAACAGCCCACTGTGCCCCCTGCATATCTCTGCATCCTTCAATAGCTCTTTGTCACTACTGTGTACCCCCTCTCCACAACTGCACCTCTGGACTCCTTTACATTACACAGCCCCCTACACCCCTTTACATTACACAGCACTCTGCACCCCTTTACATTATACAGCCCCCCACAGTTCTGGACCCCTTTACATTATACAGCCCCCCACAGCTCTGTATCCCCTGCATGTGACACAGACCCCCCATTCAGTTCAGACCCCCCCATTCAGTGCAGACCCCCATTCAGTACCTCAGATCAGTGCTGCACATGCACAGCAGGTCCCCTCTCCCTGTGTACACATAAACAGAGGAGGGGACCGCTCAGATAGCCCGTGGCAATGAGAGAAGGGGATAGTTGGTGCAGTGGTGTCACCCCACACCCCCACCCCCCTTGCATCGCTACTGCAGATCGCCTCACCCTGCTTTAACCTGCCTGTCACTGCGCCGCTGCCTAAACCCACCCCACGGAGCTGTCACCACTTCAGTCGCAGAGGGGGAGGCACCGGCCTGACACCCCCCCAGTGTGTGGCACCCGGGGCGGCCCGCCCCTGACTTGGTACGCCACTGACATGCTGTTTACTGTTTCAACCAATTACGCTACAGTATATATTTAGTCTGTAATGGTATTGGTTCACCCAGTGCTTGTGATTAATGTTGGGATATCAAGTGCTGCACATCCAGATTTATGGCGAGGACCACACCTTAGAATTTATGAGACCTTAGCACCCAATAGTTTAAACTTGGAAGCTTCTATTTTCTCTTTTTTGCCATTTTAAAAATTGTTACAAGCAGCTAGCAGATTTTTGTAATTATTTGGCATCTTAATGAGTTCCATAATAATGGCAATTTTATTTAACAAGAATGTTCTATTTTCTTTCTAGGCTAATCGAGCTGTATTCTGTGTAGAATTTGCACTGTATATTTTTTTGGAGACCACATACTCCAATATAAAATATCAAGTGACTAATCAATATCAGTAACATTAACGGCAAGCATGGTAATGTAGTGCTTTAAAAACAAACGACGAGAAACAATGATGTACACAACCCAAATCAACTAACTAGAGATCAATAAATATAATTATGCCTCTAAAATACAAACCTGGGTGGAATTTGTTGTGTAAAAATGTTATTGCTTTTTTTTTCCCCTTTACATTTTATTAAATGAAGCACAACATAAAACTGAAATGGAGTATTTCATTATGTGCATCTTTTGGACCTAAACAGATTTTCAGTTTGTGATTATAGCAAAACACACTTTAGGGTATCTGCTGCCTTAAAAAAACAAACCCAAACCTGCCAATCAAAATTTAACTCCAACACTATGACAACAGCAAATCTAAACTTTGATTGGGTTGGGTCTGTGACACTTCATTGCTTTTATTTTCTGTGTCATTAGATAAAAAACACTAACAACCAGTAAATCACTTGTGAGGAAATTAACAGTAATGATTTTCTGAAATCATTCCCTAATGATTTTGTGAAATTAATTGTAGTCGAAATGCCATCAGCTGTGTTTTCTGGACATTTCCTTACCATCTTCACTTAAAATTATATAATATTCTAATTATACCCCAAGCTGTGTTTCACTGTGCCTGTCTAGTAAACTAAGAAATTAGCTACCCTAGTGAATGTTATTTAGAAAATGTAACAAGAGTAATGCATGTCTCAGCACACCGATACAATGCATTAAATGATAGGAATTATTTTTACTGTCTATAATGAAAGCTGTATCTCTCCACAAGGGTATGGGAGCTGTCATTACCAAAAATGCTAGTTAACTAAAGTCATTGACCTGCAACAAGCATGCAACCAGTAAAGTGTTAGCACTGTGCGACATGCTCCCACTGCCTCTCTCCCGCAGCTGCTGCTCAACCAATTGTCCTTCCTTGGCCTGAGCATTGTGGGTTGTCAATGGCCAGAGGTGGGATGTGTCCTCGTTGCTAGGCAGTGGCTTAGCGCTGCCAGTTCCTCTGCTTTTTCTCTGGCTAAAGCGCGTGCTGCTATTTTTGAGCACCATAAGCCCACAGCTTGAATTGTGATAGCATTTGCTACCTGGCTCTTGTACCCTTATCTTGCCTGTTCCCGCAAGTCTTGTCATCTCTGGATTCTCCTGTTGCTTCATTTGGCTATTGAACTACTATCTTGGATTGCCGCCTGTCCAGACTCTCTCTTAGATAACGGATTACTCTCTCTGCTTAGCACCTGCCGACACATGCTTGGATAATGGATTCTGCCTCTATCCATTGCCAACCAGTCCTGACCACTGTATTTTTGGCATCCTACCTAAAAACACGAAACAGCACGAACACTCTAGTGTAGTAAGTTCCAACAAGGTCTAATTACAAAGAAAAGTTAAAAATTAATACTCACAAAAGTGTAAAAAACATTTGTGTACTGTGATGATCAGGGGGTGATTAGGCTCTAATGGTGCATGCGAATTGAAGAAATCGTGTCAGTCACGACTGCATTTTCAAGGGAATGGCAGCTCATTTTTATTCAAAAGAAACAAAGTTTAAAAATAAACATCAGATTCCCTCGCAGGGGTATTTAGCATTACAGTTCTGCTTCAGAACAAACGGCATTCAGCCTTCCTGGCTAAAATAGCAGCACTCCTGCTCAGGCCTTACACTTTATGCCTTGGTATGTCTTCCTCAGACCTGACGCTCAGCACCTCTGCTTGCAGCTTCGTGCTGCACTGGGTCCCTCCCGACTCCTAGGCCAGAACTTCTATCTGCCGGGCGGAGATGTCTCCAAGGATGAGCACTGACCTCTGTTCCTGGGATGTTTATGAACCCAGCCCGCAAGTGTGCAATTGGTATTCCTGCCAAAATCAGGCATACACTGCTCATATTCACCTGTGACATGGGGGTCGCATCTCCACTATATATATTATAAATATATCTCCACGGGAGAGGGTGAGCCTGTGGTGGAGGCTGCCGGGCTGGACAGACCAGCAAGCATGTTTAATGCCGCAGCTTCCTAGTTCCAGATGCCAATGGCTGATGGATAGTGATGTCCACTGGAAGTCCAAAGTCACAGGACGCGTTTTCGAGTAACAGTCAGCAGCACAGAGATTCGGACTTTGTGCCTGCAGCAGCTCATCATCCATCCAGCTGCACCCTTTTAGAACTGTGCTTCTACCACAGGCTCAACCTCTCCCGTGGACTCCCATATATATATATATATATATATATATATATATATATATATATATAATATGAATACACCCCTCACATTTTTGTAAATGTTTTATTATATCTTTTTATGTGACAACACTGAAGAAATCACACTTTGCTACAACACACAGCCATTAATGTCTAAACCGCTGGCAACAAAAGTGAGTACACCCCTAAGTGAAAATGTCCAAATTGGGTCCAAAGTGACAATATTTTGTGTGGCCACCATTCTTTTTCAGCGCTACCTTAACCCTCTTGGGCATGCAGTTCACCAGAGCTTCACAGGTTGCCACTGGAATCCTCTTCCACTCCTCCATGACGACATCACGAAGCTGATGGGTGTTGGCCTTTCTGCTCCTCCACCTTCCATTTGAGAATGCCCCACAGATGCTCAATAGGGTTTAGGTCTGGAGACATGCTTGTCCAGTCCATCACCTTTTACACTCAGCTTCTTTAGCAAGGCTTATGCCGCGTACACACGAAGGGACTATCCCGCGGGGTTGTCCGCTGGACTCAAGTCCACCGGACAATCCCCTCGTGTGTGGGCGCCGGCAGACTTTTTGGCGCCAAAAGTCCAGCGGACTAGGTTTTAAGTTTTGTTTTAAAATTGTCCGCTGGACTTGGCAGTCCGGCGGACAATCCCGCCGTTAGTAGGCTAGTCCGCCGGACTTTTGAAATGAACGGACTTGCCGCTCACTGGAAAGTCCGTTCATTCCCGCAGATTTTTTCCAGTGGATTGTCCGCCGGAGAAGTCCGGGCTTGTGTGGGCAAGTCACACGCTCGGAAGTCCGGGCGTGTGTGGGGAAGTCCCGCCGGACTAGGTCCGGCGGACAAAGTCCGAACGTGTGTACGCGGCATTACTCAACATCTTTGGTCGACCATGGCGAGACCTGTTCTGAGTGGATTCTGTCCTGTTAAACCACTGTACGGTCTTTGCCACCGTGCTGCAGCTCAGTTTCAGGGTCTTGGCAATCTTCTTATAGCTTAGGCCTTCTTTATGTAGAGCAACAATTCTTTTTTCAGATCCTGAGAGAGTTCTTTGCCATGAGGTGCCATGTTGAACTTCCAGTGACCAGTATGAGAGCGATAACACCAAATTCAACACACCTGCTCCCCATTCACACCTGAGACTTTGTAACACTAACGAGTCAAATGACATCGGGGAGGGAAAATGGCTAATTGGGCCAAATTTGGACATTTTCACTTAGAGGTGTACTCACTTTTGCTGCCAGCGGTTTAGACATTAATGGCTGTGCGTTGAGTTATTCTAAGATATTTCTAAGATATTTCATGTGGGGCCTTCAGTTACTTGAATAGGAACCTGTGTAATATGTAATATGTGTGTAAAATACATGAACTTAATACAATGGGCACTTTTTTGAGATGCGTAAGTGTTGAGTCTAGCAAAAAGCCAGCAAACAAGAAATTAAAAATGTACCTATAAATGTCTTCAGGACAAAATTAATATTCTGTTACCCTTTGTTAACTGTATAACTGAAAACACACAGCATAGCTCACTTCTGCCAAAAAAAGAAAAGGTAAATATCCATTCCAAAAGTCCAGGTCTATTAAAACATTCCATTGCTCACCACATATTTTTATTTTTTAACCTTAAGCACTTATACTTCTTACTTTCTGATCTTCTTCTCATGTCCTCCGCTCTTTATCTAATCTAACTGTACTGACCAAAGTTTTCTTGGGATGGTTTAGTTTTGACTTGCATAAAAGATTACCACATTATAACTTTACCGATAAGTGCAGGTTTCTAACCTCACAGACTACTGCTACAATAATAATTTCTTATCTTTGTGTTTTTACCTAATTTTACACTGCCGTGATCTTACTTTTTTCTTTATCAGTTTTGTGGTCAAGTATATGTTTGTATGCCATATTATTGTTAAATGTTTTATCTAATGTGGTTTTAGCCCATGTTAATACTGATCTGACGCAAAAGTTGTACCACTTTCAATCAGACTTTGCCCTGCGACTTCGGTCCAACATTGATCCAACTTTAATGAACAGGATCTGACTTGGAGTGTGACTTGGGTCTGGTATGGATTTCCACGCCAAATTTACAAAAAACACAAAAAACAGGATGAGGTCCCCCCAAAATTCATACCAGACCCTATTCGAGCATGCAGCCTGACAGGCAAGGAAATGGGGGGGGGGGGAAGCCCCCCTCCTGAACCATGTCAGGCCACATGCCCTCAACATGGGGGGTTGGGTGCTTTGGGGCAGGGGGGCTCTCCTGCCCCAAAGCACCTTTTCCCCATGTTGATGGGGACTAGGGTCTCTTCCCTACAACCCTGAGCTGTAGTTGTGGGAGGTCTGCGGGCAGGGGGCTTATCAAAATCTGTAAGTCCCCTTTAAGAAAGGGGGGCCCCTATTGGAATAAGTACGGGGCACATAATAGCCTTACCCATTCACCCAAAGGAAACCAGTGTGGTGTAACAAAAAACATGAGGCAGTTTTTGACAAGTCCTTTATTAAAAACATTGCCCCACGATGTAGATCCAACATCAATCATGATGTCTTCCTCTGCTAACGCCGACCAGATAAAAAAAATAAAAATAAACGCTCCTCTCCCGACTAATGTGGAAGCTAGAGATGGAGTGTTAGGCTGTCGGTGGCCCTTGAGGGTAGCCCCCTAGTTTGGGGGGGCTTCAACTAGGGGGTGGGGGTGACATCAGGCCTGGGCTCAGGTGTGGACGTGTCCTGACCAGAGGCACGGTAGCAAAGTGGAGGACAGCAGGAGAACACTTTCGGGCAAATCTCCAGGGAGGAAGATAGCCAGGTGGGCTGGTGAGTGCTACAGTCAAGAGGACTAAGAGGCATGCATGAGAGGACTGAATACAAGCAGTCTGGGATGGATGCAGAGTCAGCCTGGAAGGACTGTGGAGTCTTAGCCAGGAGGGCTAGAGAACAGGGCAGCTGCAGTCAGGCAGGCTGGCAGTGCCTGAAGAGGTGGTGGGATCAGTAGCCACAGGGGGAGGACAGCTGCGCACTAGGACTTTCTTTTTGCTACACTACCAAAGCAGCCAGTGGTCCCTGATTTCAAAGGGCATTAGCTACTGATCTAACTGAGCCTTTGTTGGATCATTCAAACAGTGCCAGCTGGTCCTGGATATTGTAGTTCTACAAGCAAGATTGTGCTGAAGGTAGAAGAAGTGTATATACAGATTGTATATAGTTGTGTCCCTGAAGAGTTTCCAGTACTTTGATCAAGTGGGCATCCCTTAATACCCTAAACCCTATCCAAGTTCAATTCCCCAATAAAATACAAAAACAAAGCTGAAAAGACTAATTCTCATCTTCAAAGTGTGGTGGAAAATTCTGTGTGCCTAACAGAATGTTATAATGTAAAGGGATCTTGACATGTCACCCATTAACATGCTGGCAGCATTCTAGTAAACTGCAGGGGAATATTGATCCAGGGTTTTTCCACAGCATTTGGGACTAAAGCTATGATACAATAAGAGAGCCTATTATATTGTTCTGCCTAGAAACAGAAGTGTAGGCAGATATAATAGATCCCCATTTAACGCAGTATATTTAACTTATGTATTCATTAAAATTGGTCAATGCATTTTGAATACCAGTCTGTATTTACATTATTATCCTGTTTAGGTTTTCTACATAGCAAGATTCCGACAGGCAGCTCTGTAAGCCATTTAGGCTTTATGACATATGCAACATGCACAAAGTTCATTTGCAGTAGGGAGGGAAAGCACAGATTGACTTCCTTCACTATTCAATGACAGGCTTGGGGTGCCCTTAATATTCAATGACAGGCTTCTGTATTGCCATTAAAACGTAAAAGGTTACTCGCCATACACTTTGGCCAAAAGTTGCCTTCTGCAAGCGATGGTAAGGATAGGCTGTCTCCTGTAATCCTCAGAATAAGGAGCCCAAATCTGGCAAAATGTCACTAATACTTCACAGAAGAGACTTCTTTTGAGATCCTGGTTCCTCAGCTTTCCCAGGAACCTGAGGAGATGCCCCAGTAATGTCAGCCTTGCTCAGGTAAGCTTACCAGAAACTTGGTAGAAAGTCAGCTTTTTTTCCCCTTTCACCTAGGGGCATATGTTTATTACATTTAAAGTTTGGTGGTTAACCCTGCTATATACTGTATGTCTAAATGTCAAAATGTTGCCAGTCTCCCCGTATGCAACTTTTTCCTTCTATGTTCAGTCAACGCTATTTATGGGTTCAGACCTTGGCGAGACCCCAGGCACACCTCAGGAAACAGAGAGCAGTGCGTCTTTTGCAGTCTCTGCCCCCAGCCTTCTGAGCTATTGAGGACTAAGCGGTCATATGACCATGACATTTTTTTCCCAAAAAGGTATTTACAGACTTTTTTTCCAATATTGAAAATGGAGCAAAATGATTAAGGATGGTGACTTGTGTAATCATTCTTATGGTTCAGTACATTTTTTTATTGATTTTTTCAAAGGCATATATCACAGATAGCAAATATGACATAGGGTAGTGAAGAATACATCGCAATAATATTCTTACGAGACACCAAGATCAGGACCATCTTAATAACATCATGGGCCCCTGGGCAAAGTAATGCTATGGGCCCCTACAAGCCTGCCCCATTTACCCACCTCACACCTGTACGCTCTCAGCCCCCCTCACACGTCTATATATGACACACACGTACACAGACACACACACAGACACATGTACACAGGCACACATGCATACACATGTACAGGCACACCCACAATGCCCCCCCCCCTTACTTGAAGATTAGCCCTTACTTGTTAGGTGGTGTTCCTTGTCCCACTCCCAGCTCTTGTGCAGGACACACGAGGGGTGCACATGCCGGCATTTACCAGAGGGGGCAGCAAAGAGCCCGATGTTAGCTCAATGACTCTCACACACATTCAAATTCCAGCGCAGCCACGGAGCTCTCCTTAACCCGCCCCTGCCTTCTCCCATCCCCACCAGACAGCCATGCCCTTCTAGATGCTCGGGCCCTTAGTGTATAGGCTGTACCCCCTTGATGGTGGCCCTGCCCACCGGACTGCCTGTGCCCACTAAGTCTGACTCCCTTGCCCCACTAATTCTTCTATTGGTCTGGCTCTGATGGGGCTCCAGGTGAACAGGGGGCCCCTGGGCAGTGCCCACTCAGTAAGACGGCCATGTGTGCCCGCTAAGCCTGACTCCCTTGTCCCACTGCTTCTTCTATTTGGCCCTGGTGAGCCCCCAGAATGGGGGGGGGGGCACAGTGGCAGCATTCGATGGGCACAGTGGCCGCGTTTGATGGGCACAGTGGCTGCGTTCAATGTTTTTTTTTCAGTTTGTTTGCGCCCCTCCAAAAAATTTTGACCACCAGCTGCCACTGCTACATTGTAATCATGATTTTATTTTTCAGCATCAGTCTGCACTTCAATGAGCAAGATCATGGTATAAAGAAACTGCAGATACATGGTGGCTCAATAAATAAATTCTTAGGCATCTGTGAGATGGGAATTCTGATCAGGTCCACCTGTCAGTGTTTCAGGTGGACCTGATTGGAAAAACGGTCATCAAGAAAAAGAAGCAGCCATAAAAGTCTTACTTTGGAAAAAGTCAGCACACTGTGAACAAGGCTCATCGCCAAAACGAGTCTGCTGCTGACTGTACTCACTGTGAAGGCTTTACAATAAATACACTTGATGTTATTGAGTTGCCGGCTGCTTCTTTTTCTTGATGACATTTTGTCTATTGGTGTGTGGGAGGACACCTCGGCTTGGACTGCAAACTTCCAAAAGTAAGACTTTGTTTTCCACTGTTCTGAGCCATCCAATCTTTGATCGGACCTTGATTGGAAGTTCCACGCATTCCTATGGACAGGCAGGTGTAAATGGACTTGTGTTCTTTTATACCCACCTACCGCCAGGCCCAATCAGGTCTGCTAAAAAAGAGGGGAGAGGACTTTGTCCTCTTCCGTTTAGGCAGAGCAGATCAGAGGAAGCCCATTGTAAATGGACAGCGGAGTCTGCTCACTCCGAGCCAACCATGGAGCAGAGCTGGCGGACAGATGAGTCAATTGAGCGGACTTGAGTCATCCTCCCAATCAGCAGGGGATCAGCTCAAAGATCCCCTGCTGATCAGAACGGAATCTGCCCTGTGTGAAAGGGGCCTCAGCATAGATAATAGTCAGACATCAGTGACTACAGAATTGAGGGAAGCAATGATGAATGTTGGTATAAGAGGAAAGTCATGTGTTAATTCTTTTTTTTTTTAATTTGCTCTGCATTTACAAACCCTTCAAAGCTGAAGTTTAGCTCAAATAAAAAAAATGAAAACTACAGCTTTAGTTACATCACTTCCCTGTAATGAAGTATGTCTCACAATGGGCAGGTACCTGGATCTTGGTAAGAGCTTCACTGCAAGGATGCCTGTCTTCTTCCTGCACTGCAATCGTTTACAGCTTTAGGTCCTCAGGCAGAAAGCAATATAGATGGTCTGACAGACACGCCCCTTCTCTTCTTCCATTGTATATACTGCTTGTAACGCGATCTGTGAATGGAGGAGAGACTCCTGTGACCTCTCCCTCATTCACAGATAATGTTACAAGCAGTGTAATGCATGAAAGAACTTCTCTCAATGGAGGAGGAAAGGGCATGTCCCCTTTGGACCATTTGTACTGCTCTTCTGCCTAAAGACGCAAAGCTGTGCAAAGTGCAGCTCCAGATGTAGGACGGGGCATCCCTGCAATGAAGATTTCTCTCAAATCCAGCTATTTGCACAACATGGGACTTACTTATCTACGGGTAAGTGATGTGAATAAAGCTGTAGATATTTTTTTTTAATCTAAGCTTCAGCTTTAAGACAGTTCACATTTATGCATCTTTTTGTTTGGATGGCTTGCACGATCATACCTAGAGCTCCGAACAGGATCCAAAATAATTATTTGTATGTATGAAGTGATTTCAGTGACACTGCTGTTTTAATGATATCTTGCTTTTCCATTAGTCTAGTGCATGACCTCTGCACTGCAACCTGTTTATGCAACACCATTACATAATCTGGATGGTTTGGTAACCATACTCCATACAAGGAGCCCAATCCTGTAGATTGATGCATTCTATCCACAGTCACATGTCACTCTGTGAACTATCATGCTGTATTTACAAGGCCCTCATCTCAAGGATGTACAACAATTTGCAGATAAAGTCGCATTTCCTACTTGCCGATATCCAGTTAAGGATTCCGTGAAGCTCTTGTAAACAACCTGTCCGATTTGTGAAGATGAATGTCATTGGTTATCAGGACTGCACAAACATAAGTGTTATACAGGAATATCCTCATTTCTTTACACCAAGGCAAATATTGTAACAATTTTTAGAAGGTATATTACCTATGACTGCAAATAAATCACAAAACATCCACAGAAATAAATGTAAAAACTCCAGTCAAGCTAAGTGAAAAAGAACAGATACATTCATAAAAACATCACGCATTTCACAAACATTAGGTGCTGCAAACTATCTGGGATCTGCCCATATTGAATTTTCACATCCTAGCAGAAAGTTAAAATTAGGCTTGTAATAATAGTTTGTAAACAAGTAAATAGGGGAGTGGTTGGCTTACAGGGGAATTGAGGTAGGTTCACACTACCCACAGAGAAAAATGTTCAGTTTTTCCCTCTGGGTAGTGATTACAGCTGCCAGCAAAGGGTGGGGTGCCTTGTGTTTTTACAATGCGAGGCACTGCTTCCCCCCCCCCTTTTTTTTTATCTAAACCTGAAAGGAATGTCACAAAGTGGCATTCCATTCATTTAATCAATAAAAATACAGGTTCATACAGAGACCTGCAGGGCAGTGTGGAAACATGCAGAGGGCTGCATTTTTCTACACCACTCTGCCCCGCAGCTGGCAGCTGCAAGGATGTGCGAATGGGCCACACCAAAAGCCATTGTTTTCTATGTGCCCTTTTGGAGAGATGCATTTTTCTTATGTAGAAAAACTCATCTATCTTTGCAAGTATAAACCGGTGTTCTGTCAAAAGAGCCAACTCATCAAAATCTCCAATTACGTCACTTCCAGTGACTCTACAGCAGCAGTAAATGCAGATTTCCATGACTTGGCTGTTTCGCAGAACATCGGCAGTGTATACACTACTACGGTACACGACAAGTTGTCTGTTTTGATAGAACACTGGCTAAGGAGTGTGTAAAAAAAAAAAAAAGTTATCGCCACCTGGGAGGCGGCCATGTTGTTGCTTACTAGCAGGCAGACTAACGATGTTCACTCATTATATCGTGTACCGTAGTGTATACGCTGCTGGTGTTCTGTGAAAACAGCCAAGTCATCAAAATCTGCAATTACCACTGCTGGAGTGTCACCGAAAGTGACGTTATTGGAGATTTTTGACGAGTTGGCTCTTTTGAAAGAACACTGACCCATAGGGATGGGCCCCCAGAGACAGAACCTAGAGAATCTCAGCCATCCTTATATGTAGGTAAAACAGTTAGACCCCCCCCCCTTTCACACCGGAGGCGTTTTTCAGGCACTAATGGGCCAGAAATAGCGCCTGAAAAATGCCTCCCCTGCAGCCCCAGTGTGAGAGCCCGAATGCTTTCCCACTGGAGCGGTGCACTTGCAGGATGTTAAAAAAAAGTCCTGCAAGCAGCATATTTGGAGCGGTTTAGGAGAATACACCGCTCCTCCACCGCCCCTGCCCATTGAAATGAATGGGCTTTGGTAACGCATTTAACCCTTTCTTTGGCCGCTAGCGGTGTAAAAACACCACGCTAGTGGTCAAAAAGCACCGCTAAAATTACGGTAAAGCGTTTCTAAATCTAGTGGCGCTTTACCGCTAACGCGGAGTGGTGCCAGTGTGAAAGGGGTCTTACTAAGGTGTTGGAATTTTAATTCCCTTTGCAGTGTGTGTGTTGCAAGTAACCTGTAAAGCTTAATTATTAACATGCAAAAAAACGTTAGTGTGCACCAACAAAAAGTAACCAAATGAATGTTGGTTATATCCGATTTTTGTAGGCAGCCTTCTAAAAGGGTTGTATGGGAAGAAAATAATTTCAAATGTAAACACTTGGGTTGATTTACTAAAACTGGAGCACTTCGAATATTGTGCAACGTTGCATGCCAGCCAATCAGGTTTTAACTCAGCTTCTCCAATTAAGCTTTGGCAAAAGAAACCTGGAAGATTGGTTTCCATGCAGAGCTGCACCAGATTTTGCACTCTCCAGTTTTAGTAAATGAATCCCACTTTGTACATGTCCAAGACCATGACAAGGCCAAAGCAGCGTTTATCCAAGCTGAATGCACCTGAAAGAATTTGGCCACCTACACAAGTCCTTAAGCCTCATACACACGATCGGACCCTGGACCAACTTTCCCGTGGATTTTTGTCCAAAGGGCGTTGGCCCCAAGTTGGTATTGCATACACACGATCAGACTTTTTAGGCAACAAACATGAACGTAGTGACGTTTCAACGTACTGACGACACTTCAAAAGAGGACGTTCGAATACTCCTGCGCCACCTTTGGTCAACTTCTGTATTGTGGTCTGATCTTTTGCATTGGTTCTGAGCATGCGTGTTTGTACTTTGTACAAAAGTCCGATGGTTGTGTGTACACACGGTCGGACTTTGGTCCATCGGACTGTTGTTGGCAGAAAGTTGGTCCGTTCGCACAGCCAACAAAAGTCAGATGAAACCTGGAAAAAGTTGGTCCGATGGAGCGTACACACGGTCGGATGTTGGTCCAAAACAGCTAATTTGCATGTTGGTTGTCAAAAAGTCCGATCGTGTGCACGGACCTTTAGGCTCCCTTCACACGGGTGGCCAGTGGACAGTTAAATTTAGGCAGCTTATCTGCATTTTTACTGCCTCCCCTGCAAGCTGACAACGTGGTGCCTGGGTAAGTACACATTACCACAGCAGCAATGCATCAGTTTGCAGTGCAGCAAATTTAACACTGACAGGTAGCACTGCATGTTAAACTCGTCCCCTAGAAGTAAATAGGACTGCGTGAAATCAGGCTGATTATGCTCCTAACCCCCATGTGACAGCACAGGGCCAATCTCCCAACACCAGTGATGTCACATGAAGTGAATGGAAGCTTAAAGCTGGACAAATATAAACGACACACATTAATGCAGCTCAGTATTCATTAAAAGTTTTATATTTCTGCAAGCACATAAATTTGACTTGGTACAATCTCCTGTAAACCAAAGCTCAGCCCGGAAGAGGGAGAAGCAGCAAAAAGGAGTCATTCTGTAGTGCTGCAGTACCAATAAAGAGCATACCAATAGCTGGAGAAGATAAAGAAGGGGAGCAGAGAGACGAGTTTCAGTGTGCTGCTTCTCCTTTCATTTCAATCACAGGCTGGAGGGAGGACAAGACATGAAAGTGTTCCTTAACTGTAGCAGAACAAAATTTGAGCTTTGGTTACTACAGACAGGGCTGTTACATGGAGGTAGACAGTGGCAAGTGGAGTATGAGGCAATATGGTGTCAGTATGTGAATCCAAGGATCATAAGAAAAGATTGCCCCTTGCTAGGTATAATAAGTCCATAATAAAAAGATGAGTCCCCTAGTGGGGCTGTCCAGTTGGTTGTTATAGCTGGGACCCATAAACATGGTCAAAGGTAAAAATCCAAAGGGATCAGATAGAGGAGACTCTCAGATTATGGAGCCAGCCGAAAGAGAGGAAGTTACTCTGTAGATATGGAATAGAGAGAGAGACAGTAGTGCTCATCTGAGTGCAGTAATTAGTAAAAAGGTACAGGATTTAAATTTATATTTTTATTAAATCCCGTACCTTTACTAATTACAGCACTCAGATGAGCACTATTGTGTCTCTATTCCAGGGCTGTTCTGTGCAGCAGAGCTGTGTAATAGATGGATAAAACACATACTTTGGTAGGTGAAACAGTTCCCTTATACTGTATATATTTAATTTGTGTAATCAGTCATTTGCTTGGAGTTCAGCTTTAATGGAGTAGTGGGGGACTGAAGGAAACGATTATTGTGTCTATTTTAATATAGGATACTTTGGGGAACATTGATTAAATTTGGTTGCAAATCAAGGCAGTGCTAAACAGGAGCAATTAGATTAAAAGACAGTTTAAAGAAAAAAAAAGTTAATCCTGTAGATTGTAGGTGTGAATTATACACCAAAAAAAATCGATTTTGGCAAGTGGATTGACCCTATGCACACTAGATGTAATAGAGAGCATGGCCATTTTCTTCACATGCTCTGAAAATACCTAAAGTTAGTACAGTACTGGGATACCCTCGCCAGCACCCTTAATATGGTGTTTCAAATTGACAGGGAGAGTTATAATCCCCGTCAGATTTGTTTTCCCCATCTGTGTCACATTGCGAAGACTTCCCTTCACTTCCTGTCCCAGTGCCAAACAGGAAATCACTGCAAATTAAGGGAATTTCTTGGGGACCCCCAGGTCACCACAACTAGTGTCCCCATTGGAAGGAGAACCTCTAAATACTTTTCTGCACTGAACCTCTTTCTTAAAGCCCAACTACAGCTTTCTTGTGATTTAAATATAAAATAAATAGTTTTAGACCTAGCTAGTCCACACAAACCATTGGCTTCACTAACAGAGGCACTTGCTGTGCTGGAGGGTGCAGTTTAAACTGTACGTAGCATCAGCCAAGTACAGTATACAGTGCTGTGTTCTGGTAGCATGATGGACTGATATGGCTTTGATTGGCTGATACGGAGAGGTGGACAGTGGACATCGCAATCGCCACCTCAGCCCTGTGTTCATTGGTGAAATACATTTCCTCTGAATAGATGGGCAGTGCTCAGCCAGACTTGAGTTCATCCAGGAGTGAAACTGGAAGTGCCCATGCTGCTGCCGACACATAAGGATGTATACTGTAATGTACCTGATGCTACAGTTAATACTGTGCATCCAGTGGGCATGTCTGTTAGTAAAGCAAATAGTTTGTATCAGCTTGGTCCAAAACAAACTATTTAAAGTCACAAGAAACCTATAGGTTAGGCCTTAGCCCTGGTTCACACTAAAATGCAGCATGGGAAACTTGCGATCCATTTCACGCACCGCATTCCAATCGCGCTGCCCTTACAAATTGCAATTGGTCTCAGTGCAATAATAAAAACATACCAAAAATACTCAAGATAATGGATATGAACTCAACCCCTGCTCTTTCACTCAAGTAAATAAACTTCCAAACTACGCTCCATTTCTAAAATTCTAGTATTCAAAATATCCCAATGGGAAGGAAAGAGGAGAGGGGGGGGCTGTGGCTATTATTGTAGGACTCTTTCCATCCGTATGAAAAATGTGGTCTTTATTACAAATTGTAAAAAAAAAAAAAAAAAAAAAAAAAAAAAAAAACACACAAGACTTATTTAAAACCATATTCTATCCAACCAGCTCCTATTTGTGGCTCCCCCGTGTCTAAATAAGACTAATGCCCCGTACACACGATTGGAAATTCCCCCAGCAAAAAAGTCAGATGTGAGCTTTTGGTCGGAAATTCCGACCGTGTGTATGCTCCATCGGGATTTTGCTGGCTGAATTCCCGCCAGCAAAAGATTGAGAGCAGGGTCTCTATTTTTCGGTCAGAAAAAGTTCAGATCGGAAATTCCGATCGTCTGTACAAATTCTGACGTATGCTCGGAAACAATTTGACACATGCTCGGAAGCACTGAACTTAATTTTCTTGGCTCATCGTAGTGTACGTCACCGCGTTCTTGACGGTTGAAAGTTCAGAGAACTTGTGTGACCGCGTGTATGCTAGCCAAGCTTGAGCAGAATTGCATCGGAAAAAACATCCAAGTTTTTCCCGACGGAAAATCAACTAGTGTGTACGGGGCATAAGGCTACAATGTCATAACTTGGCTAAGTACCCATTATATAAACCTGATTGTTGACATTAATGTTAGAAATTAATCAACTGAATTCTTCTTGATTTCAGTTGATGAATTCATAATTTCATTAGATGTGTAGCAAGTTACCCCAAGTTTGATGTGTATAGATAAGGAACTCGTATTCAATATATACAAAATAATCCTGTGGCAAGATTCAATCTGAGCAACCAACATATGTGAGAAGGATCCTGCACACCAAAATGAATTTATTTAAGTCTGCTTTTTCAATGTAGTGCAACCATTTATGTCTGTACAGTTGCTCAAAAAGACTGACTTCCTCTTAGTTCAATGTATGCAAGCTGGGTGGCCACCCACCATAACATTAATGTCAACAATTAGGTTTATATAATAGGTACTTAGCCCAGGTTCACATTGATGCGGGTTAGAAATCATGCGAGTTCAAACTGGCAATGCAGTCCGACCCTTAATTCGCCAAAAATAGTACAGGAATTACTTTTGGGAATCAGTGCGCAGATTTGGCATGCGATATGACAGGTCAAATCGCATTGCCAAAATTGGCCCAATGTGAACATGGGCTTAGAGTCATATTTAGACACAGATGAGCCAAAAATAGGAGCAAGTTGGATAGAATATGGTTTTAAATAAGTCTTGCAAGTCCTGTAGTCTATATGTATTTTACAATTGTGTAATAAAGACCAAAATTTTTCATACGGATGGAAAGACTCATACATGAATATCCACAGCCCCCCCCTCTCCTCTTGCTTTCCTTCCCATTGGGATATTTGAATACTAGACTTTATAAATAGAGAGTAGTTTGTAAGTGTATTTACTTGATTGAAAGAGCAAGGTTTGAGCTCATATCCATTATCTTTTTGGTATGTTTTACAGTGGAGGGCTCCCCCACTAGGCAATAAGGAGCTGTACGTGAACCTTGTAGGACTGTGGCAAGTTTTTTGTGTACAATGTTAAAAGACACCTAAAAAGGCAGGTCGTGAACATGGTAGGTTTGCCTGCACCGGATTGCACGGTACAAGATGACCATGCATTGCAGTGAGTTTCTAAAATTGGTAAAATATGGTGTAATTTGAGCCCATTCAAAATGAAATAGGCTCAAATCACACTGCATCACATGTAATGTGGTGCGATTCAGTGTGAGACTAGGCTTAAGAATTTCTAATCACAGCTGAGGAACGCTGGAAACTGTGTTGTAGGATGAACTGCGCTCTTGCCATTTCAAATGTTCTTTGGGTCACGAGATACTTGCAACTGATCTGAGCTATGCTGATTAATAAATGTACATAAAAAAAAAAAAAAAGGGACAAAGTTTGGTCGGCGGGACTTAATTAGGCCAATTTTATGGGTTCCAAAAAAAAAAGGGGGGAGTTTTTTGGGGACTTTGAATGAGCGATGCATACCAAAGAGCAGTCTTGGCAAAAGAACATTTTATTATAACTTGTGAAATTATGTACAACATACTAAATGACACAAAAAAAAGGCACACAGAAATCGCATAAACGCAAGGCATGCTAAAAACCACATAAATATTGACACTATGGTACTTGGCATATCAGGGGGTAAAGACAAGTCCTGCACAACATGGGCCACTGGAAGGGCTGGATGGTGTGAGAAAATCTAGAGTAAAACAATATAAAAGACATAAAATCATCTGTATGGACATCATGCATCTATGTAAAGCCGACGCATTTCATTGGGGTATAGATCACATCATTCTCTCTTGCTAATAAAATGTACATGTGACTGAAATCCAATGTATTCTTCCTGTATGTTCCTTTATTTTCTGAAATGTAGACTATGGATGTGGAAAGTTCAAATAAAAGTTGATTAAAAATAATAATAATCAAGCCTGGATTTATTAATATTCACATCTGCAGCATTAAAGATCGATCTACAACAGAACACCCAACCAATTCCTATTTTTGCATCATTTTGAGTGTAAATCTGCCCAATTTGTATGGCTGAATCTGTTTCTGAACTATGCATATCTGCCTCAACATCTTATTCATTATTACAGGTGCAGAGGTTACAAATACTGTCACACAGATTTCGCTAAATGAGATTTGCATCTGTGTCCCTAAATTGCTTAATTAAAATGTCCTCCCTTGTGTTTTTGTTTTTTGTAAGCTATGCTACATATAATTGTTGGTGAAAGATTTAAAAATCAACATCACCTCTTCCCTAACTTGGGAAGCAATCTTCAGGGAATAAACTGAGATAAGAAAAATGAAATATTTATGGAAGAACAACCCCTTGGCAAACATGAAAGCTTCACAATCATATTTTATTTAGTGGAAGAAATAACCCAACACACTCTTGCACCATTTGAAGGTAGCTCAAAATCTTCCAGCGCATTTCTAATCATCTATACTATAACATTCATAGCTCTTATTCACAATCTTTCAAATCTTGCTTAGTGTTCAGTATCAGGACATGGAACGCTTCAATCAGAAGCAAAAATTGCCATTTAGCCTAAATATTAGGTTATGCACACTTGAAATTTATGCATAGTACTGTAAACTGCAGAAGTGCATGTCCTGAAGTTTAAAAATAAATGCCCTAGCAAGGATTGTGTGCAAAAGTATTATGGTGCTTCTAGGCCTAGTACAGATTATTAAGATTACAGAAAAAAAACTTTAATTTTTTATATTCAATTTTTTTTTTACAAATAATGCACAATACAGGATCAACTCAATAGCCAATTAAACAGCATATTGATTTTGGGTTTTGTGCCAAATTTGATTTAACCCTTTAGCTCCTGCACCTGTATAGCCCCACATCAATTTCAACTATGGGCCTGATTGATTTGACAATAATTATCATTAGATACTATTATTTGTGTACTTTATTTTAAATTAATGCTTCAAGCAATACCATACTAGCAAAATGTATGTTGCCGAATCTATGCCCCGTTTCTAGTTTGACAGATATGTTAGTTTTAAAACATCTAAGGGCATATTTATTAAGCAGTTATAGGATATTCTATGCATTCGTAATTTTACTGTGCATGTGTTATAACCTGCAAGGCGTGTTTGATGAATGACATTCACTGCTTTATACTCCTTATTACTGATAAAAGTTCAAATGTTATTCTGTGATTTGCCCTGTTTGGGAGGAGTCTAAAGTTATGGTTCTGGCACAAAGCATGACAGTTATTTACATATGAAAATTAATTAAAGGGTTTGCGTTTTTCCTGCAGTGCTACAAGAAACAAAAGCAAATATATAAAAACATGATTTGCACATAAAACCAATTAAAAAACACACTAATAATATACAGTACTGTTAAGAACATTTATGAATTAGGCTTTCAGACACTGTCTGCAGGCTTGATTCACACAGGAACTACCATCTTCATTCCTGGGACATACAGCGGGTAAAAAAATTGGATTGAACACGTCACCATTTTTCTAGGTAAATGTATTTCTAAGGCCTCATGCACACGAGACGCTGTTAAACGCGCGTTCAGAGGCAGTTGGACACTTTTTTCAACTGCACCTGAACGCATGCAATGTTATCCTATGTGTCCATGTACACAGTCTAGTTTTTTTCCCGTTTTTATGCAGTTGCGTTTAACCTCGTTTTTCCAGAAGCAAAAAAATGCGTTCAGACACTTTGCTTTTCTGCTTTTCAGACGCAAAACGCAGCTAAACGCAGGCACCTGCGTTTATGTTTATAAGCCTTTTTAAAGGAACCCGATTTTTTGGAGCAGAAAACTCAGAAATATGATGGTAAACCATAAAAAAAATACTAGAAAATTGGTTTAAAATGTCGTAATTAGTTTAGAGTTCATAGAGTATATATACTCACTGATGCATACATGTTTGTGAAATGCATACATGTTTGTGAAATATCCAACGGACATTCGCTATGCCATCAACGGATGGGTCCAATATCGACGAGCTCTGACTCTGGACCTGTCACGCAATTTGCGACGACATTGCTGCCGCATCAAGAGCAACATCAGGAGCATTTCCTGAGATAAATTCAATATGGTATCCATTTAAAAAAAAAAAAAAACACAGAAAGAGGCAAATGCAAGTGTACAACTGCTCTCTCTGCTGCTCACTCTGATCAAAATGGCAGAAATAGTTAATACATGCTTTCTGAGCTTGGGGAGGGTCTATATGATGTTATCTTTACAAATGCTTATAGACGCAAACGCGTCTAAACGCGGCATGAAAACACAGCAAAACGCGCGTTTTTAAACGCAGGTTTCTGCTTTTTAAAACACGCGTTCAGCAGAGTTTGCATCTGCGTCTCGTGTGCATGGGGCCTTAAGGTGCTATCGACATGAAATTTTCACCACATCGGTAACAACTAGACATGTGCGATTCGTTTCGTACGAATTCGTAATAATAATAATAATTTTTTTACGAATTCCGTACGGAATACGAAATTCCGTTTACGAATTTCGTCGCCGAATGAATTCGAATGGATTCGAATGAATTCGAATGACAAAGTGTCATTTTTGCAGGAAAAATTCCGTTTACGAATTTCAGCTCCAAATTATTCGAATCCAACTACCAATATCAAATTTCAACTAATTCAAACGAAATTATTATAGCAGATATAACGAATGAATTCGAATGCATTCGAATGACAAAGTGTCATTTTTGCAGAAAAAAAAGCTATTTAAAAAACAGTCATTCATTGATATAAAAAAAAAAAAAAAAAGCGTAGGGGTCCCCCCAAATTCAATAACCAGGCCCTTCAGGTCTAGTATGGATATTAAGGGGGACCCCAGCCAAAAAAAAAAAAAAAAAAAAAATGGCGTGGGGTCCCCCCCAAATATCCATACCAGACCCTTCAGGTCTGGGATGGATTTTAAGGGGAACCCCGGCCAAAAAAAAATAAAAATGGCGTGGGGTCCCCCTCAAAATCCATACCAGACCCTTTATCCGAGCACGCAACCTGGCAGGCCGCAGGAAAGGAGGGGGGGACGAGAGCGCCCCCCCCCCCTCCCGCCTGAACCGTACCAGGCCACATGCCCTCAACATTGGGAGGGTGTTTTGGGGTCCCCCCCAAAGCACCTTGTCCCCATGTTGATGAGGACAAGGGCCTCATCCCCACAACCGTGCCCGGTGGTTGTGGGGGTCTGCGGGCGGGGGGCTTATCGGAATCTGGAAGCCCCCTTTAACAAGGGGACCCCCAGATCCCGGCCCCCCCCCCAGTGTGAAATGGTAAGGGGGTACAAAAGTACCCCTACCAATTCACCAAAAAAGTGGCAAAAATGGTAAAAATGACAGGAGACAGTCTTTGACAATTCCTTTATTAAAATCTTCTTTCTTCTGGTCTTCCTTTCTTCATCTTCTCCTTCCATCATCTTCTTCCATCTTCTTCTTCCTTCGATTCGCTTCTTCTTCCTCCGGTCTTCTCGTCCTTCTCGTCCGGCGTCGTCCTTCTCGTCCGGCGTCGTCGTCTCTTCTCGCAGGCCGCTCCTCGCAATGGGAGGCTCCCGCTCTGTGAGGCTCCGCTCCGGGTGACAGGTCTTTTATAACGAAGGCACCTGGTGACCCCGCCCCCCCTCTGACGTCATGGGGAAAGCCATAGGGAATTCCACATGACGTCCCCGTGCGTCAGAGGGGGCGGGGTCACCAGGTGCCTTCGTTATAAAAGACCTGTCACCCGGAGCGAAGCCTCACAGAACGGGAGCCTCCCATTGCGAGGAGCGGCCTGCGAGAAGAGACGACGATGCCGGACGAGAAGGACGAGAAGACCGGAGGAAGAAGAAGCGAATCGAAGGAAGAAGACGATGGAAGAAGATGACGGAAGGAGAAGATGAAGAAAGGAAGACCAGAAGAAAGAAGATTTTAATAAAGGAATTGTCAAAGACTGTCTCCTGTCATTTTTACCATTTTGTCACCTTTTTTGGTGAAATGGTAGGGGTACTTTTGTACCCCCTTACCATTTCACACAGGGGGGGGCGGGATCTGGGGGTCCCCTTGTTAAAGGGGGCTTCCAGATTCCGATTAGCCCCCCGCCCGCAGACCCCCACAACCACCGGGCACGGTTGTGGGGATGAGGCCCTTGTCCTCATCAACATGGGGACAAGGTGCTTTGGGGGGGACCCCAAAGCATCCTCCCAATGTTGAGGGCATGTGGCCTGGTACGGTTCAGGCGGGAGGGGGGGCGCTCTCGTCCCCCCCTCCTTTCCTGCGGCCTGCCAGGTTGCGTGCTCGGATAAAGGGTCTGGTATGGATTTTGAGGGGGACCCCACGCCATTTTTTTTTTTTGGCCGGGGTTCCCCTTAAAATCCATCCCAGACCTGAAGGGTCTGGTATGGATATTTGGGGGGACCCCACGCCATTTTTTTTTGCTTTTTTTTTTTTCTGCAAAAATGACACTTTGTCATTCGAATTCATTCGTTATATCTGCTATAATAATTTCGTTCAAATTAGTTGAAATTCGATATTGGTAGTTGGATTTACTAACGATTCGTAACTATTCGTAACGATTCGTAACGATTCGTAACTTGAAATTCGATATTTGTAGTTGGATTCGAATTGTTCTCTGTGTTATGAGAACCAACAATTCATTAGCCGCGTTAACGATTCGTAACGATTCGTAACGATTCGTAACTTTACTAACGATTCGTAAAAAAAATTACGATTCGTCCGAATTTCGTACGAATTCGAACGGAATTTCGTACACGAATTACGAATTTTTTTATATACGAAACGAAACAAATTTTTTGACAGTTCCCATGTCTAGTAACAACCCATGCAATCCATACAAAGAAACCAAAACAAATAAAGTTCAGAAAAGAACTTATGTAATAAAATGGAATGACAGGGAAAAATGTATAGAACACTAACTGAAATTTAATAAAATACTTCGTACAAAATCCTTTTCTGGTAATGATGCCTCCTGTATAGGGAGACTAGTCGCATGCATTGCTCAGGTGTGATTTTGGCCCATTTTTCCAGTCTTCAAATCTTGAAAGGTTCCTAGGGATTCGTCTATAAACTCTGATCCTTAGTTCTCTTACTATAGGATTCAAGTCAGGCGATTGGTGGATGGCAGCAGATTTTTATCAAAAATGTTTTGGTACATTTTTCCCATTCATCCTTCCTTCAACAATATGAAGTTTGCCAGTAGCGTATGCTGAAAAACAGCCCCACTCCTCTTACTGTTCGTATGGTGTTTTTGGGGTGATGTGCAGTACCATTTGACCTCCAAACTTGGCGTGTATTATGGCATCCAAAAAGTTCAATTTTGGTCTAATCTGTTCAGACTATATTCTCCCAGTATTTCACAGGCTTGTCGAAATGTTGTGCAGCAAACTTTAAATAAGCTTCAACATGCTTTTTCTTTAGCAACTGAGTCTTGCGTGGTGAGAATGCATATAGGCCATGGCAGTTGAGTGAATTACTAGTTTTCTTTGAAACAATTGTACCTGCTAATTCCAGGTCTTTCTGAAGCTCTCCACAAGTGGTCCTGGGCTCTTGGACAACTGTTCGGATAATTCTTTTCACTCCTGTCAGAAATCTGGCGAGGAGCACCTGGTCAATTTATGGTGAAATTATGTTCTTTCCACTTACGGATTATGACCTCAACAGTGCTCACTGGAACATTCAGACGTTTAAAAATCCTTCTGTAACCAATGCCATCAGTAGGTTTTGCAACAATAAGGTTATGAAGGTCTTGAGAGCCCCTTTGCCTTTACCCATCATGATATTTTTGTGCGACCCATTGGTAAAGAGACACCTTTTTATAGGCCATTAGTTGAGATTGAACCAGCCCATATTAAATTTGAACGACAATGGGCAGGATTGCTTTCCAATTACTAATGGACTTCAGCTGGCGTCTTGGCTTTCCATGCCTTTCCCTGTCTTCAGGTTTCCAATACGGTTGACATTCCATTTCATTACACATAACTTACATTCTGAAAGCATTTGTTTTGGTTTCTTTGTATGTATGGACTGCATGGGTTATTACCGACACGTGGTGAACATTTCATGTCAAATAGCACCTTTAGAAATATATATACACCTAGAAAAATTGTGACGTGTTCAATACTTATTTTACCTGCTGTAATTTGGATCTGCCTGTCAAACTGGCAGTAACCCTTGAAATCTGTGGGTATCCAAGGTATACACAGGCATCTACATTTGTCTTGCACATCTAAAGTCGTCAAAGCGATATTTTTTTTCTTAGCCTCAAGAAAAATCACTTAAGATTTGAAATATTTTTCCTTCTTTAAGGCTACATTTGCACCTGCGAATGAGCGCAACACCGATTACATTTGAGAACCCGAGCAGGGGTTCTTGCCAATTACCGATATGGTAATTGATCGTCCCTGGATGCAGACTTTCATTGGGGCCATCTCCTGCAGCTAACCATGCAATCGGCATGTAAACGATGTCAAGCTTATTTGTAGGTGTAAATGTGGCCTTAATTGAATAAATATGAAAATGGTGCATATGCAATTATTTTTTTTTCAGGCCATCGGTGGATCTCAATGGCCTTTTTATGTGCGCTTTGGTAAAGATGCATATTAACAGGGCTTATCATAATACATGAAGAGATGAATGACTCAGGACTAACTTGCCCTTCATCCCTGTCCCCATGTCATGCTAAGTGCAGATTTTCAATTAGAAAGCAACAGTTTGAAATGCACACCGTTCTTACCATGTTCTGTATAGCCGGTTGGAAATCCTCCTCCCCTCACTTTCCAACCAGCTCTCAGAGGGAAATAAGAAAAGTATACCACATAGCATAAACCCTTTTGAAATCAGTTTTATTAATGTATAAAACTACACAAGAGAAAAACAATTGTGCAATGAGAAAACAATCCCAGCGTTTTTACCCTCACTTTCGTTTAAGTGATGACGGCAGCGCACCGCCTCACCCTACGCATTTCTTCCGGGGGTAAACCAATGCATTTATCCAGGAAGGGTATTACAAGACAGGACTTATGCTGGTGATGGAATGCATGTTTAAAACTCATAATTTTCTGTAAGCTGTTTATCACAGAGCAATGTGAAGTCACCATCTACACTAATCCCACGGTGTCCATTTCATCAACAAAATTAACACTATTAAAATAGGACTAAAACTAACAAAACAATTCAAATCACTAAAATACAACTAAAAATAAAATGGCATTTTAGTCAGATGACTGAAACTAAATCAAAATGTGATGTCAAAATGAACACTGGTTATATAAAATCACAACAGCTAAATCTGTGTCTGTAGTGCATGTTCAAACCTTAATACCATAAATAATAAAATGTTATTAGATTTTTACTCCAGGAGTATATACAGTTGTGCTCAAAAGTTTACATACCCTGGCAGAATATATGATTTATTTGCCATTTTTCAGAGAATATGAATGATGACACAAACTTTCACTCATGGTTAGAGTTTGGCTGATGCCATTTTTATCAATCAACTGTTTACTCATTAAATCATAATCAAAACAAACTACCCAAATGACCCTGATCAAAAGTTTACATACCCGAGTTCTGAATACCACGTATTGCCCCCTTTAACATCAATGAAAGCTTGACGTTTTTTGTGGTATTTATGTATGAGGCTCTTTATCTTCTCAGATGGTATATCTGCCCATTCCTCTCGGCAAAAAGCCTCCAGTTCCTGTAAATTCTTGGGCTGTCTTGCATGAACTGCACATTTGAGATCTCCCCAGAGTGATTCAATGATATTGGAGGTCAGGAGACTGAGATGGCCACTCCAGAACGTTGACTTTATTCTAATGTAGCCAAATGACAGGTTGACTTAGCCTTCTATTTTGGAATAGTCATGTTGGAATGTCCAAGTAAGTCGCATGCGCAACTTCCTCGCTGATAAATGCAAATGTTCCTCCAGTATTTTTTGAAAACATACTTCATTTATCTTGCCAACAAATTACCTGTGCCTTTGTAGCTCATGCATCCCCAAAACATCAGCGATCCACCTCCGTACATGTCATCATAGGCCTTGTTGAACTCCTCTCCAAATGGAGCGTTTAGGATTGTGGCCAAAAAGCTACATTTTGGTCTCATCACTAAAAATGACTGTGCCAGAAGAAGGTTTGAGGATTGTCTGTGCTGTTTGGAGTATTGAAAGCTGGATACTTTGTGGCATTTGCGTAGCAATGGCTTTCTTCTGGCGACTTGACCATGCAGCCCATCTTTCTTAAAGTGCCTCCTTATTGTGCATCTTGAAACAGTCACACCACATGGTTTTCAGAGTCCTGCATTTCACCTGAAGTTATTTGTGGGTTTTTCTTTGCATCCCGAACAACTTTCCTGGTAGTTGTGGCTGAAATTTTAGTTGGTCTCAACAGAACCCCTCATTTTCCACTTCTTGATTAGAGCTTGAACACTGCTGATTGGCATTCTCAATTTGTTGGATATCTTTTTATATCCCTTTCCTGTTTTATACAGTTCAACTACCTTTTCCCGCAGATCATTTGACTCAGAATCCAGAAACGTCAGTGCAGCACTGGATGAAAGATGCAAGGGTCCGTCAGGAGTCCAGAAACCCTTTTGTCTCAACTTGTGTGTATGTTATCAGGCCAAAATCCCCAGGGTATGTAAACTTTTGATCAGGGTCAATTGGGTAGTTTGTTGTCATTACGATTTAAAAAGAGTAAACACAGTTGATTCATAATAAATGGCTCCAGCCAAACACTATCCATGAGTGAAAGAAATGTTTTTGCGTTATTCATATTCTCTGAAAAATGGCCAAGAAATCTAATTCTGCCAGGGTATGTATACTTATGGGCACAACTGTAATGAGTTTAGAAATTCTAAAGAAATGCTTAAAATAATGCTTTACTATTTAACTAAACCCATTTGATTTTAGTCAACTAAAATGTACTGGATATTTTAGTAGACTAAAATACGACTAAAACAATTCAGAGGTCTAAAATGGCATTTTAGTCAAAAGACTATGACAGACTAAATCAAAATTTGACGTCAAAATTAACACTGGTCACACAGCAGACTATGTTGTAGGTCTCCCACATCTAAAGAAGGGAAGGCCTCCAATTTCGACAAGTCATTTTCTTATAGGTGCAGCAGCAAATCTATAGCAAGGTCATATGTATTGAGCGGTATTGGTGACAGATTAGCTTTATATGAATGCAGATAGAATCAACACACAAACATACAACTTTACTTGAAAAACAGAATAAGTGTTTATTGTTGCAGAATTACATGATTCTTTTATACATATTTCATAAATGATACAGGATTTTACACATCTATATTTTGCTTATTTATAGGACATTCCTCCATGCTCCAAACCTCCCCGCGCACTCACACTCAACCGACCCTTTGACAATTCCTGTGTTTTTACTGCTTTGAAATACTTCATACAAACATGTTTAGACCATTTGTTGCAGGAGGTGCCCCAACGGGCAACTGCTCCTACCCCCATCAGCAGCAGAAGTGCAAATGGTAAAAAGAAGAGCTTTAAGTTGAATTAGTGTTAAAAAAGAGCATCTCCTGTGCAAGATCACAGTAATCCAAGCAGAAACATAGGCAAAGGGTTATTATGCTTTGGCCATAACATGAACCGTTTAAGTACCTTCTCACTTTAGCTGCTCTGGATTCTAAAGGACTATTTTTGATACTCTGTACTGTTAATTAGGGTCTCTCTCCATGGAGATGATTGTCAATCGTGCTTATATCACATCAGCCACCCTTGCTTCATTCATTAACATGATTTCTAGGGCACAGCTTGAAAATACAGATCAAGGCATTGGATCCCACCAGAGAGAAAGGTAACCGGGATGATGCATTACCACCCAGACATTTATTATTGCCTGTGCTTTGATGCCTACGTTCTGCAGGGATCTACAATCTTGAACAAAACACAAGACATAAAAGACAACAAACAAGTACATGATGGAAAAACGGATTCAATCCACCTGAGAGGAGAGAAGTAGGTGACAGTTATTAAGACTTATACGGCAGCATGTACCAGCTATATTCCACGTGGACTCAAGATTTAAGCTGGCAAGGAGTCCTTGGTAGCATAACTGCCAGCTATAGATTAATACATGAAGAGAACATATACTCTCCTCTCGATTTCATAATATGCAAGGCACCAGTCAACTGGCTTCACTTCTTTAGTTCTGTAATCCTATCCCTGAAGTAGGAGCCTTTCACAGTGGGAGTCCTTTAAAAAAATGTCTCTGCAAACTTGTAGCCCAAACACTCCCTCATTTGCCATGTTTCAACACCCCAACAAGAGACTGCACCATTTTGATATTGAAAGTCTGTGGAAGAGCAGCGTATTCCAAGAAAAACAAAAAAGTAAAAAAAGGAAAGAAAACCCCCTGAAATCTTTGGAACAAAGATAGAGGTTATATCTCAGCCTTTGCCACTCTCCAGCTCTTTAGTGATATGTAGATAAACAAAATGTAGACAAAGCTGGACGGTTCAGGTGGTGTTTTCATCAAGGAAGAAATTGTATTTCCACCAGCAGAAGACCAGCTTGAAAATGTAAATCTTTATGACTATCTGATAATCGTCATGACAGAATGAGGTGGTAACCTTTTTGAATTTTTCATGCAACCCTGATATGCTACTAAGCCACTTTCCAAGAGTGCGGGACAGGGGAACATCTCCCTCCCAAAAAGAACAGACATAAAAACCAATCATGCATTGAGCCCCTGAAATATATATAGCCAAGGCTGTGGGAGGAATAGGGACAAGGGACATTTAAGAAAGTGATTACAAGAAAAATCACGTGCGTTTTTTTTTTCGCTTTTTTTTTTTTAATGCATAGCAGACAGTCTCACGGTGTTTGGGACTTGGATTAAAAATGGGACAGTGTTGCACCTTATGACATGTGCACGAACCCAGAGTCCAGAAGAAGGCAAGAAAAACCTCAACCAAGCTTCGATAGATGATTCAAGGGCGGAGAAAAGCGTTATGCTGCAGTAACTTCTGGTCCAACGCTCCTCCAAATGGCATTAAGTTGTGCGCTATGTTATTGGCGTACCTTCATTGGCTCAGCAGACTAATAATCCATCTTTTTGTTTTAAATAGGCACTCTGCCGCACTTGAACTTGTCATAAAACCGAAAAAAAAAAAAAAAAAAAAAAAAAAAAATGAACATTTAATTGTTTTGGGACCCTCGTCCATAAATTTCACCATTCACCAACAAGTAAAATATATATAGGTTTTAATAAGAAATTTCATAAGCCCTTTGAAATAGGCTTTTAACGAGGCGAAGGCCCCAACCTTCAATTAGATTTCATTTTTATTCTTCCATTTACATTTTTCTTTAACAAAAGCTTTAAAAATCTAGGGGAGGAAGAAAAAAAAAAAATAAAAAAAAAAAACAAGGGGGGGGGGGGGGGGTAATGATCACCCATCCCATTATCATATCCCAGCTACCACCTATAATGCTTTTATTTCAAAGGCAAGAGATATCCACAGGTTTTGCTGGGGATTTAAGAGTTGTACAATGATCAATCCTTAGCATCTTCAATTTGTTGGATTGGAAGATGTAGCTGCAGGGGGTCACGTAACCTCTTAAGGTCCAATTCCGCCTATGAGAAAAAAATAAAAATATATAATTATACAAGCTTTCTATTACATGCCAAGCTACACCTTAAGTGTGTCACATATGTTTTGCAAATTAGGTTTTGGGAAGATTTATAATAGCTTAAGCAAAGGGAACAGCTGCAGATAGTTGAACATAAATATAAAAAACGTACTAAAAAGATTGTACCTAATGCCTACGAGCGGTACATCTGCTTTTACGCATTCCTTTTAACTACCCATTGACAATTTGAGGACTATCACAAAACGCACTTTATTCTGATAACTGTATGTGGTTGATTCATTCAATGCATTCTTACATGCCTTTAGCTATATTTTTTGCTCGTAGCTTGAGCAGTTAAAAAAAAAAAAAAAAAAAAAATACATGAGTTTGGACAAATAAAAAGCATCAACAGAACCGCTTGTTCTATCATTAACCCAAAATGACTGGCTACCAGATCAGATATCATAGCTACACAAGGCTGGAGAGGCTGAAAGATACAGTTTACCTACTGTATCGGTACACCCAGAGCCGATCGGCCCTATAGGCACACTATGTAAGCTGCTTAGGGCCCCGCCGCTGTGGGGGGGCCCCCCCCAAGACCCAGCATCCCCCCCTGCACCTCTGGCTGGCCGTTTAGAGTGCAGTGACAAGAGGTGGGAGGAGGTGGAAGGCGGTGATCGGCAGCTCTATGGTGCCTGAGTGGGCAGCGGGATCTCCCTGGGGTTTGTAGTACTCTCAGTGTATACAGTAGAGAGGAGAAGGGAGGGGCCTCTGACCCAGGCAGGTATCAGTTTCACTTTCACTCTGCTTGAACACTGTTGCTGATGCCTGGGTCAGAGGCCCCTCCCCTCTCCGCTGTGTACATTCGGAGATAGAACTACTAGCCCCAGGGAGATCCCCCTGCCTGTGGACACCATATAGCTGCCGATCGCCGCCTCCCACCTCCACCAGCCAGGTACAGGGGAACCTCTGCAAGGACGGGGCCCTCTGGGGACACTGGATGCAAGGACGGGGCCCTCTGGGGACACTGGATGCAAGGACGGGGCCCTCTGGGGACACTGGATGCAAGGACGGGGCCCTCTGGGGACACTGGATGCAAGGACGGGGCCCTCTGGGGACACTGGATGCAAGGACGGGGCCCTCTGGGGACACTGGATGCAAGGACGGGGCCCTCTGGGGACACTGGATGCAAGGACGGGGCCCTCTGGGGACACTGGATGCAAGGACGGGGCCCTCTGGGGACACTGGATGCAAGGACGGGGCCCTCTGGGGACACTGGATGCAAGGACGGGGCCCTCTGGGGCCACTGATGCAAGGACGGGGCCCTCTGGGGACACTGGATGCAAGGACGGGGCCCTCTGGGGACACTGGATGCAAGGACGGGGCCCTCTGGGGACACTGGATGCAAGGACGGGGCCCTCTGGGGACACTGGATGCAAGGACGGGGCCCTCTGGGGACACTGGATGCAAGGACGGGGCCCTCTGGGGACACTGGATGCAAGGACGGGGCCCTCTGGGGACACTGGATGCAAGGACGGGGCCCTCTGGGGACACTGGATGCAAGGACGGGGCTCTCTGGGGATCCTGATGCAAGGGGAGGCTCTCTGGGGATCCTGATGCAAGGGGAGGCTCTCTGGGGATCCTGATGCAAGGGGAGGCTCTCTGGGGATCCTGATGCAAGGGGGGCTCTCTGGGGATCCTGATGCAAGGGGAGGCTCTCTGGGGATCCTGATGCAAGGGGAGGCTCTCTGGGGATCCTGATGCAAGGGGAGGCTCTCTGGGGATCCTGATGCAAGGGGAGGCTCTCTGGGGATCCTGATGCAAGGGGAGGCTCTCTGGGGATCCTGATGCAAGGGGGGGCTCTCTGGGGATCCTGATGCAAGGGGGGCTCTCTGGGGATCCTGATGCAAGGGGAGGCTCTCTGGGGATCCTGATGCAAGGGGGGCTCTCTGGGGATCCTGATGTAAGGGGGGCTCTCTGAGGACCCTGATGTAAGGGCTCTGAGGACCTCATTCTGTTCTATATTGTTGTACTTATTCTTTGACTGTTTTGTTTAAAGGAGGGAGGATTGTTTTGGGAGCACTGAAGTGTCAGGTGTGACTGTGTGGCAATGGCAAATGGCTTAAATAGCTCACGGCATCACGGGTCAAGTAGAGGGCCCCTTAGCAGAATTTTGCTTAGGGCCCCAGGGAGGTCAGGATCGGCACTACACCCAAATGGACAAAAGACTAAGCAAAAATGACAACCTGCTCATCCAGCAGTTTGATTCCAGGTGATGAACCTAGAGTCAAGAAAAAAAAATGCAGTGGCAGCAATATTGAGGATCCAACCAGATGGCACTGGCAGGTAGAGTGCCAGTGTGGAACCTTTTATTATACATGGGAAACTCTGACCATACCAGGGGTGCTTGAGCAGCCACAGAAATACATTTTTTATTATTTAATGGATATAATCCATGTGAAGAAAATGGGGTACTTTGAAGGCATCCCTGTCAGTAGTACGACTTGACATTCAAGTCATGCAAAATGCAAGTTGGGGCCTCCATGGATTGGACTTGTTTTTTCAACACATCCCACAGATTCTTGATCAGTTTGAGATCCAGAGAATTTGGGGACCAACAACTTGTACTTGTGGTGTTCTTCAAACCTTCTTCTAATGCTTACATGCTCATTGCAGACACTTTTGGCTGCGGATACTTGTCAGGACGGGCACCCTGACCGTGTGTGGCTACATAGCCCCATATGCAACAAACTTTCCATGGGAACCAGCATTAACTATTTCAGCAGTTTGAGATACAATATCTCTTTAGGATCAGACTACATGGGCCAGCCTTCGCTCCCTACGTGCATCAGTAAGCCTTGGCCACCCATGACCCCGTCACTGGTTTTCCTTCCTTGGAACACACCTTTGGTAGGACCTGACCACTTGAGACCAGGAATATCCCACAAGAGCTGCAATTTTGAGGATGCTCTTACCTAGTTTTCTAGCCAATACAATTTGGCCCTTGTCAAAGTCACTCAAATCCTTATGCTTGCCCATTTTTTTTGCTTTCAATACATCAACTTCAGGGACAAGATATTCACTTGCTACCCAATATATCTCACCCACTTATAGGTACCATTGTGAATAGATCATCAATGTTATTCACTTGTCAACCCGTCAGTGGTCATAATGTTATGGCTGATTGGTGTAGGTTCTCTGTACTAAATGCAACATGCTAGGCAAAGAAGATTACCCATCAACAAATCATCCTAAATCATACCTGAGCAATGGCATCCTTGAGTCGATTATATTCTAAAACATCAAAGTTTTCTTTTTTGGCCGCTTTATGGAAAAAATGTAAGAACTGTCTATCGCTGGCATCTGCATACATATATTCCTACAAAGGAAAAAAAAATAAAAAAAGTTAAACATTTTGCATTGATGCTGCAAATATCAATGTACATTGTGGTTTCTGGTTACTGCCCAATAAAAGTCACTTTTTATTTTCTTTGTACAGGGATCAGTGTTAGTGAGCATGATTTATGCCAGTGCGTGAGCTGTAGTACTGCAAGAGTACTGTATGAGTACTGTAATGTATTTTGTTGTTCGCAATATGTGCTTTCTTTTAGATTTGTCTAATTCATAACAATCTTTTTACATAAACCTTTGTATCTATTGTTCCATAGTGACTATAGAGGTAGATGTAAAGTCCCAAACCCTACTTTTCTGTGCTTTTTAAATACGCTACCGGGATGATACACCTATGTCACCCACATTAGTTGAATGAAATTCCATTCCACAAACCCATACTCTCTCAATATCACCCTTTGTGCATTACATAGTAACTGGATTTGGTACCATTTTTAGATGGCCATTCAGGAGTCTTTAGTTGTACTTTACCAGACAGCTACACCAGAAACGGATTCCATGAACAGCACATTTATTAGCGCTCCAGCTCTAGTCAAAGGCATGTCATGCTTACCCTGCCTGTTAGAATATAATAGGCACATCCTGCTATGCCTGTGCCATAAGTGACAAAGTATGTGACTGGCTCCATGATATCCCAGGAGTATTCCCACCACGTCAAACGAGCAAAGACTCCAAACTGTACAGACATATACGCCAACATTCCCCACTGAGCCCATCTCGTCTTCTTTGCTGCTCGTCGAGCAATCTGAAACCGAACCTACAATTGGCAAAGAAAAAAAAATGTGTTATACATTTTTGGCTACAAAGTGTAGGCTGCTCAGTTTTTGTTGTGTGGACAGGGCTGAACATGCAAAATACCCATGCATCTGGTGTATATTAGTAAGTGAAAAATTCACAGGTTGCATTCTAAACCCATCTGCTTCAAAAACAATTCAGAAATGAGAAACACCAATATGCACAAGTGGTTCCAGGACAAGGTCCTTTAGCACCAGAGGCAAAAGGGCCAAAGTGCAGCCCCGTACATGACCTGCCATCTACTGTAGCAGCACAGATTGCAAGTCCTACCCTTCGAATGTCTCCCTCCTGCAGTCAATGCACCGATGCAGCAGAGCAACACAACAAACATGGTGTACTGCATTAAAGTCATGTCAGGGCCCATTTACTCTATTTACAGTGCATGGTCACGATATAGGACACCCCAACGTGCTTAAAATTGCATATAACTTTTTTTTCTAACACAGCACAATACCATGCATTGCGATGTGCCATAGCAGGTGCATAATCCTAGTGTGGCGAGATGCCATTCAAAATGAGCACTCAAGGTGGAAGTCAGAGCAGCATGCAGGGGGGGGGGGGGGGGGATTATGGACCACGTTATGTCTGGAGGGCAGGGTCAAGCATAGGCTAACTTGCTGGTTGGGGCACAGATATTCAGAAATACCTCTTCCTTTACTGTGGGATGTTCTCTGTGTGGCGACGGCAGATGATTGACACTAACACTATGCGACCAGGAGCAATCATCACCTTACAATGAATGAACAGGTATTGTTGAATAGCAGTGTCTCAGCTAGCAAGAGAGTTCAAGTCAGAAAGGAAAACAGATGCTTGACCCTGCCAAGTAGATAAAGTGATCCCTAAATCTGCATATACTGTTCTAATAACTCACCTAGAATGCTAATTTTGAATGGCATGCCAATTTACTGAGGCAATGTACCCACTGTAGCACAAGAGGAAAGTTCATGTCAGCAGGTACAAATCAGTCTGACCCGCAGATTTCCCAAACACTGCACAGCATTAAGCACCCCTCCCAAGGTGCTTAGCGCCAAGGTCCAACAAAGTGACTCGACATGCAGCTTGCTGTGCGCTACAACAGAGTACAGGCTTTTCAGGCTGTCCATTGGGCACTCCAATAGTGAAAATCACGGTTTAGATTTTTACATTTTAAAAAACTGAGTACAGATTTTTAGTCTACCTTTTCAAGAGGATCCAGCTGCTCTCGAAGGACCTCTAGCCGACGACAAAGATCTTGTTCCTTGTCGAGCTGATGTTCTTCAACTCGCATAGAGCTGTACAACTGCTGTACAAGGGTCTTCAAGTCATTCATTGTTGTCGCATCTTCATGGCTTAAAAGTTCTGAACATGTAGGAAAACAAGGTAGAAAGCCAAGAGTAATATATATGTGAAGGAAAAGCAAGCAAAAGGTTCATTAACTGTTCTTTAGCACCCCATACCTCGTTTTGGCGGCTGCACATGGTAGCTTCTATCATTAATAGTCAATTTAAAAT